>JARBJD010000324.1:0-80193 GCA_033064195.1 Blattamonas nauphoetae
ATCGCTCTCCATCGCCACAAACCTCACCATCGCTCTCCATCGCCACCAAACCCTCACCACCATCGCTCTCCATCGCCACCGGCACTCCTCATCGTCCTCCATCGCCACCAAACCCTCACCATCGTCCTCCATCGCCACCAAACCCTCCTATCGCTTCCTCCATCGCCACAAGCCCTCCTCATCGTCCTCCATCGCCACCAAACCTCACCATCGCTCTCCATCGCCACCAAACCCTCCTCATCGTCCTCCATCGCCACCAAACCTCACCATCGCCCTCCATCGCCACCAAACCTCACCATCGCTCTCCATCGCCACCAAACCACTCACCATCGCCCTCCATCGCCACCAAACCCTCACCATCGCCCTCCATCGCCACCAAACCTCCTCATCGTCCTCGATCGCCACCAAACACTCACCATCGCCCTCCATCGCCACCAAGCCCTCACCATCGGCTCCATCGCCACCAAGCCTCACCATCGCTCTCCATCGCCACCAAACCGCCTCACCATCGTCCTCCATCGCCACAAACCCTCCTCATCGCCCTCCATCGCCACCAAACCCTCACCATCGCCCTCCATCGCCACCAAACCTCACCATCGCTCTCCATCGCTACCAAACCTCACCATCGCCCTCGATCGCCACCAAACACTCACCATCGCTCTCCATCGCCACCAAACCTCACCATCGCCCTCCATCGCCACCAAACACTCACCATCGCCCTCCATCGCCACCAAACCCTCACCATCGCTCTCCATCGCCACCAAACCTCACCATCGCCCTCCATCGCCACCAAACCTCACCATCGCCCTCGATCGCCACCAAACCTCACCATCGCTCTCCATCGCCACCAAACACTCACCATCGCCCTCCATCGCCACCAAACCCTCCTCATCATCCTCGATCGCCACCAAAACACTCACCATCGCTCTCCATCGCCACCAAACACTCACCATCGCCCTCGATCGCCACCAAACCCTCCTCATCGTCCTCGATCGCCACCAAACACTCACCATCGCCCTCCATCGCCACCAAACCCTCCTCATCGTCCTCGATCGCCACCAAACCTCACCATCGCCCTCCATCGCCACCAAACCCTCCTCATCGTCCTCGATCGCCACCAAACCCTCACCATCGCTCTCCATCGCCACCAAACCTCCTCATCGTCCTCGATCGCCACCAAGCCTCACCATCGCTCTCCATCGCCACCAAACCTCACCATCGCTCTCCATCGCCACCAAACCTCCTCATCGTCCTCGATCGCCACCAAACCCTCACCATCGTCCTCCATCGCCACCAAACCTCCTCATCGTCCTCGATCGCCACCAAACCTCACCATCGCTCTCCATCGCCACCAAACCTCACCATCGCTCTCCATCGCCACCAAACCCTCACCATCGCCCTCCATCGCCACCAAACCTCCTCATCGTCCTCGATCGCCACCAAACACTCACCATCGCCTCGATCGCCACCAAACCCTCCTCATCGTCCTCGATCGCCACCAAACCTCACCATCGCTCTCCATCGCCACCAAACCTCACCATCGCCCTCCATCGCCACCAAACCCTCACCATCGCTCTCCATCGCCACCAAACCTCCTCATCGTCCTCGATCGCCACCAAACACTCACCATCGCTCTCCATCGCCACCAAACCTCACCATCGCCCTCGATCGCCACCAAACCCTCCTCATCGTCCTCGATCGCCACCAAACACTCACCATCGCTCTCCATCGCCACCAAACACTCACCATCGCCCTCGATCGCCACCAAACCCTCCTCATCGTCCTCGATCGCCACCAAACCTCACCATCGCCCTCCATCGCCACCAAACCCTCCTCATCGTCCTCGATCGCCGCAAACCTCACCATCGCCCTCCATCGCCACCAAACCCTCCTCATCGTCCTCGATCGCCACCAAACCCTCACCATCGCTCTCCATCGCCACCAAACACTCCTCATCGTCCTCGATCGCCACTAAGCACTCACCATCGCTCTCCATCGCCACCAAACACTCACCATCGCTCTCCATCGCCACCAAACCCTCACCATCGCTCTCCATCGCCACCAAACACTCCTCATCGTCCTCGATCGCCACCAAACCCTCACCATCGTCCTCCATCGCCACCAAACCCTCCTCATCGTCCTCGATCGCCACCAAACCCTCCTCATCGTCCTCGATCGCCACCAAACACTCACTCTAGCCCTCCATCGCCACCAAACCCTCCTCATCGTCCTCGATCGCCACCAAACCCTCACCATCGCCCTCCATCGCCACCAAACCTCACCATCGCTCTCCATCGCCACCAAACACTCACCATCGCCCTCGATCGCCACCAAACCCTCCTCATCGTCCTCGATCGCCACCAAACCCTCCTCATCGTCCTCGATCGCCACCAAACACTCACCATCGCTCTCCATCGCCACCAAACCTCACCATCGCCCTCGATCGCCACCAAACCCTCCTCATCGTCCTCGATCGCCACCAAACCCTCCTCATCGTCCTCGATCGCCACCAAACACTCACCATCGCTCTCCATCGCCACCAAACACTCACCATCGCCCTCCATCGCCACACAACGCTCCTCATTGTCCCCCATCGCCACCAAACACTCACCATCGTCCTCGATCGCCACCAAACACTCACCATCGCCCTCCATCGCCACCAAACACTCACCATCGCTCTCCATCGCCACCAAACCCTCACCATCGCCCTCCATCGCCACCAAACACTCACCATCGCTCTCCATCGCCACCAAACCTCCTCATCGTCCTCGATCGCCACCAAACACTCACCATCGCTCTCCATCGCCACCAAACACTCACCATCGCCCTCGATCGCCACCAAACCCTCCTCATCGTCCTCGATCGCCACCAAACACTCACCATCGCCCTCCATCGCCACCAAACCCTCCTCATCGTCCTCGATCGCCACCAAACACTCACCATCGCCCTCCATCGCCACCAAACCCTCCTCATCGTCCTCGATCGCCACCAAACCTCACCATCGCCCTCCATCGCCACCAAACCCTCCTCATCGTCCTCGATCGCCACCAAACCCTCACCATCGCTCTCCATCGCCACCAAACCCTCCTCATCGTCCTCGATCGCCACCAAACCCTCACCATCGCCCTCCATCGCCACCAAACCCTCCTCATCGTCCTCGATCGCCACCAAACACTCACCATCGCTCTCCATCGCCACCAAACACTCACCATCGCCCTCCATCGCCACACAACGCTCCTCATTGTCCCCATCGCCACCAAACACTCACCATCGTCCTCGATCGCCACCAAACCCTCCTCATCGCCCTCGATCGCCACCAAACCCTCACCATCGCCCTCCATCGCCACCAAACCCTCCTCATCGCCCTCGATCGCCACCAAACCCTCCTCATCGTCCTCGATCGCCACCAAACACTCACCATCGCTCTCCATCGCCACCAAACACTCACCATCGCCCTCGATCGCCACCAAACCCTCCTCATCGTCCTCGATCGCCACCAAACACTCACCATCGCCCTCGATCGCCACCAAACACTCACCATCGCTCTCCATCGCCACCAAACACTCACCATCGCCCTCGATCGCCACCAAACCCTCCTCATCGTCCTCGATCGCCACCAAACACTCACCATCGCTCTCCATCGCCACCAAACACTCACCATCGCCCTCGATCGCCACCAAACCCTCACCATCGCTCTCCATCGCCACCAAACCTCCTCATCGTCCTCCATCGCCACCAAACACTCACCATCGCTCTCCATCGCCACCAAACACTCACCATCGCCCTCGATCGCCACCAAACCCTCCTCATCGTCCTCGATCGCCACCAAACACTCACCATCGCCCTCGATCGCCACCAAACACTCACCATCGCTCTCCATCGCCACCAAACACTCACCATCGCCCTCGATCGCCACCAAACCCTCACCATCGCTCTCCATCGCCACCAAACCCTCACCATCGCCCTCGATCGCCACCAAACCCTCCTCATCGTCCTCGATCGCCACCAAACACTCACCATCGCCCTCGATCGCCACCAAACCCTCCTCATCGTCCTCGATCGCCACCAAACACTCACCATCGCCCTCGATCGCCACCAAACCCTCCTCATCGTCCTCGATCGCCACCAAACCCTCACCATCGCTCTCCATCGCCACCAAACACTCCTCATCGTCCTCGATCGCCACCAAACACTCACCATCGCTCTCCATCGCCACCAAACACTCACCATCGCCCTCGATCGCCACCAAACCCTCCTCATCGTCCTCGATCGCCACCAAACACTCACCATCGCCCTCCATCGCCACCAAACCCTCCTCATCGTCCTCGATCGCCACCAAACACTCACCATCGCCCTCCATCGCCACCAAACCCTCCTCATCGTCCTCGATCGCCACCAAACCCTCACCATCGCTCTCCATCGCCACCAAACACTCCTCATTGTCCTCGATCGCCACTAAGCACTCACCATCGCTCTCCATCGCCACCAAACACTCACCATCGCTCTCCATCGCCACCAAACCCTCACCATCGCTCTCCATCGCCACCAAAACCTCACCATCGTCCTCCATCGCCACCAAACCCTCCTCATCGTCCTCGATCGCCACCAAACCCTCACCATCGCTCTCCATCGCCACCAAACACTCACCCTAGCCCTCCATCGCCACCAAACCCTCCTCATCGTCCTCGATCGCCACCAAACCCTCACCATCGCCCTCCATCGCCACCAAACCCTCCTCATCGTCCTCGATCGCCACCAAACACTCACCATCGCTCTCCATCGCCACCAAACACTCACCATCGCCCTCCATCGCCACACAACGCTCCTCATTGTCCCCCATCGCCACCAAACACTCACCATCGTCCTCGATCGTCACCAAACACTCACCATCGCTCTCCATCGCCACCAAACACTCACCATCGCCCTCGATCGCCACCAAACCCTCCTCATCGTCCTCGATCGCCACCAAACACTCACCATCGCTCTCCATCGCCACCAAACACTCACCATCGCCCTCGATCGCCACCAAACCCTCCTCATCGTCCTCGATCGCCACCAAACACTCACCATCGCCCTCGATCGCCACCAAACCCTCCTCATCGTCCTCGATCGCCACCAAACACTCACCATCGCCCTCCATCGCCACCAAACACTCACCATCGCCCTCCATCGCCACCAAACCCTCACCATCGCCCTCCATCGCCACCAAACACTCACCATCGCCCTCCATCGCCACCAAACCCTCACCATCGCTCTCCATCGCCACCAAACCCTCACCATCGCTCTCCATCGCCACCAAACACTCACCATCGCCCTCCATCGCCACCAAACACTCACCATCGCCCTCCATCGCCACCAAACACTCACCATCGCCCTCCATCGCCACCAAACACTCACCATCGCCCTCCATCGCCACCAAACACTCACCATCGCTCTCCATCGCCACCAAACCCTCACCATCGCCCTCCATCGCCATACAACACTCCTCATCGTCCTCCATCGCCACCAAACCCTCACCATCGCTCTCCATCGCCACCAAACCCTCACCATCGCCCTCCATCGCCATACAACACTCCTCATCGTCCTCCATCGCCACCAAACACTCACCATCGCCCTCGAACTCTCTCCACTCGATTCGACTGTCCTCCCTCGCCCCCCTCTAACACCTTGGCTCTCCAATCCACTCCACTGTCCTCTCTAGTCTCTAAAGCACCTCCCTTCATCCTCCCTCGTCCTTCAATCACTTCCTTTGACATCTCTTGTCCTCCAACCACCTCCCTTGTCCCTCAACTAACCCCAAATCTCCTTTACAACACTCCAAAGCTACTTTTCATTTCTCATCCTTGACTTCAACTCTCTCCTTCAAGATTGCTACCCATCTTAATTGAATCGATATCATTTCCTTCTGGTTACATCTCAGCATCAAAACTTTCTCTCAAAAAAACAAAACTGGTGTCGTGAGGACGATAGTTGAGAGAACATCGCCCACTACATTAAGATCATCCCATCAATTGTTTTTTCTCAGTCTGATTAGACTTCTGGTGGGAAGATTTTGAAAAAAAAAAACACTCGGAAGCAGCTATTTTAGGTGTGAAAGAGTCAGTAGAGAGAGATTGAAAAAGTTGAAAAAAAGAATGGCAACGGTTGGTTTCGATGTGGGCTCGAACTTTTCTATGATGTCAAAAATATTGACCCATATCCATCAGCTCCGATCCAAAGTCGAACAATTCCACTGAGGGAATACACTTCCAACATTTCAGCATTCAAAGATCAACTACTGTTAGTGTACAAGAATGCATTTGCTTGTGAAAAGAAACTACTGAATAATCTCATTGAACCATCAAAGAAACTGATCACAAACCAAAGTGATTTATGTGCTCTGATTGCGACTCTCACTGGAATCAACGATGTGGTGATCGAATTGGATGACCTGTCTGATAAGTGCTTATGTCTGAATAAACTCCCAATCTTTCGAACAATATTCAAGATCCTTGTTGGAGGAAAAGACATGAGTATTGCCTACAATGAAGCATACAACACTATTCTCAATTATGGCATTTCTCTGACAAAGGCAATTCCCCACTAAAATTAAAAATGAATTGTATTTTTTATTTTTCTATAAATGGCACCAGGAAGTTTCAACAAACTCAAAAGTATCGGCAAGCAATTCTTTCAATTCATCAAACCTCTAGCTCCAACATTCCTTCAAGTCGGTGGTGGATTGCTCTCTCAAACGAACAGTAAATTCGGACAAACAGCAGGTGGAATACTCAATGGATTAGGAGGAATGATGGACGTTTATCAACAAAATAAGGCGATCAATCGAGCACAGAAACCGCAGATGATTGATTACGAACCACCTCGAAATGGACGATACTCCAATGACGATTTGCCACTCTCGTCAAATTCCAAAATTCAATTCAAAGGATAAACATTCACTAGTATTCGAATATTTTTATTTGTATTAAAATGGCACCAGGTTGGTTATCTAAATTAGCAGCAGTCGGTAAAAATATACTCAGAGTTGGAGCTCCATTTCTGAATCTCATCCCCTTTGTTGGACCATTGATTTCTAAGGTCGCACAGACAGGTGTTGAAATGATTCCAGATGTGAAGTCGGATCAGCAAATCCATGCAGAAAAGATGGCACAATACGAGCAAGCAATCAATGAAGGAAATACACCAGTTGCGAATAAACTCAGAGGAGAAATACTGAGACTAGAAGAAAAGCTGAAGCCGAAAGCGAAGAAACCAAAAAAGAAAAAGTAACTAGAGTTAAAGCATAAATGTAATTTTTTATTTTTGTTAAAATGAACTCGCATATAACACATCTGACAAACAAAAGAACTGGAGCATCATCATTGACTGGAAATACCACTGGAAGGATAGAATACACAAGAGATGACATGGGTCAAATACAACAGCAACTTCAGTCTGAGCATCACATTAATTATCTTCTGAATGATGGAGCTCACAGTACTTCTATTCAAGAATTGAAACCATCAGAGAATGCACGTTTCTACACAGGACAAGAGATAATCATTCCACTGACTGGTAATCAGGACAGTTGTCAAATTGATGATTCGTTTATCACGTTCACAATGACAGCGACACTGAAAGTTAATAATTGGCAAACAACAGCTGGTAAGGTTGGATCCTACATGAATGAGAGAATCTTCATCTTCGTTGGACTCAAGCATTCTGCATCAATCTTTCGTGACCTTACTGTTCTTCACAACAATCAGAGAATCACTAGCACAACAAACAATGATGTCTCAATGGAGTCTCACATCTACAATATGATAAAACCGAAGAGTCAATTGGAGAATCGAAAACATTGTCACACACCTTGGCAGAATGCTTGGAATCATGATGAATCGGTTGCTGGTGTTTATATTCCACTTTCGGATTTTACAACGACGTCCGGAACAGGAGTGTTTCAAGACACTATTGATGTGCCTATTCGTGTGTCGATTAATCTTGAAGATCTTCTGATATTCTCAGGGATGACTGACTATC
Organism: Blattamonas nauphoetae; assembly: GCA_033064195.1. Classification (NCBI taxonomy): domain Eukaryota; phylum Preaxostyla; order Oxymonadida; genus Blattamonas; species Blattamonas nauphoetae. The sequence goes on from JARBJD010000324.1 coordinate 8,020, forward strand.
CAAAATGTCTCTTTGGCGATTTGAAATTGAGTGTGCACATGAATGAAGATGCGTTTGTTTGTTGTTCTGTTAATCCTGAACTCACTTTGAAAGATACATTATCATCACTCGTCACTGGAACAGCATCAGCACCAACGATTAAAGCAGCAATTCTCAATTGTATTCAACATCGTCCCTATTTCTTGAATAACCTTGTCACCTCATGCACAAAGAACTTTGTTCAAATTGGTCAATCATTTCAGCAACCAACAGTTACAAAAGACATAGTTTGCTCAACAGCCAATGCCGTGACAACAGAACCTGAATTTGTGGATCAATATATATCATTGAACATTATTGATTATCGCATTGATGATGTGTATTGCATGAGTGCTGGATACAAAATGAAAGATGGTGCGAAAGAGAATCTGAAGCAGATGTACACAAATCGTCCTGGAACAATTCCAGCAGAAAAGATCTCATTCTATCCATTTCAGAAGGCACCAACGGCAACAGGAATTGATTGTACTCAGCAAATGGTTGTTGTGAATGCAAAGGATATTATGCTCCTGTTTCGTCACTACGACAATGAAGTCACTTGTTTCCACAACCCAATGCAGAAGAATATCCAAGTGACTTTACAAAACAGGTATTATCCAGAACAACCAACAACCACAATTGGAGCTCGTTTCTACCAGTTTGCATTATCGACTCTCAATCTCGATTCATACCTCACTGTTCCTGATGACTTGGAGCGATCACTGACGGATTCTCTCCTTGAAGAGAAACTCACTGGTGATGGAACATATCCAAATGAAACAATGACAAGAGTTCGTCCAGTTCATGACAATACTGACTTCCTTCTGTGCTTTCCTACTCAGAGAAGTGGATGTCCAATGAACTGCAATGATTCGATCAGTTCCAGAGGTGTGAATGCTGCAGTCACTTTGAGATCACATCCAATTTATCAAGGTAATCTTGACACATACTCAGGCATCTGAGTAGTCCCATCAAAATAGGTAAAACTGGGATCAATTGATGTCAGTGCCTAAATTTGTACTGAGATCATATTTCAACTCTTTTCCTTTGAGATTTTCTCATTATCACTTCATTAATCATGTTCAATTCACTTCTTGTTTTCACATAATGCTCTTCAATATTTCAGACAGCTCTTATTTCCCAAAAACACGCACGATCACAATCACCAACACTTCTTTTTTCGATGTATTCCCTTCATTGACTTTTGTCAGTGAGAAAAAACCATCAAAGAAGACATAATAACGCATTATCGACTTGTTTTTATAATTATTGTTGTAGAACAAACTGAAACAGCAGCACCCAAAGTTTGCATTTTCATGATCTATGAAGTGACCATTTTCCTTTTTACTTTTTTTTCCATTCAAATATCATATATAAGAAGACTTTTTTGAAATGAAAGAAACGAAATGGTATTGTAGGTATTTAGTGGGATCAGATCCGACTGGGATCACTGGGATCAAATCAGAAGCCTGCACATACTACAATGTCTACAATCCGAGTCAAAGTGGTGGTGATATGACAACATTTACACATCCTCCAGCACCAATATTAGCCACAACTGCAACAACGTGGTGGGTATTACGATACAGCAATGGCGAACCAAAAGTTGAGTACTATCCTAATCACACATTGAAAGCATTTCATAAAGATTTAGGAATTCTTCCAAATTGAAAACATTAAAAGAATTTATTGATATTGTATTTTTTATTTTTCTATAAATGAGAAGTTTCAGATCTAATCAATCAAAACCAACATCGACATTAATTGAGCAAATCGAAGTGCAATCATACTTGCCAAAACAATGGGATTCAGAACCTCACATCTACTCCATCCAAGAAGTGCATCCAACAAATCCTCCCATGCCATGCAGAATTGGAGACGAGATTGAAGTTCCATTGTGCTATGACGGTCATGATGTGACTGAGTTTGCGAAGAGTCATTTACGAATAGATCTAACTGTTACTGTTCCTTTTTACCAACCATTCGATGGAGCTAAATTTGGGATGATTGGACAATATGGAATGTTCTACGGATATAAATCATCATCAGATGCAATTCGAGACATGAGACTCGTCGACAGTAAAGGAAACATCATTGACAATTCACTACAGAATAATCATGTTCACGAATCATTTCTGTATCACACTTTCAAGTCTTTTGAAGAGAAAAACAACATGATACATTGCTACAGTCTTTTTGAAAATGTCCAGAGAATGGATCCAAGCGTGTGTGGATTCTATTTTGTTCCAACACTCAATGGAAACAAAGCACCTTTCACCGCGACAATTCCACTGGTTATTCCATTTGTGAACCTCCTCCCATTGAGTACCTTTGATCAGTATCCTAATTCCATCTTTGGCAATTTACGTTTGAGATTTCACTTGACAACAGATTCACTTGTGTATTGTCCCGTTCGAGTTTCAACTGTTGTTAGAAAAACACTTGAGGTGGTCAGAGATCTATTTCCAGACAAAAATATTACTACCATAGTTGATCAAGATGGAATGCATCAACTGGGTGAGAATGAATACTCCACTCTGACACAAGAATTTACCCAAATTGGAAATCCAGTGATTCAATACGATCAAACTGCTCATCATACAGCCACAACTGTTAATGAGGTTAGAACGAAGGTATCCACTTCAACTGTCTGGTCTTCATCAGTGGATAAAGTCACATCAGTTTGCTACGGATATCAAATCACTGATGCAACGAAACAATCCCTCTTCAACACATATTCCAAAACTGTTTATGTCCTGAAAGCAGAAAGAATTGACACACAGTCATTTCAATCACAAGCGACTGCAATGGGAGTGAGATCAAACATCAGTATCAAACTCAACAATCTTATGAATCTAATGTGCTTGTTCCCTGAAAGACCAAATGAATGTACAGTCTTCAGAAATCCTCATTATGTTGGCTTATTCGAAATGCTTGGATCCAACTTTCCCAATTTCCCAATGTCAACGATATCACCTGAGTTCTATCAAATGATGATGGTGAATGGTGACTTCATTGGTTGTTCCGCATCGGAAGAATTTGAGAATTCAATTTGTATGTCACGTATTGCTAGCCACAATGGAGAGTCGTTTAAGAGAACTAGAGCAGTAACGGATGCAACTTCATTCACATTCATGGTTCCAACAGATCGAAGTGAAATCGCTGGTGGTGAAGAAGGTATCTCAACAGCAGAATCAGTGAATATCGTCTACAGAGGATCACCAATCAATCAGGGAGAACTCGATCCATATTTCACCTCAACTCCAGAAGGTCCTCCTCCACCCATTTTGGCATTGCATCAGGCTACATACTGGCTGTTCTGGATTGAGAATGGACAACCCAGAGTGCGATATGTCATTGATCGTCGACTCCAGGAAGCATCTGAAGAAGTGAAGAGAGGATACTAAATCAAAGATTTATTAGAATGACGAAGTCATAATATGGAATAGAACAAATATGATATTTTATTTTTGTTGAAAACACAAATGGTGAAGCGATACTTCTCAATTCAGAATTCTCACACTGCTCAACTTCCTCCAGATTTTACCAATTCCAGAAAACAAAAATACATCTACTTCCTCGACTGCAAACTCATTCATGTGAAGGAAGAGACTAGTGATGCATCGACAGTCATTTCAAAAGATATTCCACAGCACATCACAATCCATGGTGATTGGATTCAAACTGATGCACACAATGATCCATTTGTTGCTTTCTGCAACGAACAGATTGCTAAGCGAAAGAAGTGGGAACTAACTACTCGACAATCAATAGTGAAGATCTGGTTCAAAGACAGTTCTGGTGAATCAATTGAGATGGAAACAACGGAGACAATCAATGGAAAAATAACCAAAGAGTATTATGAATTTCTGGTTGATCTCATGTTGGAGTATTAGTCATTGTTTCGATCAGGGAATTATATTTTTGTATGAGTTCATTGATGAGTGTCTGTTGTTGCCCGACAATGCTACTCAGTTCCTGAATGGCTTTGAGACAGAAGCAAGAGAGTTCTGCATAATCAACTTGAAGACAATCTGGATTGGAATCATTCACGACTTCGGGGAATATTTCTTGGATCTGTTGTGCAATCACTCCAATATGCTTCTTCTCACTTTCCTTCTTCAAGCATTCACATTTCTCTTTACAGTTCTTCAAGTGTTCTTCATCTGTCTCATTTTCAATTTGCTTTGTCACTTTGTTGATCTTTGAGTCGAATGTGTTGAATTGGTAGCGAACAATTTCGACTTTATTCAGTTGCTCGAGAACATCGGGGTATGGTTCAATATTCCTTTTGACTCTTCTGTCTGACAGTTGAGAAAAACTTCCTGTTGTTGATATTGAAAACACTCCTGAACCTGTGTCCTCATCGTAGTAATACAATGCTGGTGAGTCACAGGGAGACCACATAAAAATACCATCACCATTGAACTGAATTCCTGAGGTTTCTGAAATCGATTGTGAGATTGAAATGCCAGACTTAAATGTAGATGATGGATATGTTCCTGGATACTTCGGAAGTAATCCCTCTGATATATTCCACTTCGCTCCATTCACATTGATCAATCCTCCAATTTCTGGTGTCGTGATCGATCCATTTGTGCTGACTCCTTTTTGGATTGATGATATCGCTGTCGTATGTGCTTCTGTTGTCTTCTGAAGTGAGTCAATCACTGCCGAATTCTCGTTGGTTGTCGACAGATTGTGATCAATCATTTCCTCAATCATTTGTGAATTGTATTTTTGTCGATTCATTTTTGGTTGCTCTTTCATTGAAATTAAAATTCTTGATTCCCTTATGAACATACGTCACAGGCACATTATTTCTGACATACTCAGAGACTAGTGAACAGTTCTCTTCTCTCATTGATTCAATTAATGCTTGTTCTGAACATACTCGACGTCTTTCCTTGTACATCGCAGTTGGATTCATTTAATACAAATTAAAAAATTCAGAATTAGATTTTCTTTCGTTGTTTTCTCAGTTCTGGATTTTTCACTCAGATCGAGGATCAATGGGTTCGATCACTCATTTCTCAAGAGTGCACAATTCGTTCTAATTCGTCGTGTTTTAGATTCTTCTGAACTGTAGGATCATTCTGGTATGCTCCGTTTTTTGAAGATTTCGGACTTTTGCAGAGTTATTGAGCGATTCACAACCGGGTGCAGATCTAGGTAAAAGTATGTATTATTCATCATTTCACTCTCATTTTTATCTTATTTCACTCTTGTTTTAGCTGTTTTTGGTTGAACTTTCACTTGTTTCGCATTCGTTATTGTTTCATTTTCATGACCTGTTCGCACTTCATTTTCTCGTTGTTTACTCTTTTTTACCACTTCATTCATGTTTCTTTCAACTAAACTTTTTCTCGAATATAACACACTAATTCCCGTTTACTGAGTTTTCCGGACTTTTGCAGAGATCCGCCATTCAACGGCTCACTTCATATCTCGGAATTTTTCCGTAATCTTCATCATATCACGTACATTTTTGAATCATTTTCGTTGTTTTTAAGAGAGAAAAACCGGAACACAAGCGACATTTTCACTATTGGTGTCACATTTCACGTCATTTTCACGTTCGTCAATTTCCCTCTCAGTTTCATACTTGCCCGTTTCATTGTTGCTTGTTTCGCTTTCATTTACTCTGTTTTTGTGAAAAAAGTGATGAAAAGTTGACTAAAATGATGTGCTAGTGAAGTGAGAACGGCCCACAAAATGGAAGTGAATTGAGCAAAATGAAGAGGAGTAATGGTTCAACTCGAGGTGAAATGTGGAGAGAATGATGTGAGAAAGAAGGGACTGAAGTGGTGTTCAAACATGCAAACACTGTGAAAAGCTGTGAAATGACGAATCAAAAAAGTGAAATTTTGAGACAACTATCCGACAAAAAATTCTGAAAATTCAGGCACACCTTCCTCTAACAACGAGAAAGAAGGCGCAATCTGTGAAAATCGGGGCAAAAATCTAATAGTGTGCAAGTTGTGAAGAAAAGAGTCGTCAAAACGGTGATGTGAAGAACCAACAAAATGAAACTAAGGAAATGCACTATACGTCTCGCGTTGACTTATGTTCGTTAAAATGATGCAATAACGGAGTAAATGAAGTGAAAGTAGTGAAATGTGAAAATTCATGAAAAAGTGTCCGAATGTAGAGGTGTCAAAAGTTTTCAGAGATGAATGACACAAAAAGACGCCAACTAGCGTTTTCACACCCAAAAACACCATTAGACGACGAAAAGTGATCAAAAGGACATAGTCCCGGACGTCCATACCTTTTCTAAAAAAATCTCGAAAAACTCGAAAAAACCTCATAGATGTTTCAATAAACCGAACTTTTCATAAATCCGTAACATGGGGCTTGAAAAATATACATTGGTCAAACTAAGAAAAATAAAATTTGGTTCCGCGCCGAAACCCCTGTGTCGGGAGAAAACCTCAAAATACTGTTTCCTTTAGGCATCCACATATTTTTCTCAACTTTTGCCCTCATTTCTCCACAACCAGCCATCAGTTTTGAATCAAATAAAATGCATTGTGATCGTAAAGATCTCGACAAAAGCTGCTCAAAAATAAACCGCTTTTTTCTAAGATTTTTTGTCGAGAAAAATATGGGTTTTTTCCATTATCCCAAATATCCAGAATTTTTTCTCCAATTTTTTCAAAATGTTCATTTCGCCAAAAAAACGTTTTTGTGAAAACTCCATCAAAATCGGTTCACTGGTTGTTGAGATATTGCCGAAACGAATTTTTTTTATCGGGCAAAGGGGGTATTTTGAGGTTTTCTCCCGACACAGGCGTTTTGGCGCGGAACCAAATTTTATTTTTCTTAGTTTGACCAATATATATTTTCAAGCCCCATGTTACGGATTTATGAAAAGTTCGGTTTATTGAAACATCTATCAATGGGTCGGATCAAACCAAAAATCTCAGAAGTGCTTTTATCGAAAATCCTACCTTTCAAAATGATTTCCGTCGCAATCAAACGTGTTTGAACACAATTTGAGCTATAAAGCGGTTCATAGTGGCGAAATCTGAACATCGACTTTTTCGTCACTTTTTGGACCAAAGTTCGGTATGCAGTTCGACGAATTCTCAACCGATTTTGATCAAACCTCTTTTGATCGATGACCTACAGTGTCCCCGAGATTTTAGAATTTTTTTCAGAATTTTTCGAAATGGTTCTCACATTGGATTTCTGTGATTTGTGGTAAAACAGGGAAAAACACCAAAAAAGCGCCAACATTTTTTCGAATGTTGTCAAAATTTGCTTCAAAATTGACACTTTTCACGAGGTCAAAATATTGGACATATTTTTAGAATTTAGGCCAAATATTGATGTCATCAAAATGTCATAAATTCCTTTTAATACAAGATACAAAATTGGTCAATCGGACTTGACTTTTAGTTTTGATTTCAATGACAATTTCAGATTGGTTCTCCAGTCTTCTTCTATACTACTGAGACAAGCTTTCACTGTTCCTGTTCCTGATGTTCCTGTGCTGAATGTGATCTCGAAGGATCGAGACGACGAGAGACACACGGTGAACGTGTCACCAGAAGGAAAGTTCGAGCCAACAACAGAAATCGAAAACGAGTCCGATGAGCCTTCACTTGGCAGAGAGAACAAGGTGATCACAGGAGGAGACGGAACATCAAAAGTGACACCAGAGTCAATCACAATCGGAACTGATTTGCACGACGCTGATTGCACAGAGTATGTCGTCCCAAACAACAGATGAGTCGTATTCTCTTCCCATCCAACTGGGAACACAATCGAACAAGTTGTCGAATCAGTGATCGAGAGGTCACATTCCAACGCAGCGGCCCTGTCCAAAGACTTGAAGTGGATCGTTCCTGTTCCAGTGGGGAGTAAGAATCCACCAAAGACGACAGCCATCACTTCTTTCGGTCCCTTCAGTGAGCGAGAGACGACAGACGCGATTCGAACTTGTTCAGAAGGAGTGGTGAAGGTGAGAATGTTAAATCGTCGAATGTCATTTTCGTTCCATCCTTCTTGTGTTCAATTCGAATGATTTCAGATTCTGCCGACCAGTCCAGTCTTCCTTCGGCATCAGATGGATAAAGAGGCGCATCTCCAACCAAAGTCTGCGAGTCGGTGCGAGACAACGAAATGTTGACTTGAAGTCCATTGCTCTGAACGAGCATCGAATAACTTCCTTCCAGAAGTGTCACTCCCTTCACTGTGATTGTTGTCGTGTTCGCATCTTTTGGAATCGCTGTTGCAGAGAAGAGCTGAGGTTGAACCTCCCCAGGAAGCACGAAGGAGCGGAGTTTGTATTCGGCTTCTGGATGAATCCCATCTGTTCCCGACGATACGGTCGCTATTCCAATCGACGAGTTATGTCCACTCGCGTCGAACACCACGAACACCAAACGAGGCACAAGGCAGCCTTCCAACAGAACCCCCATCGCTCCTCCAATCACTTCCTTCGTCCTCACTTTCACTGATGCTACATTTCCATTGATCGTGACTGTGCATGCTTCGACAGTCGGTTTGGACGTGATCTGCGAGACGAGTGTGCTGTTCGCTGTCATCGTCGGTTGAAAATATACATTCGGAGCACCCGACGTCGAAGTTTCAACATTTTCAGCCGAACAGCCTCGAAAGAGAAGAGATGTCAGAAAAGTGAAGGACGTGATCATGGAAATGCCGAGTGTTGCGCTCTCGATCACCTTGAAGTCGACAAACGAGCAATTAGTGACAGTTGCGACGGAAATGTTGTAAATCGCGACAGCAGAGGCATATTGTGCCTCAGCTTTCTCAAAACAGAGTCGCTGATCGACGCCAACGTTCACTTTCCGTTGATCACACATCCGCCATAGTTCGTTCGTAGTTCCGTTGATTTACATTCCGTGAACGTCAGCTGATCAATTTCGAGCTTATTTTGCGTATTTTCTGGGCAGATGATGTTTATCGTGCCTCCATCATCGTTCTCGGCGGTGACATGGTTGACGTGGAAGGAACACTGTCGGACAGTGAGGGAGGCCCCAGAAGACATAAATATCGCGCCTCCGCCATTGAATGAGCCGACTGCGGTGATCATCTCTCGGAAGGTGCAGAGGGTGAAGGTTGGGGAGGTGATCGGAGATGAGGCGTCGAAAGTGAAGCGCTGAGATGATGTTGTGTAGTTCTTGTTGGGATATGAAGCTGGTGCATTCGATTCGCGGATGCAGGAAGTGAAGGTGGTGTTCAGGCAGGCCAGATTTCCTCCAAGATTCGCATCCAACATTGTCGTCCCACTGTCATGATTCGAGCTTCGCGACACGCAACACCCAATTCTGTTTTGCTGTTGCAAACTCCCAAACCTGTTCTGGTTTCCCCAAATTGGAGTTCGGTTGCTGGAAGTGAGCTCAGAAGTTGAGCTAGTCGGCTGGAGACACGGGCTGTGGTGAAGTTCGGAGTGGTTTCTAACATGGGAAATTGCTGCAGAGATCAGTGGGTGACTCCTTGCGTGATATTTCTCATGATCGGCATGGATGGACCAGGAGAGAATCATGACACAAATTTTGTGAGTTTCCAGCAATTCATCACTTGTGGGCAGGGAGACTCTCCAAGCCTGCAACACATTTCTGAGGTGTGAGTTGAGATTTCGTGATTGAATTTCATCATTAATTCGGTAGATCACGACTCGTTGCAATCAGGAGAGATGGAGCAATATATTCGAATTGTGGAGGAGAGATGGCACGAGATTCGGAAGGTAGATCAGAAAAGTGAGCAGCGCCACGAGAGAATCAGAGAGTAACATCGAGGGAGGTCAGAGATCGAGTGTCGAGGATCAATCTGAAGGATGATTAGAAGAGAAGGCAATCATGAGAAGAATTATATTAAGGATAGATTAACCATGCCAAAATAGGACTGAAGAGTGTGATCAAGGGAAGAAATCTCGAAGATAAACAAAGAATTGAACAACGAATGGAAACCTGCAGAATCTATCACTCAAACAGTTCAAATTTCGTCAAGAATAGGCCAATGAGATCCTTAGTGACGAAATTGATATAATTGGAGACAAACAAGCGTGATTTGACCTGATCTTCACGAAGATCTGAATGAAGACTTATTGTCGGATGACAGAACACAATGTTAGCATGAAACTGATTGAAAATTAAAATTTACACGGATATTGGGTCTTTCACTTCGGAATTCTGAATTATTCCAAATTTGAACAGTAGAAAGTTTCTGAGATCAAAAAAGCTGAGATCGATGAGATCAGTATCAAAGGTCTGGTTATGAATCTTTGGCATGGGTTAAGTAAGTCGGGTTAAGTTAAGAGAGTCGGGTTGGAGGTTAAGAGAGTCGGGTCAACAGTATTTCAGATATCATTTTCAAGTCACGAGATAATTATGATATTATTCTTTTTTGTTGACATTAACATCGTTTTCCAGCTGAATGATCGAGGAAAGTGTCTCTGATTCACTACGATCCTCATCTCATTTTTTTCTGTTTTGAGTTCTAGGTCGTTTGAAAATCTATGATCGAGCAAGTATCAGAATATTGATGGAATCTCACAAATGGACGTATATACGATATAAAATTCACTTTTTGTTGACAATAGAGAGAAAAAAGTGACAAAGAAAAAGTTGACTTTTTCCACTCTTTTGATCAGCAATTCCTTGTGAAATGTCATCTCGTGTAATGAAAACAACATTAAAATGATTGGTACTTTGTTCAGTGTTAATTTGATATATCGTTCCTATACTGGACTGACCGAGGTGACCGGTCACTTTTTTCAAAAAAGTACTGACGGTCAGTGACCGGGGGTTTTTAAAATATGGGTCAGATCTCAGAGGTGACAAGAAGAAATTGAAAGGTAAGACTTCATCTTCTTTGAAGAAACGATTGTTGATCGAGTTCTAAGGGCATATCTGGTTGATTTCTGGAAATAGAGACCAAAACTGAAAAAAGGATGAGTGACCTCATCGTGATTGGGCTGATCATAATTGTTTCTGTTCATTTCTCCATTAAACCTTCATTCTATGAGTCGAAGTTGATACGAATAGCATTTAACAAACAATAAACGAATTGGAGAGATATTTTGAGAAATGAGTGAACGAAGAGTGAATCTGGACCGATCTTCCTGCATATCCTCATTTTTGTTCTAAATTAGAGTAAATACGAAAAGAGAGAGGTAAAAAACGGGGACACGACGTACGGTCAGCGCAGTTCATCATCAGATTGTCCAATCTGGATCAGCGGTTGATCTTTCTCGTTTTTAACATTATATCAATCATCGACGGTGTTACAACTTCGAGAAAAAACAAAAAGGAGATGTTATATGAGAGTGAGATAAACCGTGACAGCATTTTGGCAATGTCTCGTCTGATCATGACGGGTGGTTTGATAATATCCATTTCAGATGGTTTCCATCATTAATTAAGTCCTAAATAAGAGAAAATCAATAAAGAGAGAGGTTAATCGAGAGAGAAACAAACTGTACGAACAGTTGTGCGGTTCGATATCCGATCAGAACAGCCCGTTTGATCCATCTCACTTCACATCTCGAATATTACATACTATGTCTTAAAAATAGATAAAAACAAAAAGGAGAGAGGTAACAAGAGAGAGAAACATACCGTGTGAACAGTTCAGCCACTCACTGTCCGATCAGGACAGACTGTGAGATCATTCTCATTTCACAAAGTATCTATCGTGAATGAAGTCCTGAATCATTTATAAACCGAAAAAGAGAGAGGTAAAATGAGAGGGAGACAAACTGTGACAACACTTCGCATCAGATTTCTTGATCAATCCGGACAGTTTGATCATAGTCATGTCACATTCGATCTATCTAACATTGAGTCAAAAAAATGAGAAAAAGCAAAAAAGAGGAATGAAAAATAAGAGAGAAGTATGCCATAAACGCTCTTGATCGTTCCATTGTCCAATCAGGACTGGTGGTTCGATCCTTCTCATTTCTCCATTCTATTTATCATCGTTTTTATTCTAAAGAAGAGAAACAACAAAGAGAGAAATGATAAAATAGAGTAAGGCACACAGCGACGGCAGATCACAGCTCATTGCCCCAACAGAGCTGGTGGTTTGATCCTTCTCATTTCACCATTGTATCATCCTTGGATTGTTTTCTAAATAAGAGGAACAACAAAGAGAGAGAGGTTAAAGAGAGTAAGACATACGATGACAGCGTTTCATCAACTCAATGCCCCAAGAGGAGAGGCGGTTTGATATTTCTGATTTCATCATACTAACATTCTTCAATTGAGTTCGAAATAAGATAAACAACAAAAAGAGACAGGTTAAAGAGAGGAAGACATACGATGAGGGCATTTCAGGATCTCAGCACTTGATCTGACCCTTAGAAGCAAAGGTCACTGACACTGACCGAGCTCATGAGCTCGGTCAGTCCAGTATAATCGTTCCTCGGGTAGTTGCTAGAATAGAGGAAACCCGACTCTCTTTACCTCCGACCCGACTCTCTTAACCCAAGCCGAATCTTTTATGCTGGTTCGATCATTTCTTCATCTTGAATGAGTGAGGGACTCTCAGAAAATCCAGCTGATTCTCGTAGCTCAGCTTTCTTCTTTCAGATTTCTAAATTTCGAAAACTCTTACCCATCGTCGAAAAGCACTGCTCATCCATTTCATCCCCACAGACAAAATCCACTTGTTCGACCATCTTCCTCTCTTTGCTGGAGCTAGTCAAGGAGGACCATCCATTTGACGATGATCAGGAGGAGATGGCCGAGAATCTTCTGTCCGTTTTGAGTCCATCGTCTCGTTTCTTCAGCACCGATGATTTGTTGTACGACCTCGTTCCAAATCATGAAGATCCAAATTTGGGTCTCGTTGAATCGATCCAGACTCTCCTGTCAGCGCGGAGCCGCCGAATTGTTGAAGCGACGCTCTCATTTCTTTTGGCCACAATTGACAATTCAGGCTCTGGTCAAAAATTGAGGCTGATCTCTCACAACATCGTCACAAGACTCTTTGCTGCTCTCCAACCACGTCTGGAAGCACTTCCAAAGGATCTGAAGCTGGAGGACAGAATCATCGCTGTTCTCTCGTCACTCCTGCCGTTCTCGTATTACATGAAGATGAACTTCCCACATGACACAAATTCCGGAAGGGCAGCATTTGAGACGTGGTTGACGCTTGGAGTGGCACCATGCAGTGATTATCTCGTGTATATGAGCAAGAATCGTGTCTGGCCTTTCGCTCTCAACACAGGGACATTTACTGCACTTTTGGGGTCTTTTTTGTTCACAATTCCGTTCTACTCGTCGCCTCTCGCTATGGATTCGTACGTGTCCTTCTCAATGTGCTACTTCAACTCATTCACTCTCCCTGAAGCAACAGACAACAATGGCGACATATTCAAGAGCATTCAAACCACCCTCTCAGACTATAAGACAATCGGAGGGCAGGTGGCTGCGAACGGAAGGGAAGCCCTTCGAATATGGCAGAACGAAGGGTTGGATGACACTGTCGACAAACACTTGACAAAGCCGTCTCGAAACCAACTTTGGTCGGCGGTTAGTTACGCTGAGCTGTTTGGGCGCCTGGTTGGAATGAACTTTTTCATCGGATTTTGAGGAATAATCGAGTTTTGAGTCGATTATGTTTTGATCACGTCCGAGAGCTAAATTGTGTTATATTGAGAGATTTTCACACTGTTTTTGTCAAAAACAGGTCATCAAAGAAAGATACGGTGTAAACCAACAGGTTGTGACAAGTATGAGCAAATAAACGAACAAGGCTCGTGTCACTATCAAATCCTACCCGAACAAGCGCAGATATCCCCTCAACCAGTTCTCGTTCTGTGGCAAAATCCCCAAGCGTATCTCCAAGCTGTTCACGGAAGGCATCAAAGGCAGATGTTGGACTTGTAAGGCGACAAAAAACAATTGATGGTGTTCCTCTCCTTCGGCAGGGCGAAGCAAACCATCGTCGCCTTGTTTCGAGTCGTTTGGGTTTTGACTCACACTCAACGGTGATTGGTGGTTGATGACGGAAGGAGAGGATTGTGGTGTGTTGTCTTGAACGATGTTTGTTGGATGGGGACTTGTTTGTGGGTTGGTGACTCCTTTGTCTTTCGGCAAGAAGTTTGGTGCGTTTTTCTTCATTTGGGAAGTCTGACCTTGAACTTGGGGTACAGAAAGAGTCGAGACCACTGGTTGGAGGATCTGTACGGACAGTTTCGCCTGAAGGGGCTGAGGAGGAGCAGGAAGAGTGAAGGGGTGTGCGAGTGAGAACTGTTTGAGACTTTGGGCTGGTGGATCTGCTGAAGGAGATGTTGAGAATTGCATTGAGCAACGGGCAACGGTGGTAATTGCTTGCGGTTCTCCTTTTTCTGTTTCAGGGAAGTGGACTTCTTTGTCTGATGGAGGTGATTCACAAAACGGCCATGAAGTAATCCGTCGGTGTGTATGACTGGAGATGGAAAAGAATGCAGTATCAGTCGTTTCTTCGCTTTCAGATGAACAGATGGAGGGGTTGGTGTCAGCTGAGGACCGATCCATGTGAAAATATTGTTGATTGTGAATCGTAATCGACGGTGTCGGGACGTTGAGGTGAGAAGAGGTGGCTCGTTCCCAATGTCCTAAGAAGTGTCATCCATGTCCTCAGAATTGTCCACTGAACCGTACAATTCGAACAAATCAATCTGATTCCAATCATCAGTCGCAGGCTGCTCCCCAATGTCGTCGAGTGGTCTGGCCGAGAGGAACGGGGGATCGTTCTCCGACTCGACAGATGTATCTACAATCGCTGGAGGAGAGATTGGGACGTGTGGGGATGGTGTGCTCGGGATCGAGAGTATATCTTCTTCTGCGAATTCGTTGTCGGAAACTCCGTGATCAGACAATGTTTCCGGGGCGTGGGTGAATGTGGAACTTTTGGTTGAGATGACATCCTCTTCAGCTGAAGCGGTGTTCAAAGATATCTCCAACGATGCGGTTGTTGGAATTTGTGCGTTGGTGGTAGTTGAGCTGTCAATCTCGCTGTGTGATGACGACGAAGAATCGGAGAAGGAAGAATAAGGTTCATCATTGGAGTGAATCCCAGAGGAGTCAAAAACACGATTTGGCTGAACATGTTTAGCACGGACTAACGTTGATTGCTCACCAAGAGAGTGGGAATCCGGAAAGTGGGTTGGAAGAGCTAGGGGAGGAGGGAGAGGGGGTGTACTTCCGTTGATAAGTTGGAGGGCAGTTTTGGTACGCAAATCTCCCGAGTATTGGAGATTTGGAGTCGTTGCTGATCGGTCACGAGTGCGGGGAGTGTTTAGATTTCGTCCCTCTTCGTTGACAGATTTAAGGGCATCATCGCACCCCAACAGTTCCGAATATTGTGGATTTGGAGTAATATTCGACAGTGTCGGTACGGAAAGTGGGGAAGCAGAGGATGGTGGTGATATGATGGTCTCGGCTGGTTGAATGGACCTTGAAATGTTTTCCTTCATTTGACGAGTCAGAGCTTGATCCTTTCTTGTATCTGTGTAAGGCAGAGCAATTATATGTTGTGTGGATCGATCCTCTCCAATCAAAAAGTGAGGCACATCGCCCGACTCGAATTCGAGAGAATTTGGAGGGTTTGGAGTGTAGATCATAGGTGAGAGGACAGGAGGGAGTTGATTTGGACTCGCTGTGGGTGGTGATGGCTGGTTAAGCACGGGGGTGGATTGGAGATCCATTGTGTCGAGCCCAGTTGACAGATAGACTTGAGATTTAGGAGAGAATGATGACGATCCACCAATTTCAATCTCATAAATTGGATTTTGACAGATTCTATCGATTAGAGCTGAATCCTTCATCCTGAGCATGCTTTCCGTTGTTGTGCCTTGGTCGTTGGGATCATGCTCTACCCATTCATAAGGAATTGCCTTGCTATCTGTAAGGGATCCCAAAAACTGTCGTTGTGCTGTCACAACTTCCTTTTTTGTGTCCGGTCTCCGTGGGAGACTGAAAATAAGATAAATGTCTGAGAAAAGAAGAGAAGAAGTAGAAAGTACCATCGTCCGGAACTGAAAATGATGAAAATAAGAGAGGAAAAGAATACCCGTGTTAAATGGACGCTCTTTGAGAACAATAGAGCGCGAATACATTCCATCATGGCCCATAGTGATTTTTGATCAAAAGACATGGTGGCCCAAAAGTAATCCAGTGAGAATGACCTGAATGTCAAGAAAAGGTAAATAACTGAAGTTTGATGGAGCGTGCACATTCCTTTTCTGATGGAAGTGACCGGTGCAACGGCCACGAAAATCTCCGTCGGTGTGTGTGACGACAGATGGAAGTGAATGCAGGAACAATCGTCTCTTCGCGTTCAGAGCAACTAATGGAGGGGTCGGTGCCAGTTGAGGACCATTCCGTGTCCGAATCGTTCAGTGTCTCTCCATGCTGGTCACGGAAGGCCTCAAAGACAGATGTTGGAGTCTGAGGACACGAACAAGCTTCTGTTGAACTCAATTGTTCCGCGGAAAAGGGCTTGTTGACGGGAGAAGGTAAATTCACCTCGAATTGTTGTTTTAGTGGTTTTAGCGTGTGAAGAGTGGCCTCCTTCTCTTTGTCTGGAAAATCTCTCTCAGGGACAGTTGCGATCATCTGGACATTTTGTGATCCCCTTTGTCACCTGAGAGTCACATTTGAGCAACAATTCTCCATGCAGTCGAGCATTCATTGGGAACGAATTGATGTGCAAGGTTGACAACTTGGTTGAGAAGTGGGGAACGGGAGTGGAAACGAGTTGAGCTCTGTTCCGAGCATGCCGTGTCGAACCAGTAACTGTTGGAATGGTTCCTCGGTGAGGTATTCGAGTTGGATGGTGGGGGGGACGTCGGGTGGATTCGACGGTTAACAGAAAGGTTAATTCACTTTGAGATGGGATATGCTGTCCGTGTCCAAAAAATACGTTCAGAGTCTTTAGAACAATCCTCATATCACCATCGGGAATCAGAGATCGAGACAACTTTAAAGAGCTCTGGAAAGCTCTTTGCTTTGTTTTCGAATGTGGAACGAGCTCGAAGCGGATCAATTGAGTCAATACATCATCGGAGATGTTCCAACCTCCCTTCACGTCATTCACGATGGAGATTATGACTGCTGAATCTGTTTCGCTTGAAACTACTGATGCTGGGGTTTTTTTGAGGATATACATCTGTGGTGAAGCATCTACTACATCGAGATTTCCGTTCTATCGGCAAATTTCGTTATTAGACAACATATCAGAAAGAGACTGAAAAGAAAAGTCCATTATGGGAAATGGCGAGAGTTGATCGGGAAGGAAAGAGGTTATAATCTCCTTAACGGGAGATGATAACGAACATAGAGAACATAAAAATATAAGATTTTAACGGTTGCTTCTTTATTGTGGATGACATTTCTTATTCCGAACTGCGATCCACATGCTGTATCCCAATGTCACCGTCTGCAGACTGGTGAAACGGAGGCTCGTCCACTTCATATTGAGGCGTATGTGATGGTTGAGGACTTGAATAACGAACGGTGGATGTTCCAGTATCACGATCTGGGATATCTAAGTCATCATAGTCGTCCTCATCATCGTCGGATCTGGACGGGGGAGACGGAAGTGAGTCTCCTGATTTGCCAAACTGGTCCATGTCGTTTTGAGTGTTCCCGGCTCGGTGGTTTCTTTCTTCTGCTGAAAGGTGGTTTGAAAATGAACTAAAATGCGAAGAGTGGAGGGAGGATGCGAGCTGAAAGCCATTATCCAAGTCATACGGATCTTCGGAATCGTCATCACCTGACCAAGACATGGAGATGGATGAGAATGCGGATGATAGAGATTGTGAGATTTCTCCTGATGTCCCCATTCTATCATGCTGTTCGGTTGTGTATGATGCAGAAACTTGGTCAGAACTGTGTTTCGAACCAATGGGAATGAACAACCCATTTGCAGTCATGTCCTCGTAATCTGGTGTATTAAACAAATATGGCTGGTTTTGCGGTGACGAGGGAATAAGATATGAAGAGAAAGAAGATGACTCCGAATGGATCGAAAACTGTTCAGAAGGAGATTCTGGGATTCCTTGTTGGTTTTCGAGTCCATCATGCTGTTCCGTTGAGAAAGATAAAGATGGATCTTGATTATTGGTCGAGACATCGCGATCATCTTGTGACTTGTGTTCCGAATGTGGATGGCCTGGAGAGGGTTGCAGTGGGATTTTTGGAGAGAAGCGAGTTGGACGAGGAGTTTGTTGGGGAGGTGTGATCTCTTTGAGTTTTGGAACGAATTCTGGGGCGTCTTTCCTCATTTGTCTTTTCTGAAAGGATCCAGACGTCGATGAACCACTGCGAGAGTGGGAATTCAGGTGTTCGACAATAACATCGAAAAAAATGAGCTGCAGAGGGATCCCTCCTTTTGCAGTCAGAAGTTCATTGTTTGGAGGCATGTCTCCCAAATTTTGGTGATTTGGAGTGGCTTCTGGAATGAAGATCACTGGGCAAGGATTTGGTTGGGAAGTTGTGATAGTTTGAGCTTTCGGTTTGAAGATCGGTGCGGATATAGTCATTTTTGAAGTTGGAACGAATCCAGACGCTGATGGCTCACCGTTCGGGTGAGAATCCGGTTTGAGAACTGTGAGAGCGCATGGAAGGAATTGGGGGAGATTCTCTCCTTTGACAGGTTGAAGGGAAGCATCGCACCCCTCTGGTCCCGAGTTGTCGAGGTTTGGAGTCGCCGTCTGCGGTGATTGCCAGTTGAGAGGAGGAGATGATTGCGGACTCATTTTGTTGCGATCTGTCAATGGAGTGCTTTGAGACTCAGATGAATATAAAGCGAAGAGAACCAGCATGTGGTTTGGAACGAGCTGGTGTGTTCGAGTGAATACTCAAGGATCGAGTGCCTCACACGTGGAGACGCTGAAGGGTATGGTGAAAATTGCATCGAGTGACAGGCAACTGTGGCAATGGCTTGTTGTTCTCCTCTTGCTGTTTCAGGAAAGTGGACTTCGAAAGAGGAGAGTGGCGACGTTTCAGAGAGGTCAAAGAGAACGTGAGTAGCATGCATTTTGGAGATGAAGAAAGATCTGATGTTTTGAGCGATGTCATTCAGAACGTCAATCCGATCTGGTGATGGAGGGATTGATAAGTTCGAGAGTGTTCCAACGACTCGAAACCAGGAATGGCAAATGGTCTTGTCGCAGAAAAATACTGTGTTCTTTTTCCGCAGTGCTGGAAGAGCAGTTCTTGCGGCAGATCGTGTCGGAAACACAACAAAAAAGGATGGCTGATTGTCCAACGTCAGGCGCATGCCACTAATGACCTCTGCGTGGGCCCCGTGGTTGTTGTAGAGTTTTTCTCGTTTGTCTGAATGCTTTAGATTGTGAGGGAACTTCGGTGTCACAATCAATGTTCGAGAACGACTCACTTTCGAGACCCCAATCAGATGTTTCGTTGGTGGTACATCTGTTGATGGCGAACCACCAATTTCAATTACATGAATCGGATTTTGACAGATTTCATCGATTAGAGTTGGATCCTTCATCTTGAGCATGATCTCTGTTGGTGTGCCTTTGTCGTTGGGATCTTGGAGTGCCCATTCGTAAGGGATTATCTTGCCACCCGAAAAGGGTTCAAAATACCGCCGTAGTGCTGTCACAACTTCATGTTTTGTGTACGGTCTCCGTGGAAGGTGGTAAATGAAAAGAAGGACTGAGACAAGAAGAGAAGGAAAAGCAAGTACATTCGTCCGGTTCTGAAAAGTGTGAAGATAGGAGAGAATTGAAATACCATTGTCATATGACCGCGGTTTGCGAGACATTGGATGGGTGGTGAAAAAGATCTGACCACACACTTTTAATGCGAACCGATGACGAACTGGTGTACTTTTTTGCAGTTGTGTCGATAGTTTCGTTCGGTCGAAGAAACAAAGACAAGAGACCTGACGCCAGTAAGACAGAGATTGTCTCCGAAGGATCGAGTGTCCTTCAATGGATAATGGGATGATTCAAAATCTCCAATTCCCTTCAATGGGACTGATCACAACAGATCATGGAAAGGTATTGAATCACTCTGTTGACCAATATCGTGTGAATATTGATCTAGGACGGTCTCTTCTTTGGGAGAGACATGTGCATCGTCTCGTTGCGAATGTTCCAACTTTGGATGGTTGAGAGTTGACATTGACGGTTTCAGGAGGTTTGGGCAGGGAGGAGGTGGCTTATTCTCCATTTCATTAGGATTGTAGCACATGTCCTCAGAATCGTCCGCCGCATCGTCCTCAGATAACAAGGAGGTCCCTTGTTCGTCCTGAGGTTCGTTTTGGAATGACGATGGGGCATCTGTTGATATTTTTGCATCATCTTTTTGATCACTGTTTGAACAGACTGACTCGCAGCTAGAGGAGGAATCTGGATGCAGAACAGTAAGACGGCAGGGAATCAATTGAGGGCGTTGTTCTCCTTTGATAGGTTTAAGGGTATCATCGTCCCCCAACTGTTCCGAGTTGTTGTGGTTCGGACTGGTTGTCTGCGGTGACACCTGGTTGAGTGTGGGGGATGATTTGATACACAATGTTTCTGGCCTTGTTGTTGTTCTGACGTTTTGATTGAACAGGTTCGCGTTGAAAGACGGTTGTTCCGAAGACAATGAAACATCGAGGCGAGAATGTCGATGGATCTTCATCTGATTCTGGTTTTCACTTCAATTAAACCGCTGGGACCGATCCCTATATTTCCCTTGCAATACACGAAAGTGTTCCAAAAGTCCGTGCCGAACCAGGAACTGTTGGAATGGTTCGTTGGTCAGGTATTCGAGTTGGATGGTTGGGAGACGTCGGTGGATTCGACGGTTAACAGAAAGGCCAACGAACTTTGGGATGGGATATGCTGTCCGTGTCCACAAATATGTTCAGAGTCTTTCGAACAATCCTCAAATCACCATCGGGAATCAGAGAGGAGGAGCGAACAATCGACGCTCCATTCTCGAGCAGAGTCAACGTAACAATATTCAAATCAATGTTTCCGTCGGTTCACATATCTGTCGAATGCTCTGGAAATCCCTTCGCTTCGTTTCTGATTTGGGAACGAGCTCGCGGAGCTTCAGAGTTGGATGAACTTGTCAAACATCGTTCCGCGGAACAAGCACTCATCTTGTCCAGGCAGAGCATCAGGTCAATCAATTCAGAATCGAAGAAGTCCCCATCTCCCATCACATCACTCATGATTCAACGATAATGATGGATGCTGTTTCGCAACAAACAATTGATTCTGCGAATGTTGATTTTATACTTGCCTGTTCGGGGCATCAGATCAATTAATCACAGAACGCGCCAACAGAACGAAACTCTCAGTCAACAAATTGGAGAAAAAGTGAGAACAGAAGATCATCATTTGAGTGAAAACAAACAAAGATCAGTCATCTCGCGTTAATCTTGGGGACGATTCGGGAAGAAGAGATGGAAGGGAGGATGACCATGGCCAGCTGCTTCTGATGGGGCAGGCAGCGCCGGCGAGGGAGGACGTGACACGTCGTGGTCATTGAGATTGACGGAGTAATCGTCTTCGTCATCATTCAGTGTATACGCCGGATGGCGGGCCACAGGTGCCGAAAGCGGCACATATTGGGCAGGTGTTGCCGGTGAGACAGCTCGAGCATGAGGGGTTCTTAAGGCGGGACCTCCTTTATGTGCTTCACTGTTGTCCAGCACCGAAAGTATATATCCTGGAGCTAGTGTTGGGACTGGCGGAGCGTCAGATCCGTACTCGGCCTCTTCCTGCTGAACTGACGGGTTTGCGAATTCGTTACGAAAAGCACTGTTGTGATGATGATCAATTGACGCCATTAGTGATACTGAAATAATACAGATGAAACGGGTGATCACAAAAATGATTCAAAACATGAACAAACAAGCTCAAACGATGACTGGAATTTCCTAGCCCATACTACCTCCATGACCAAGATGGTTCATGGATAATCGATCAACCCGCTCCGAAGGAGCCTACTTCCCCTAGTATTTCCCAGAAATGTTCAGTACGACTGTGATATGTCACTGAAATGGAATTGATGACTCTGATGATGTTTTCAACACTTTCAGATGTCTCGTATTGCAGAGTGTCTCCAAACGGATCGTACATGAGACACCGAATATTACGGAGTCACTGATGTCGTTTGTGGGGCCAGAAGTCCGAAACCACTCCGATTGTTCGACGCGAAAGACAACCTACAACCGGCGATGAATAGGCAGATGACTCGAGGCGGAAGATGAAGTATTCATACCATTCTTCGCCTCCCAAGCTGAATCGTTCACACAGACAGACCACACTCCAATTCTCCCAGAATCATGCTATGATGCTTTCTATTCTCTCGGTTGATGTGCGATGAACACGGAACAATTTTTGTGTGACCAGCCGACTCAAACGATGACCAGTCCGTGTTGACTGATCGTATTGTGTCTTGATCCTTTCCTTGTGACCCTATTCGTTGAATTAATTCAATCGAACTGCAATGAAATTTTTGGCATTCCAAGAGGACATTTCGTTGGTAATCTCGCGAATATAACAAGGACCCCATACTATTTTAATGGAACCAATTCAGCGATGAGATAGACACAGATCAAGATTGTTCCATTCTTGCGAAAAGTCTTGTAAAAGATCCAGAATCGTCAGAAAATGGAGGATTCTCATGGATACTGAGTTTGGTGTTCAGCTCATTGTATGCACGATTGTGGACACTGGACTCATCAGAATAGAAATTGTCGATCTGTTCTTTGTTGTCATCTGAACTGGATATTACCGAGAGCATGATCGATTAGAATGTGGACTGTTCTCCAATTATTGTTTGTGGGAGAGGACTGGTGAGGGATCACCGATTGGTCTCTCATACAGCTCTCACTTCTCCTCGACGTCAGATCTTCAGCAATTTGTCGAATTGTCCATGCACTCGGATCTGCGTGCTTCTCCCGCACTGTCTGTTCGTTAACATCACTTTTGTTGCTGTCCAGGTCGCTGGTGCTGGAAACTGGACGCTGTTCTGATTGGACTTCTCGCCTGACTTGAACACACTTCTCCTTCAACGATCATCATGCACATATGATCGACTGCTGATTTCAAGTGATTTGTTGAAAATGAACAGGCCTGTCAATCCATCAGGCAGCATGCCCACTCGAAATGAGAATCGACAACAATTCATTGACGGCTGTGTCTCACCCTGCTGAAACTGTCAAGACAGTCCCGAATTGATGGACTTGACATCTTTTCGTCTTTTTCACAGCATCGGCTCATCGCTGACTGGTTCATTTCGCTCGACGAACAGAATCCTGAACAAGCTAGTCTTATATGGATGTATTTTCATGCTTTTTCATGTTACACAATTTATTACCTACAGATCTCGTTTCAGAAACCGCTTATTATCCGTGGAAGAGATGAGATAGCAAAGAAATGAGTGCGAATGGGATGATTGACTCAATCGAACAAAGGAAGGCGTTAAAACATCTGAAACGAGAGTGGAGTCCAAGTTTGCTTCAAAATCATTGATTATCTGTTTGACTGGTTCTCGAATTCTGACAGACAACGAGTGGAAATGAGTGTGGAGAGTGTTCTCCATCGCTTCGTCCGGAAAATCACTCTTAAGGACAGTGGCGATCGTCTGGACATAGTTTGATTCCGTTGTCCACCAGAGCATCACATTTCACCAACAATTCATGATGCTGTCGAGCATTCATTGGGCGGGTTTGAGTTCGAAGAAGAACCACGAGTATGGGGGGACGATTCGATGGGACAGAGCAAAATATGCAAGGGGAACAAACAGATGACACAGGCTGACAGAGTTGTCCAGAAGGGGCACAAACACACGAGAAAGGGAGTTCGAGACAAGGTTCACATTGTGGCAGCAGGAGTGGGAAACGGGAGGGGAAACGAGATGAGTACTGTTCCGAGTATGCCGTTCCGAACCAGTAACTGTTGGAATGGTTCCTTGGTCAGGTATTCGAGTTGGGATGTTGGGAGACGTCGGTGGATTCGACGGTTAACAGAAAGGCAAACGAACTTTGGGATGGGATATGCTGTCCGTGTCCACAAATATGTTCAGAGTCTTTCGAACAATCCTCAAATCACCATCGGGAATCAGAGAGGAGGAGCGAAAAGTCGATGCTCCATTCCCGAGCAGAGTCAACGCAACAATGTTCAAATCAATGTTCCCTTCGGTTCACATATCTGTCGAATGCTCTGGAAATCCCTTCGCTTCGCTTCTGATTTGGGAACGAGCTCGCGGAGCTTCAGAGTTGGATGAACTTGTCAAACATCGTTCCGCGGAGCATGCACTCATCTTGTCCAGGCAGAGCATCAGGTCAATCAATTCAGAATCGAAGAAGTCTTGGCCTCCCATCACATCACTCATGATTCAACGATAATGATGGATGCTGTTTCGTTACAAACAAGTGATTCTGCGAATGTTGATTTTATATTTGCTTGTTCGGGGCATCTGATCTATTAATCACAGAACGCGCCAACAGAATGTAATTCCAAGTCAACAAATTGGAGAAAAAGGGAGAACAGAAGCCCATCATGAAAATGAGCAATCAGAAGAATCAAAATGGGGATTTGTGTGGAGTTAAAACGATGGGGGAGTTTGGTGGAGAATAGAAAAAAATAGCTGAAAACACAATTGAGGATAACTCAGAAATCGAAAAAAAACAACAGAATCACCAAATACAGGGTGGCCCAGAAGTAGTCTAACCGTATGGGTCGATCACTTTTCTTCGATCTTGCGCAATTGACCCCAATCGTCTTTCTCTTCTTTCCTATGCTTCAAAATTTCCCTTCTTTTCTTTTCACAAGTGCTTCCTCGACTGTAGTCTCGATGGATCTCATGAAACGGGACTGACTCCGTTTTTTGAACACTCCTTTCTTGAGCGGACAAGGATTGTTGATCAACGAAACAGTGGTGAAAAGAAAAGAAGTGAAATTAAGAAGCATTGTAGTGAGGAGAAAGACGATTGGTGTCAACGGAATTTGTTCGACGAGAAGTGATCGACCCATAGGGTTAGACTACTTCTGGGCCACCCTGTATTTGGCTTACATGACTCTTTCAGCCTCACACATTCTAACCCATCTCCTTTCGAGGACTGTTCGAGGTGTGGGCGAGTTCAGAGCTCCTGGACGAGATGCTTTCAATATCCGACACACTAGATTGATCCATGTCCCCGTCGGGCACGGACAGATTTTGAAGAATGGGAGAACCGGAAATAGAATCTGTCCTATTGAACAAAGGTGGCGAGGGGCTTTGCACAACAATCCCCTCAATTTCATCTGCTGATCTGGGTGGGTGGAACGAGGGGTCTGTTGGATATGGATTGCCCCATGGGTCTTTAGACTCGGGGAGGAAGTTGTCCAAAGGAATGTCAGCTACTACAGCTCGACTAGTTCTGAAATGCATTTTAATTTTTCAGAAATAGATTTTAATTATTCAGAAATGAACATAATTGTTCAGAAATGTACTTTAATTTTTCAGAAATGAACATAATTGTTCAGAAATGAACAGAGATTGTTCAGAAATGAACAGTGATTCTTCCCAAATGAACAGTGATTTTTCTGAAATGAATACTAATTTTTCATAAATGAAGGATCAAAATGAGTTGTCCAGATGCAATTTAGAAGCTATATTCAGGCTTCTGAAAAATGAAAAAAGGTTGATCGGACCCTTAAATTGTCTAAAAAAATTACGCGTAGCCATTTCCAATTGCGACATCAGATGATAAACGGAGAAGATTTTTCTGGAAAATCATCGCGAAATTTCATGGAACGCTCCTTTTCTCTCATCGATGATGAATCTGAGACTGACGAGTCTCAAAACTCATCGATCACCGAAAGACAAATACAATACCAATCTCTCAACGAATCGGATGGATGGTTCTTTGGTGATGAAGTTGTTGATTGTGAATCTGGGATGGAAAGTCAGCAGGATGGGCTTCTCACAGGCGGATTCAGTCAGGATTTTATTCGAACAAGTCTCAAACGATCGAAAGATGAACTTCGAAGACTCTTGCCAGAAAGAATTGAAGCAGTTGATAGTGCAAGCCCACCTGAACCTCTTCTTCCACAAGATCCTCATGAGTTTGTTGAACTACCAGCTCCTCAGAAGATGAAACGTGGTCGTCCAACTTCTCGTCCTGCCCCAAAGCCCCGACGATCATACACCATTCTCACGCCTCGTGAACGCGAATTGGTCCTCGATGAAGTGAAGGAAGGGAAGAAGTACGATTTGATTGTCGAAAAGTGGAACATCTCGAAAGGAACAATCAACAACATCGCATCTGGAAAACCTGCTCCCAAGCCTCGTGGGGGAGCAGTCTATCGAAAAATCACTCCAGAAATTTCACGATCAATGAATGATGCAATTCTTCAAAACCCACTCTTGAAGGGAGAAGAACTCAAAACTCTCGTCGAGGAGAATCATGGAACATCGGTTGCAGTGTCGACAATCAATGCTCACCTAACTTCACCAAAAATGGTGGAACACGGGTGTACAAAGTTCACTGTGAAGAAAGTCGAACTGCTCCAACACGAACGCAATTCGGAGGAAACAAAGGACGCGAGACTCGACAATCTTCAGCGATACGCAACAACATTCTCTCAAGGTGGATTTGCTGTCTACATCGACGAAACTTCCTTCAACAAGACCTGCTTCCAAAATCAAGGTCGTGCTCCAATCGGTCAGCGTTGCCTTCAACGAGTTCGTCGATTGCAAACGGAAAATCTCACTGCAATCACAGCGATCTCTGAAGCGTGGGGTGTTGTTCATGTGACGTGGGTTCAAGGAACTGTGTCTGCTCTTGAATTCCAACATTTCCTCCTCTCACTTTTTGAGTCCCTTCAAAGAAGAACGAATGAAAGCTGCACACTGATTATGGACAATGTTGGCTTGCACAAGACGGATGAGGTGAAAGAGCTCATCAGATCGAAAAATTACACAACTCTGTTCACTCCACCAAATTCATGTGAGTTGAATCCGATCGAGTACGTCTTTGGCATGTGGAAAGGTGGGAGTTCGATTCCTTCTCATGTCAGAACAGAGGATCAACTGCGGATTCATCTTTCGGAATCTCTCAGTGCAATTCCTCATCGGAAGATATCCGCGGCCATCAGATTTGTGTCTCTCAGACTTCATCCAATTGTCGCTCGCCGAGGTGATTTGGCTCTCAATCGAACACAAGAACAGTTCAACCGCGATTCGAACGGCCCACATGCTCCAAGTCCGCAAGCAATCATGCCACCAGACCACGGACCACGAGTGGAAGAACCTGAAGAATAAACTGCTTCATCAATAATTCACCACACAAGAGTGTTTCCCTTCGTTCTGTCAGTCTTTTCTAAAACGAGTGGTCTCAAAAATAAATCCGAAAAAGAGCCGTTCATTTCTGAACAATCACTGTTCATTTCCGAATAATCATTGTTCATTTCAGAAAAATCACTGTTCATTTACGAATAATTCATGTTCATTTCTGAAAAATTAAAATTCATTTCTGAACAATCATGTTCATTTCTGAACAATCAAAACACATTTCTGAACAATTATGTTCATTTCTGAATAATTAAAATACAATTCAGAACTAGTCGAGCTGTACCATGAGAGAATTGTTTGGATCATCCTCACCAGACGAAGGGATCTGCTCCAGAACAGAGGTAGAGGATAACGAGAAACTGACAGACAGGCTTTCCGAATCAGTGGAATTTGAACTGGACCGGTCGCTGGAGAAGGAGGACAGAGAATCGGAGTCGGAGTCTTGAGGTTCAGGTGATATCCATGGGACTTGAACGAGTGTAGGTGTGATTTCTTGTGATATCTCCCATCCAGTTCGCTGTTCGTGTTGGAAAAACGGGCATGTATTACCCCTGTAGGTTATCGGAACCCTGTAGGTTGTAGGAACTCTGTAGGTTGCGAAAAGGAACCCTGTAGGTTGTGAAAGGAAGCCTGTAGGTTGTTTTGGAACTCTGTAGGTTGTGACCCAACACTGTGTTCTCGACACATCCCAGTCCATTCCACATCCAAAAGACATCAACGAGATAAAGATAGCCCAGATCGTTCCACTTTCACTCTTTCTCTGAAATACTCCCTTTTCAGCTTTCATTCCTTTCGTATTCTCATTCATTTGCCATATCACCCTCAAAATGCTACTCAATTGTTTGCAAAAATCATAACTGGTCGTGATCCTTGATCAAGACCACAACAACAAAGTTCGAGATTTCCGACTAAAATGGGCACTATTGTCACTAATGCCATTTCAATTCACATATATTCATCTTTTCTCTTCCTTTTTTCCGAATATTCCACAGATTAACCTGATAGATCGTGAAAAGTGTGTTAGATAAAAAGTGTTTGGGAAAGCACACAATTTCCTCCGAACCGATTTTCAAAAGAAATCAGAAAACGAGGCAACACAATCAGAGGTTTGAACTTTTCCACAATCCCCCCTCTAAGCATACCTATCTATCACACAGTTGCTCGACAACCTACAGGGTTCCAATAACCTACAGGGGTAATACATGCCGAAAAACGTGTCTTCCAACTGTGTCTGCGATAGATTACTCGTTGTGAGTGGAAGATTGGTTGTTTCCGACTGATTCATAATTCCTTCAGAAGGGCGACAGTACGCTGATGGGTCATTGGGAAGGTGGTAACTCTGATTTTGGCTATCGAGAATGGAGAGAAGAGAGTGAGTAAATCCAACTCGTCTGACGGGTAAGGCGATGGGAGAGAATTGATGGCGTTCCTCTCCTTCGTAAGGTTGAAGCAATCCATCGTCTCCTTGTTCGGAGTTGTTTGGGTTTTGACACACACCCAACGGTGATTGCTGGTTGATGGAAGGAGAGGATTGTGGAGTGTTGTCTGAAGCGGCGTTTGCTGGAGGAAGACTTGATTGCTGGTTGACGATGGGAGGATGGGATGTGAATGCTTCTCTGTTGACCCCTGCTGATGGAGTGAAGAGGATTGACATCGGCGTTGTATGGAGACGCGTCGGTAGGGTCATTGGGGGAGTTGTGATTCCTGTCCCAGTGAGAACATAATTTGATTGCTCAATGTGAGGATGAGGAGGGAGTGGGAATAGGAATCCTTGAACGCTTACAATGACAGTGTCAAACCCCACAGTTCCCATCGTGGGAGTAATTGTTGAACCCTGTTGTTCCGCAAGCGGTGGTGGTGGAGGAGTTGGCAAAGTGATGGTTGGGTTTGGTTGAGGAGAAGCAGGACGAGGAGGTGTCAGAAAGTCATTGGTGGGATTACGGCTACGGTTCTTCGATCGCGGTCGAGGAGTTGCCAAATTGGTGGTTTGCTGCGGTTGAGGAGTTGGCAGAATGCCATCGTTGACTGGTGTTGGGAGGAGACCATTGTCATCTGAATTCCGATACATGGACAGGATGGGATCGGTGTCTGGAGAAACTGTTTGAGTCTGCAGCAGGTTTTGTTCAGACGCAGCTTCAAGATTTTGCTCGATAGAAGGCTCCGATGAGTTCATCGACGAAACTGAAGGATGGGAGATGAATTTAATTATCAAAAAAATGAGTCAAAAATTGAACATACCAAAACAAATAGAAAAAGCAAAGATCTAAACCCATACTTCCCTCATATGATTGGTTTTGACAAGAATGTCTCCAAACGTGTCAGACAGTAGATAGCGAAGTTTATGGAGTCAGTGATGTCGTTTATGAAGCCAGAAGTCCGAAACCACTCCGATTGGTCGATACGAAAATGCAACGAACAACGAATCCAATCGTGGGAAGAGCCCTCTAAAATACCCAGCATCATCAGAAAATGGAGGATTCTCATGGATACTTCGCTTGGTTAACAGTTGATTGTATGCACGATTGTGGACACTGGACTCATCAGAATTGAAATTGTCGATCTGTTCTTTGTTGTCATCTGAACTGGATATTTCCGAGAGCACGATCGATTAGAATGTGGACTGTTCGCCAATTATTGCTTGTGGGAGAGAACGGGCGAATGATGATTGATTGGTCTCTCAGACAGCTCTCACATCTCGTCAACATCAACTCGTCAGCAATTTGTGAGATTTACCAACTGATCAGCTCTACGTGATTCTCCCGCACTGTCTGTTCGTGGGACATCGCATTTGTTGCTGTCCAGGTCGCTGGTGCTTGAAACTGGACGCTGTTCTGATTCGGCTTCTCGCCTGACTTGAGGACACGAATCTCTCAGCGATCATCCTGCCTATTTGATACACTGCTGATTTCAAGTGCTTTATTGAATATGAACAGCCCTGTCAATCCATCAGGCAGCATGCCCAACAGAAATAAGAATCGACAACAACTCTTTGACCGATGTATCTCACCCTGCTGAAACTGTCAAGATGGTGCCGAATTGATGGACTTGACATATTGCCGTCTTTTTCACAGCATCGGCTCATCGCTGACCGGTTCTGTTCGCTCGACGAACACAATCCTGTACAAATTTGTCTTATATGGATGTATTTTCATGCTTTTTCGTGTTACACAATTCATTATCTACAGATCTCGTTTCAGAAACCGCTAATTATCCGTGGAAGAGATGAGATAGCAAAGAAATGAGTGAGAATGGGATGATTGACTCAATCGAACAAAGGAAGGCGTTAAAACATCTGAAACGAGAGTGGAGTCCAAGTTTGCTTCAAAATCATTGATTATCTGTTTGACTGGTTCTCGAATTCTGACAGACAACGAGTGGAAATGAGTGTGGAGAGTGTTCTCCATCGCTTCGTCCGGAATATCACTCTCAAGGACAGTTGCGATCGTCTGGACATAGTTTGATTCCGTTGTCCACCAGAGCATCACATTTCACCAACAATTCTCAATGCTGTCGAGCATTCATTGGGCGGGTTTGAGTTCGAAGAAGAACCACGAGTATGGGAGGACGATTCGATGGGACAGAGCAAAATATGCAAGGGGAACAAACAGATGACACAGGCTGACAGAGTTGTCCAGAAGGGGCACAAACACACGAGAAAGGGAGTTCGAGACAAGGTTCACATTGTGGCAGCAGGAGTGGGAAACGGGAGGGGAAACGAGATGAGTACTGTTCCGAGTATGCCGTTCCGAACCAGTAACTGTTGGAATGGTTCCTTGGTCAGGTATTCGAGTTGGGATGTTGGGAGACGTCGGTGGATTCGACGGTTAACAGAAAGGCAAACGAACTTTGGGATGGGATATGCTGTCCGTGTCCACAAATATGTTCAGAGTCTTTCGAACAATCCTCAAATCACCATCGGGAATCAGAGAGGAGGAGCGAAAAGTCGATGCTCCATTCCCGAGCAGAGTCAACGCAACAATGTTCAAATCAATGTTCCCTTCGGTTCACATATCTGTCGAATGCTCTGGAAATCCCTTCGCTTCGCTTCTGATTTGGGAACGAGCTCGCGGAGCTTCAGAGTTGGATGAACTTGTCAAACATCGTTCCGCGGAGCATGCACTCATCTTGTCCAGGCAGAGCATCAGGTCAATCAATTCAGAATCGAAGAAGTCTTGGCCTCCCATCACATCACTCACGATTCAACGATAATGATGGATGCTGTTTCGTTACAAACAAGTGATGCTGCGAATGTTGATTTTATATTTGCCTGTTCGGGGCATCTGATCTATTAATCACAGAGTGTGCCAACAGAACGTAATTCTCAGTCAACAAATTGGAGAAAAAGGGAGAACAGACAGTCATGGACAAAAGTGATCGGCAGGAAAAATGACAAACTCTGGTCTGACGATTTGGGAAAGGAGTTCGATGCTGAAACGACACATGTGCGGAGGTGACATAACATCGACACGCATCGAGGTTAGTAGACTGGTCTACAGTTCGTGGGTGAGAAATACGAACCATTCCACTGTAGACGTTTTTTTACGAATGTTTTCTTTTTCTTGCGGAGGAGGCTGAGGATCTCGCTAATTTCGGTATCAATGATCTCATCTCATCACCACCTCTCACTGTGTGAAAAATTGTCGATTGTGGTTGAGCACATATTTTTGTCACTTTTTTTCAGACCCTTCATTCTTCCGTATCTCCATCATGAAACAACTGCTCGCTCTGATTTTCTCGCCACAATGGTTTTTTTTGATGATGAAGTGTCTGACAACATAAAAACCAAATTTCACCGCTCAGTGTTTCTGGACAGGAAAACCGAGAACTTTTGTCCATGACTGAGAAGTCGCTCATGAAAATGAGCGATCAGACGAAGGAAATTGGGATTTGTTTTTATTGAGAGGGGGGAGAGGAACACCAAATGCTTCGCTTCTCTGACTCTTTCAGCCTCACACATTCTAACCCATCTCCTTTCGAGGACTGTTCGAGGGGTCGGGAAGAAACGAGAATAGCCAAGTGGATGAGCTGCTTTCAATATCCGACACACTGGATTGATCCATGTCCCCGTCGGGCACGGACAGATTTTGAAGAATGAGAGAACCAGGAATAGAATCTGTCCTATGGAACAAAGGTGGCGAGGAGTCTTGCACAACAATCCCCTCAATATCACGCAGTGATCTGGATTGGCTGGGAGGTCAGCTTCTTCCAAGAGAGCGTTGTTTGAATTATTTTCATCAGACGAAGGTGTTGTGGATGAGCAAGAATCGGATGGGCTGGCATCAGTTGAGGACCGTTCTGAGTCAAAATCGTCCCATGGATCTCTGCACGGTGGCGGGGTTGGACGTGGCACGTCGTCTTCGTCTACGTTGTCGTAGCAAGTTTCTTCGGGGCCATTCGATGGATCTGCTGGCCGGCGAGGCACCGGTGCAAAGAATGGAACGTGATAATGGCCAGGAGCTGCTGGTGGATTTGCGAAGAGCTCATCGCCTTCGGCATGCTGTCCGTGGCCCTGACTGAGTGGGCGAACAACAGTGGGACTTTCATCACGTGCTTGACCGTGTTTTTGTGGAGGAGAAGTGGCAGAGGCCTCAGGGGAACTTGGTGGTTCCGTTGACATGGAACGATCAAAAGGAGAATATCCCCTGCTCTCCGACTGTTCCATCTGGGATGGCATGGGGTCGTCGACTTCTAGATTCAGTCCGTGGTCCTGACTGATTGGTTGAACAACAGTGGGAACTGTCAGTGCGACAGATTGTGCATGAGGCGTTTGTATGGTAGGACCTTCATCAGGTTCTTGACTGTTGTCCAGTACGGAAAATATTTCTGATGGTTGGGTTGACCTTGAATCACGACTGTTTGAATTTAAATAAAGCACAGACTGGTCCATCGGTGCTCCGAAAACGAGGAGAACACTGTGGATGAAAATAAGCTGGATTGAAAAGCAAAGCATTTGGCTTCAGATTTATTTTTTTTCCTAGCCCATACTACCTCCATGACAATGCTGGTTCATGGATAATCGATCAACCCGCTCCGAAGGAGCCTATTTTCCCTTGTATTTCACAGAAATGTTCAGCACGACTGTTATATGTCACTGAAATGGAATTGATGACTCTGATGACTTTTTCAACACTTTGTTGGATTGGTGACTCGTTCAGCTCGGCGTGATTTCACCTCACTGTCTGTTCGTGGGATATCGCTTTGGTTGCGAAACAGCTCGCTGGTGTTGGGAATCGGACCGCTGTTCTCGTTCGACTTCTCACCGGGCTTAGACGCACGACTCCCTCAACCATCTTCCTGCCAGTTCGACACACTGCTGATTCCAAGTCTTTTGGTGAATATGAGCAGCCCCGGAAATCCATCTGGCCTCACGGCCAGCCGAAATACAAATGGTCAACAAATCATTGGCTGTGTCGTCTCCCATTGCACAAACCACCAAGATGGCACCGCAATGCTGAATCTCAACTCCCCCGGCGCTTTCACTTGCGTTAATTCCTCTTTTTCACACAGTTCAATCGAGACCACTTCTGAGGAAGCCCCAACCGACCGAGCACTCACTCAGGGCGACCAAATTGAGAATCCCAACACTTCCCCGATCATCTTCACCCGCTGCACGTTCTCCCACATGAATAGCACGTCCAACGGAGCTGCAATTTGTATTCACAACTACAAGTCGCTCTTCTCGATCAACGATTGTCACTTCTTCCACTGCATCAGCACAGCCAAGTGGGGCGGAGGGGCAGTTCGGCATTATGCAGACACAGACTGGATCTCTGACTTCACAATGACTGAATTGTCGTTCTTGGAATGCAATGCCAGCTGCGGAGTGGATGCAGCTGGAGGCAGTCTCTCGGTGTCCATGAAGCACTGGTGCACCATCACCTCGTCCATCTTCCGATCCAGCCACGCAACTGGACGCGGTGGAGGCTGTCTCTTAGGACACTGTGGCGTGAATATCACAAATTGTGTGTTTGAGCGATGTGTGACGAGTCGGAATGGAGGCGCCATCAGAATGAACGAGCTCTGGAGCCTCTGCTGCAAAAACACAGCCTTCCGCGGGTGTTGGAACACCGGGCCGTTCCCAGGGTCGAAGGACGTGGCAATCGATGTCTGGACAAATCAGAAGATTGGGAAAGCCAACTTCCCAGGGTGTGATTCAACATCGGGGTCACCAAATGTTTTTACAGAAACCAGGGCTCCTCTCATGACGAGATATGGTGTGATCAATTATAAGAATAAGTTATTAATGGGTAGGCCTGTAAGAATGAACATTCAAATGAAATCTTTCTCGGTCGTGAACCGAGAAACAAATCAAGAGTAAAGAGAGAAGTGTAGGAACTTGTACGAGTTCTCTCTTTGAGTTCAAGAGGCTCTCCCATAATATTCCCAGTTGCCACCTCTCGGTGAGCACCTGGTTCTGGTCAAAGACCGGGAGAAGGAGCAAAAAGGCAAAAGAAACTCCAATTCCCATTGGAGAAGAAAACCTGTGGGTGTGGCAGACTATTAGATGAGAGGAGCCCTGGTTTCTGTAAAAGGACCGCCCTTCCAGTAGGTCCATTACGAAACCTGGGGCTCCTCTCATGACGAGACTTGAAAGGACCAAAAAAGGGATGAATAAGGAAGAAAACAAGCCTGAAGTCTCAACTGATAGCGGTGATGGCGAAGGCAGGCCGTGACCAGCGACAAGCTGCTGCCACCAAACAGAATAGAACAAGGTTGAGTGAGTTTGGAGCGCAAGACCATTCGGTGACCAGCCGAAGTGCTCACTCACTCATGTCTTCTTGTCTCTCCCCCACTTGTCATGATGAACATCCGATTGCTTCGACCCTTCGAAGACAAGATCGGTGTCCGAACTGAAGATGCCGGCTCCTTCAGACACGATACTCCGACTCCACACTAAACGTTCCGGTCTGCCTGAAAGACGGGACAGTTGTGAATAATGCTTGCGGCGAGGTGACAGAGAGTGCAAAGGATGACCCTTCGTGTGAGTGTGACGAACTCAATGTGGCAATGTCTTCGGATAGAAGAAGGTTGTGCCCGGAATAGACTGCTTCCCCCTTCACCACCCTCGATCGGGCAACTTCGGAGAGTACCTCGCCTCCAGTACCTGCAGTCGTGTTGGTCAACTCTATTTTGAGTTCTTCGCTCTCGAAGTCATTCGGTCTCTGAATCATAATCAGATGAGAAACAGTTTTGTGAATACCCAGATCTCCCTCTAGTGAAAGACTGCCCTTTGCTCGTAGAGTGCACAATGATCATTTGATCGCGTGAGTGTCCCATATTCCATTTGAATAACATTTGTTGCTGAATCACGAGTCATAGCAATTGACCCGATTCTGTTGTCAATACCGTTGAAGATCCAGTTAAGTTGAACGGTATCTCTCCCTTCCTGGTGACAACGGGATTCAGAGAGCTGTTGATGATGACAGCTAGCTTTGTTGTCAAAAAGATCGGAAGGGCTCCATTTACATGCACATCTTCTCCATTTTCATTCCTACCCTCGAATCCTGTCGCGATGATCGTCTGGCCACACTCTGGAAGAGGACCATCGACGAGTGAGAGAGAAGCAGACCACAATCTCGATCCTGTCGACAAGGAACCAATTCATCTATCTGTGAGAGTCCTTCAGGTCTGGTGGGTTCTCAGGGCTGAGGATGTGGTCGTGTGGGGGAAGGGCACGACCAGAAAGTGTGAGTACGACACAGTTTCGTTGGATTCGAACAAATGGAGAGACAATGTCTGCGGATAAACCGGAAACCTGAATGAAGTTCGCGAGTCAAGGCTGTCGGTGGTGAAAAGTGTTCGGATGAGAATTCATTAGTGTTGAACGATTGTGAACACAATCGACGTCTTCCCAACATCTGTGATGGAAACTATCCAGAAGATATGAATGGAAGAGTCCTGTCTTCCTGTCAATCAGAGCGCAATACTGCGCCAATCCCAATCAGACGAGCAGTGGAGACTGGAGTTGTTGAGATGCTCGCTGTGGAGTTTCCCTCAGGAAACTGTTCGATCAATGTCACACTCATCAAATAATTCGGTGTTGAAAGTCCGTTCCGCCGAACTATATCAGGAACAACAAGGCTGACTCACAATGACACCGTAACTATCATTCACAATGGAGTGTCTCGGTCGTAACCTTGTCTCCTTTTCGATGGTCAACTCGTTTGAGCCATCGTTGCAGTTTGAGCCTTGCATGGACATATCAAGCTCGACTATGGTTGAACCGAGGAGATCTTTGTGGTTGGGATGGATTGCAACATTCTCCATCCATTCATCGATGCTGACCGATAATTCTCTCGCTGAGCGATGTTCCAAGCGTTTCTACTACATCGTTCTGAACAGATGTCAATGTCATCGCTGACCAATTCTGCCCAGCGGATGAAACTCACACTGAACGTGGCGGAGCTGGTGCTGCGGACGGACCTTTCTTCAATAGCGAGTTGTCCAGGTGAAGAACCATTTCAGTTCTCAATCTCGTTTCTGTCACGGTCCATTTGACAAGTACTGCATCTGTGGCGTCGACAGTCAGGGAGGAAGATACGATAGTGAACTTAGTTTATCTGGATACATCAGCAATGATGACAGCGAGGCTATCGGTGATTGTTGTGTTCACATCAGAGTTTGTCGTTCAGGCCGTAAGAAAAAGGGATGGTCGGGGAACATCGAAGCAAGGATAGGAGACGGAGCAAATGGGATGACCAAATCGTACAGAAGTTGTCTCATTTCTCAACCGAGCTTCCTCGGGATGTGAGAGAACTAATTCGATGTTGGGTTCCGAAATTTGCCTTCTTGTTCGACAGAGTTGTCTCAGATTTGCGACATCTGTCAACACCAAACTTGGAGATGGTGAATTTCAGACTGTTGTCGAGACATACAGCCGAATCTCTGAGAGCTCGTGAGTTCGCGACAGACGATGTTATGGTCGTTGTGTCCTCTGGGAGAGAGAAGGAAGCGACACAGAGTTTGATGATCGTCAATGCCCGTCGGAGATGAATGAATGGTGGTGAAATCGCAAGTGTCGTCACCTTTCTCGACGGAGCTGTTTTGTGGTGCGGGGTAACTGACAGTGTCTTTGAAGGCAAACGCATAAAGGAACGTAATTACATTCGTTTTCGGAATAGCAATGCGAGTTGAAGTTGTTAGGGGTCAGACTGACACCTCAGAGTCGATGATAAGCTTGCACCGAGAGCTGTTTTGTGCCGGCATACAAATCTCCAGTTTCGAACAATTCTCGATTAGAAACTCGGAGATGGTGTTTTGATGTTTATTCAGGCAGAATGCTGACCCCAGTGATCTTGATAATCCGTGATGGAAGATGCGGCTACGACTGGTTGTAGTCCGCCTCATAGTAACAATACTCGTCAATAAGATCGTTCCCCTATACTGGTTGAGGCATAAATGCTTAAATTTGTCAGCGAAAGAGATGTATGTTGCAATTGTTGGAATTTGAAGAGTTGTAGAAACGAGCGGCGCTGTTGTGTTCAAAACATGAGAGAACTCAAGGAAGAGGGAATATTTCAAGATGTCGATGGATAGAAGCCGATTTGTGTCCACTATTTTGGAATTTTTGAAGTTGTCGGAATTATCGAGGGAGTCGAGATAGAGGATCCCTGTTGCGTCGACAGTGCACTCACGATGAAGTGGCAACTGTAAATAGATGCTTGGGGCTCAGCTTGGAGGGTTATTTACGGTTTGCCTTTGTTTAAATACCACTCTCCCGGAATCGATGGGACCTTGATTTTTGTGGATCTCGGCTTCGCTTATCGTGCGTTGTCATCGCTGATTCTGTCCTCCTCTCCTTTTGAGTTTGTTCATTGCATGATGGTACTGGACTTTACCACGTCATTGTGTCGATCGAAGTCGCTGGTGAGAGGGACACATGAGTCCCACACCTCACATGATCGATATGCTGAGTTCACCCTCATAATCTTCTTACCCTGTCTGTACGGACAACTTGGATGAAAGTCCGGCTGTCTTCAGGTGAAGATAATTGAAATTGTTGAGGGTTCTTCCTCCGAAGGATCGGCAAGTTCAGACCAGTCCGACTGGAGGGATCCAGTCTGATAACATTCGCCGGTTTATCGTCCTTTCATATCGTTGATGCGTATTCCTGTCTCCTCATCGTAGGGTTGCCTCCTATTCTGTCTGTGTTCTGGACTCTGAGTCCGGTTGGTGAAGTGTGCGATATCTTGTACAACTAACCTTCGCACCCGTGACGAACACTAATTCGACAGTAATCACCAAATCGAAAAGACACTGAGCTAATAACTACATCTGGAGTTGGTGAACGATTCGAGGATCAATCTGCTCCAACTAGGTTTCGAGTGAGCCCTTCGTTGACAAAATGTCTGGATACGAGATCCGTGAGCTACTATTGTTAACTAGCGTGTCATGGGAGTGTGGGTTTGTGGGTTGTGCTGCCAGAGAAAGGCAAATATTTGTTGACAGAAGTGAGGTCTCAATAATATGATTGACCATCAAAGGAGCATCAACTTGTTAAGGATCGATATTGGAAAGAGATATTTCCATGAGTAACGATGAGGAGATGGCATAAATGTATTTGAATGAAGAAATTGACCAGGCCTACCCATTAATAACTTATTCTTATAATTGATCACACCATATCTCGTCATGAGAGGAGCCCCAGGTTTCGTAATGGACCTACTGGAAGGGCGGTCCGTTCTCGGATTGGTATTACACAACCTTCATAGCTTGGATCCCCCAAATCTCCAAAACAACACGGATGACACACGTGGAGTTCGAACCGCAAGTTGTGGACGATACTGAGTGTATGGGACTCACGATTGATACCGCACATGCTCTGCAATGTGTGATGTTTGTGCATCTCCTCCATGCGGACGGCTCTCGACTTGTTCGTGTTCCTTTTGGTGACAACGGAGTCCCTTCCACGCGAGGCAGCCTCGTCTTCCCAACACGACTCCCCACCATCGCCAACAACGAGACATTTCAGATCTATTCCGTGTCGATGCTCGGATGGAAGTGTCCGACGAACATTGTCCACGCCACAACCACCCTCGTCGCGGAAGACCAAGTTGAAATCACTCTGTTTAGACACGATCTGGAACAAGACTTTATTAAAGAGCAGATGATATTGACACTCGAGTTAAAAGGACGAGAACTGATGTCGTATTCGGGAAGATTAAGTCTGTCTGACGGACTGAAGGAGTGGAAATCGATGAGATCCATCGAAGCGATCAATTCGACACACTGCTCAGTGTCGTTCGCAGTCGCTGAGAAAGAAACGCCAACCCACGTCGGATTGGGAAGGACGTACACACTGAAGGCGACAGAGGATGACCAACATGCGATTGTGGTGAACGACTGGATCGTGATTGAAGTTCCAACCAAAACCGCTCCACTGCCACGTGCTGTGCTCTCGTCAATCTCCACCGATGACAGCAACGGATCTCTGCGTGTTCAACTGTTTGGCAAGAATCGTGTCTGTTCAGAGTACTCAATCACCTTCTCCACCGTTGACGACCAAATCCAGACGCACAGAAGGACGCTCACCTTCTCTTCTGTCTCAGCAACCGCACTCGAAAGTCGGGCTGTTCCGATCAGTGAAGAGGGGGCCGATTCTGTCCTTCCTGGTCGACGATACACTGTGTCCGCTGCAGTCTCGCTGGGTCAGAATCAGTCGATCGATGTGTCGGTCTCTCCTTTCAGGACACCTGTC
The DNA here is from genome assembly GCA_033064195.1 of Blattamonas nauphoetae. Classification (NCBI taxonomy): domain Eukaryota; phylum Preaxostyla; order Oxymonadida; genus Blattamonas; species Blattamonas nauphoetae. The sequence goes on from JARBJD010000324.1 coordinate 48,007, forward strand.
GCCTCGTCTGCTCCACGCGATCCGAAGGCGGCGATGTGGATCGAGCTTGTTCCTGTCATCGTTGTGATGACTCTGTGCTTGGTTCTTTTCATTTTGGCGCTGAGATACTATCGATCTGGAGCCAAGCGAGTTGATGTGGATAAACCAGAAGAAGAAAGACAGGACACATCGAAAAGCGAACCTCAACTCATCCCTGTGTTGCTCGAAACAATCGCCCACACCGACACGCGGACCATCCGCTACCACAAAGTCAAGTCACGCCAGGGTATGTCGGAACTCCGTACGCACAGCATAACTACTCACACAAAGACGATGTGTTCGCGTGAAAACCAATCGACTTTCCTTCACACATTTTGTTCCCGGAGTACAGTTCTTTGTTCTGATTAATTCTCATGGTGTACCGAGTGTATCCACTTATCAGCAACTATTTTGATTCAAACTACACACCTACACAACTATAATGAGAAAGAAGTGGTGAAATTGTAAATATCTTTGCCAATACTCCATTTGGACGCAGTGGAAAACACAAACCAAAATCTCCGAAATAAAAGTGATTCAATGCAAACAACAATTAAAACTGAAGAAGTATGGCACTCTCAGCAAAACAAACAAGAAACAAACAAAAGAGCTTTCTCTTACGTCTTGTTGATGCTGTGGCCCACACCCACTTGGGCGATTCTCTTTGAAAGGTCGCAAAACACTATGGTGCGTCCCAAAAAATCATTTTTTGCACAATTACCGTTCATCTGTTTAGTCGACAGAAAAAGAGTGAATTACTGGATTTCAAGTAGGATCGCGTTCGATAAAGCCATTTTTTGATCCGGACACTTTTGCACACTTTTTATCACAGAACAAGTTGAAAAATGGAGAAATGATGTAAAACAACGTAAAAACCCTATTCTGTGTGAGAGAACCAATACAAATACATCTATTGAAGAAAAAGACGTGAAAAGTGCGGATCGGAAGATTCGACAAGATTGATGAATTTAGACTTAAGAATTGGAGAGACATATCCAATTAAGGTGGTTTGAGATATAAAGTGAAGGGAAATTGAGATTGATCTGAATTAGAGGACAAGGAGGACGATCAACAAGTCCGTGTCAGTTTGTGATCTATAAGATGAGAAATTCATGACAAAAGATACATGATCGAGTGAAAACAGGAGAAAGCATCAGATAGGTGAACAGGCCAGATTGTTTTCTGCCTGTTAGACACGATCCGTCTCACCTGAAAAAAGTGCTGAGTGTCTGTCAATGTGAACGAAATAAATGACACAAACCAAAAGAATCGCATGCAATACACGGTATAAGGTCGGTTCAATCATCGATCTGACCGATTAAAGTTGTTTGATGGAGAATGAGTCACCTGATCTTTGAATTTGTAGAAAAGTGAGTGAAAATGAAAAAAAGAGATAATATAAACCTTCAAGATGGAGATTTTGATTGTTCCTGGGAGATGAATAGCTTTCTCAACGATCTTTCAAATGTTGACGGAGTTGTAACGCACGCGTCCTTTCATTCAGAATCGCCCACTTGATCTGACGGCAGATCAGGATATTGCGGCATTTGGGTTTGCTCATCAACAGGCTGTGTGTAGAGAGATTGTTGGGGAAGTTGTTGAGAATTGAATTGGGTCTGAGGAGCGTTCTGGCTCGGCAGGAGCGGTTGGGAAGGATCGACCTGCTGCGGCTGTGAGGAGGTGGTTTGTGGCGGTGGGGAGATGTTGATGGGCTGCTGGTCTTCAATGTGTTGGTATTCGGCGTGCTTTCTCTTCCGCCCGCATCCACACGCAACGCAACACCCACAGTGGTGACAGAGGCAGGGGATGAGGATGCAGAGTGCGAGGGCGATACTGCCACACACACCTGCAATGATACATATCAGTCTGGTAACGAGACGACCGGAATCCGACCATTCAGTGCTGATGTCGAACGGGTGGAACCAAACTCCATATCCAATCACGGTGCTTGTACACTTCACGAAATCAGCCTTCCGCACGTGATATGTCGTCGAGTTCTCGTAGGAGAACAGCACATCGTGTCCATTGCCCTTGCTCGCCTCACACTTGGTGAAATCGTATTTCTCGATAGTAACGTCCGTATTGTCTGCTTTATCCACAAACACAGCTCCTCCATTCTCGATTGCTCCACAGCTGGTGAACCTTCCAAAAGAAATGAAGATTTCGTCGGCGTTGGACACAAACAGCGCTCCCCCATTCTCTTCTGCTTTCGAGTTGAGCATATCCACTACCTTGAATGTCAGCTTCTCCACCACTCCACCAACGTACATGAACCCTCCACATTTCCCCGCTGACATGTTCTTACTCCTAACCCACTGAATGTCCAGCGTCGTGTAGCCAGACACATACACCCATCCTCCACTCCCATTCGGTGCTGAAGAGTCGTAAGCATATGCATTATCGATCAGGAGCGAGCTCCGATTGTGGGGAAGGTAGAGGAACCCTCCGTTCGGCCATATTTCTGTGGTCGTCGTGAATCTTGTTGTGACCGTCTTAACGAACACTTCCGATTTTGGAGCGAAGGCCACGTTGTTAGAATGTCGAATGGCATTTGCACTGTCTTCAATCACTACTTCATACAGGTCCAGTTTCGATGCCTGGATCCCAAACACCAGTGCCCCACTCAGCGCACCGTCCACGTTCGATATTGTCGCTTGACTAAACATAACGTCTCGATCACGTGTCCCTTCAATCGCCCCATCTGGGAGAGGGTCGACATTTGTGCATTTGATCTCGCTGAACGACGTGTTTCGCACATGCACTCGTTGCACGTCTGCGCCTGCCAGAAGCGGTCGCTGAGAGAGTAGCTTGAACCGAGTGAACGAGCAGTGCTGCACGTAGAGGGAGAGGGCTGCTTCATTGTCTCCAGGAGCAGCTTGGATGAGTGAATACACGAAATCCACTTCGGTGAACGTCATGTTCCGCACAAACAGCTGGCTGCTAATTCCTTCCAGAATCGGATATTCCATTTCTATAGTCTCAAATTTGCATGCCGTCATATTCAATTCGGAGAACTTGGACTTCGCGAACACGGCAAGTTGTGGCGGTTTAATGCAGATCGAGAGTAGTGTGAGTGATGAGTTCTCCAGATCAAATGTACCCTCGCTAAAACCTCGCATATCCAGTGTCACTGTGTCAACATTTCCAATGAATGTCAAGTTTCGACCTTTCAAGTGCAGATCGCGAGCAAAGTATTCCCCGTCCTTCAGCTTGATCTCTGATACATCATCCGCATACTCCTTCATCACATCCAGGAGGTCGATCCGATCCGAATGGATTCGGGCAAAAGTAACGATGAGAGAAAGGAACATTTTATAGATATATTCTTATAGTGGGTTGAGATCTAAATTGCAATTGGTTTCTCTCAGAATCAATGTTTCCAACTCAGACGCAATCAACCATTTCAAACCCTGGATACACTGGTAACACCTCTGATGGACTAGTTTGGGCCTTCGTTATCGCCTTTCAATCGTTCCACGAGACTTTTCCTCGTGATCCATTCTCGTTCATTTTACCATGTCATCCAACCCTCTTTTAAATATTGCGTGAGGATGAAATCCAGACAAGGTTTCCTGCTCCATCGTGCCTTATTCAAGTTCCTGACCCACTGGTCTGATTATTATGTAATGGGCTGGAACAGTGAGTGTTCCGCCGGGATGTATGATCCATTTTTAGATAGGCTTGTCTGACCGGCCAAAAGTGCCGGTCAGTGTCAGTCTGCAATTCCTCAAAGGGTCAGATCTCAACAGGTTCGACAATTGCTTCCTATGAATGAGAAATTGACCAGGAAACTGATATTCATGTTCTGGTGTGCTAATTGAAACGTGAAAAATAGATGATGAAATGTTGCTGCATTCATTCGTTATAATCATGAAAAATACAACTCTAAACGATAAGAAAAATGTATTCGTCCTTAATCGCTCACAGGCGGAACCTGTTCTGATGCATAAAGAATCTGGATGAACTCTTCGCTCCTCAACCGAGCTGTGTCACTTCCATTCCACCCCCTCGGCCCTCCATCGACAACAGTATCAACGGTCCTTTTCAGAGCTGTACGAAACATGCTCTGAAGTCGTGCAAGGTGGGGTTGAGTCGCGATCTCGGCCAGTGCCGCGAGCACGAAGAGACTGCTTTCGTTGCTCATGAACTGGGGGAACTATGTGGAATAGGAAGCAAGAAAAGTTCGAAATGATGATGAAGATGTGTGTTGTGACGGAAGAGAGGCTGATGTCGTGATCATCAGGCATACAACGGTGGAGGAGATGTGGTGGGTCATTAGCGATGACAAATGCGTGACGAACGATATCACATAAGAAGTATGCAGAGATTGACTGTATGGAAAACGAGAGACAATAGAGGATGAGAAAAGAACACAATAAAGAGAAAATTAAGGATGAGATGTTGGCTCAACAAGAATGCAAACTTCGACCCTGTACAATACATTGCATTCAGGTCCATGACCAAATAATAAGTGTTTGGTTGCTTTGGATGTTCCGAGATCCGCTGCATCTAATTGTTGACAAGTTTGCGAGCCTCGCCGCCACGGCATCCTCACCAGATCCGCTGCAGCATCTGATAGAACGGATAGACTTAACAGTGTGATTCCCCGACAGGACTCGTGGAGATCAATTGCTCAGAAATACTGAGGGGCTTGAATTCCCACAGTATACGAGGAAGAGTTAGGTTCACAAAAGAGAAACAGCCCCTAAATGTGGTGGTGAAGGCCGGGGGAGTCTGTAGAGAGATTCACGACTCGAGGGATGAATCGGAGTCCGTGCTTAACACAACACAATCGATTGAACAACAGTGAGCTTGTGCATGCAATGGAAAGCGAGGCTGATATTTCGGAAGGTGACATGTATTGTAAATGATGGTAGAGGTTCTGAGCCAGAGATAAGATAGATCAGACGTGGAAAGAACAAGGACATACATTTGCTGAATCAACTGGCGGTGTTGTAGTGTGGAGGTTCACTCAACGAATGTTGGACTTGTCGTGAAAATGTTATCAGTGAGAGAGGAAACATTAGACCCAACCCGAGTTTTATGGGTAATCTCGAGAAAAATGAAACAATTGAGTAAGACTGTGGACACTCGAGTAATTCATGGATAACTCGAGATAACTCTTGAAAACCGAGTTGCACACGTTCACAACCGAATTGACCCATTTCACTCGAGTTCCTTCCCATAACTGTTTTTTGAGAAAAAAATAACATCTGAAAAAGTTGATATTATCACTTCTTTTCAACTGATTTCTGCTCATATTAGGTGAAAAATATGGATAGTCAAGATTTGATGGACGAAAATGTGACACCGTCACCACAACATTCACAGATCATTCTCAAACCTGGAACTCCACAATCACCATTCCAGTGTGAGATTTTATTGTGATGTTTTGTTCTTTCTCTTTTTAAGATTACGACCTTCAGCGGGAAGTTTCATTGGATTCCCGTCCCCAAGTTTCACCATCAGTTCTCCCTTCACATCACAAAGCTCATTGACTGATTCGAGATCACTTTTTTCGACACCTCAATCTTCACAATCGTCACGATCATCTATTGATATTCGGTCAGCTTCGCCCACTATCAGGCCTCAAAAGCGAGAATCTTCGACTTCCATTGCGTCTCTTGGTGAACTCAAAAACAAACAAAGACAAGTCTTTCTGTCAGCAAAACCAGTTGTGCCAATTCCAGAAACTGGAGGAATCATAGTAGTATAGTAGACGATTTGGGAACCAGATTGAAATAGTCGTTGAAATCAGAAACGAAAAGTCAATTCCGATTGACCATTTCTAAATCTTGTATTAAAAGGAATTTAGGCCATTTCAATGATGCCAATATTTGACCTAAATTCCAGAAATATGTTCAATATTTCGACCTCATTTTAAGCGTCAATTTTGAAGCAAATTTTTGTCATATTCCAAAAATGTTGTCACTTTTTTCGATGTTTTTTCACTTTTGAACTTGAACACAGTGAATCCAACTTGAGAACCACTTTGAAAAAAATCGAAAAAAATTCTAAAATGTCGAGGACGATGTGGGTCGTCGATCAAAACAATCCTGATGAAAATCGGTTGAGAATTCGTGGAGCTAGGTACCGAACTGTGGTCGAAAAAGTGATGAAAAAGTCGATTTTCAGAACTTGCTTAAAACTGCTGCTATATGGCTCAAATACACCTCAAACACCTTCTAAAATTACAAAATCGATTTCAGAAGGTGAAATTCGCGATAAAAAACACTTTTGGGATTTTTGGTTAGGGTATTCCACAAAACCCCTCAAATCCACAAAACTCAAATGTCCTGAAAAAAGTGAAAGATAATCGAAATAGAAGTAGGTGAGGACCCGAACTTGGGTGCGCGTTTCGATCCTGGAGGAGTTGGAGCCCATTCTTTATTTCGAACCCATAATAGACCCTCCACAAAACCGGCTAAAATATACAAAACCGGTTTTATTCATTATAAGGTCATTTTTCACAATGTAATGCAAGAATTGTACTTTAATATCTCTTAGAAACATGGTAACAGTAGTTTGATAAGAGAGAATATCATCAAAAGCTCAAAAAAAACATGAGAAGGTTTCCAAATAATGGGAAAAATGCCTTCTTTTCGTCACTTCTCGGTTTTTGAAAAAGCATTAGTTCTTCTTGAAATGGTGTACTACGTGACGGGTTAAGAGATTATGGCGAAATTGTGGATGAAACGTCTTATTTTGATTTTAGCCGGTTTAATAAATAAAACCGGTTTTGTGGAGGGTCTATAATCAGATCAACATGTCGCCTGGACTCAGAGATTGGAATTTTCTCCATAATTTTCATCATTGAAGATGATCCAAGATGTGATTCTGCCCAGAAGGCAACTGTTCACACGTGGTGGAACTTCTGTCAGTTTTGGCTTGATCGCTTCCTCGGAACGTTGAAACCAAGTATATTTCATATATTTGTTCATTAATACATAAGTCATCGACTTTTCCCGATTAATTTAATTCATTTCGATCAATCAGATGTCTGATTCTCAGAATCCATCTTGTGAGGATCTCGACACAGTTCTCTGCTAAAGGCTCGACAGCGGATAAAGATCGAACTCATGATTGGATTTATGCAACCTGATCATCAGACAACAGTCCTCAATGCGGAAAAAGCAAAGAACTCTGTGATAGAGAATCAACACAACATCTCAATTCGGTGTCGAATTCCTTGGTGAGAATCGCAGAATCAAACTAGAGCTGACAGAGATAAATCAGAGAGAGGCATACAGGGAGGGTCGTGAGGAAGGAGGATGGGTGAGGGAGGTGGGTGGAATCGACCTCAGACATTCCCATCCAGTACTTCCATTCCCCCATCATCCACAGAATGTTCGCAACGAATGGCCAGTTCTCCAACAATCTCGGCCGTTCTTCACCATTCTCTTTGATCCCGTCTTCACTCTCGCTCTCCCTGCCGACATTCAGCTTCTCTCACACGTCCGCCACGCCACTCTGCGCTGTCTTCTCTTCGACATCATCCAACTTGTCGTTCTGATCGATGGTCGCTTCGAAGATGTTGCCAATCTGACTAGCTACGCTGTCTCTCTCCTCCATTCGTCGTCCTCGCGTGGTGTTGATCTGAACAACCAGAGTCAGCAATGGATCAACAACCTCCACACGGCTGATGGGACGCCTCTTCATATGCCGATGATCCAGAGCCTTGATCCTCTCACTCACTCCCACTATCTAAATGACTCTCTCGTTGTCTTCTATCTTCTTGCCCAACAATCACTCGATCCGTCGCGAGCCCACTTCCACCAAGAGATTCTCAACACTACTCTCCAGACACTCCTCGTCCATTCTTTCAACGAACCGAATCTGTTCGAGCACATGCCACTTTTGGAGAACACGACAGCGTTTCTGGATAAGGAGTGTGGGATGGTGATGAAAAGAGAGGTGGAAGAGTCGCTGTACATTGTTGGACGGATTGTGAGTGAGATGGTGATGGGTGTGATGAAGCAGATGAAGACTCAGCCGTTCTCCCTTCCTTTCAGCTTCTATCCTTACGTCTCTGACATCCAGCGAGTAAAGCTCATCGAAGAACACTCCTTCCCTCTCACAATCCCTCCCCACTTCGGCTCCCTCTCATCACACTCATTCTTCTCGCTCTCATCCTCCAAACCGACAGTCCAAACAGGAACAATGCGACGAAAGCAGAAGGTCGCTCAGCATCTCCTCCATCTGGATGAAAACCACATGCTCCGGATGCGTGAGGAGGGTGTGTCGAGGGTTGATTCGAGAGCTCTTCCGCGTCTGTTTGAATCGCTGAGCATCCATGGGTCCCGCAAACCAACACACACTGGAGCTTCAAAGATCGGAACAGGGCGAACGATTTCAACACTCAATTCGTCGCAATTGTGGTGCTGTTCGGGCTAGGAGTTCTAGAGCATCTGGAGATGAAAGATTGGATCACACAGACGTGCTTTCAGATGATGTCGTTCGTCACTCTGCCGTGCACCCACCCCCTCTACACCACATCGGAAAGCATGACATGGTCCCGACGGAAGGAATCACAACACGCACTCCAACAGGCCATCCCGCGAAGGAGCTGAATCTCGCTCGACGCATCTTCGGAAGCAGCGAGAAATCAACCACGCCAGCCGCATCGTCAGCCTCTCTCGTCAGCAAGTTCCCGACATCAAAGGTTCTGCTTGAGACCGCTCTGTGAATCCAGCCAACATTCGCCGTTCGGACCGCTGCAGACGTCATCATCGTCTGATCTCCGCTCACCTCGTCACACTCAGCCCTCTCGAATTGTGAACCAACTCCCTCCTGCTGTTCAGCGGAACCTGATCATGTCAGATTTTGAACATCATGGTTTATCGGTATCCAAGCATTCCACGGCTTCTCTCTCCCATCTTCGCAGTCGCTCCAGAACAATCTCGTCTCCCACTCTCTCTCGCCACTCCACACAATCCTCACTCGACACCCTTCGCAGCGATCCACATCAACCACCACTCGTTCAGTGTCTCCACGCAGAAGGACAGGCCAATCTGGAGAAAGTGTTGATGAACATGTCGCCAGATCTCTTCACATCACGCGGCCTTCTTTTGTCTTGCGAGGGAGAAGCCAACGCGTGGAAGAACGGACTTGAACAGCTTCTCCAACCGTCTTTCGACGCCTTCGGTCTTCTCGCTCTCGTCCACAACAACGACATTCTGTTTGGGGAGTGTCTGTGCCATCTGCAAGGAGAGACTTTTGAAATCCTGCTGAAATGGACAACACAACGCTTTGATTCATTCAAAGTCATTCGATTCGAACAGATGCAGAACAAGGCTCAGCAAACAAAGAGTTTGGAGAATCGGAAGAAGAAGATCACTTCTGTGTTTGGTGTCGGCGGAGTCCAGCGATTCATCATGAACGGACGACTCCAACTCCACTCATCCAGACTCCACGCTCTTTGGCTTGCGGAAGACCTCCAAATCCACCGCATCGGACACGCGGAATGGACCCAATCACTCTGATCGAGCTCCAATCCGGAATGACGATCCAACAGGGACCAACACAAACCATCGAACGGATGTTGAACGCTCTGATTGTTGCGAGTTATCTGAGCGACACCGACATCCGGCCTCAGCAGCATCATGACACAAAATTCTCAGACGGCCGAGCCGACATCAACGTGTTACCATATTTTCCATTCGCAGATTGCACAACTCGGATTTAGAGATACCCCACGTGCATAGGAGCACGGCGGCCGTCGCGTCTCGATTGAGACGTCACTGATTCTGGCGTCGGCGACGATGCTGGTCGATGGGGAGACGATGACTTGCACTCATCTGTTACTTGTTCCGCTGCTTCATCCGCTTGGGCTGTCGGCAGACCAGGACACACAACTTCTTCATTTTCAGAATCTCCCCAATCCACTACTGATCTAACACGGAATAATACTCTTCCCTCCCTCCGCACACTCAATCACTCTGACGCTCCCCTCTTCCTCGTTCAGAGTACATGTTGACACTCCCGCCACTGCCCTCATCTCCACAGTCCTCTCCCTTCTCCACGTACTGAAGGTGACGCGACAGCTTGTCGATCACGAGCTGAACAACGAGCTGCTTTTCTGTAATGAACCCCGTCGCACACAACGCATTCACTGAGTCTCATCTTCTGAACGTTTCCTTATCAGTTCTCCTTCAGAATCTGCTCTTAGGAAATGGAAAGCCAACGACACATCGTCTCGCTGATACCTGCAACATGTTGCTGTCGAGAGAGAAGGGGCGGGAGAAAGGAGTGACACTGACCACAGATTTAGACATGATCGCGCTGTTTGTCGTCAATCTGCTGGCAAAGATGGACTTCCTAGTCATCTCGCCTGGATTGATCCTCCTTTTGACATTGACGCTTTGGAAGAGCGTGTACAGAATCTCCAAAATGAATGAGATGGAACGAGAGGAGGCCGACGAGGACGAGGAAGCGGCTGGGATTATGTCGCTAGCTCTGTTGAAAGATGGGATCAGTGTGTTCCTTCCATATTTGGAGGACCTGGCTTACCAACACCATTCGACAAACACTCACCACGTTTCATGTGTTTTTGTGTGACATGAGCCGACTCAATGAGGCCATCCTGTGACAACTGAGTCTTTCATTGATGAGAAAGGCAGAAAGGGAATAAAGGGTCACAGACATTTGAGGAAATATCACAAGGATCAAAAAAAAAGATATCCCCCACAGACTGCAAGTTTATCACGCCTCTCACCTCTATGTTTGTTCTTCGTCATCTGTTCATTGTCACAACTCTCTCCTTTTCAGCTTCATCTCACAAACGAACCCCGCTCGACAACCAGAAACAGATGATCCGTTGACAACTAAGTCGGTCTGATTATTCTTTATCTTCTCAATAATAATTCGTTCTCCATCGCCAATATTTTAGATAGTTCGGTGTCTAGACTGGAAATCGATCACATCATGCTTTTCATCAATGAAAGTCGTGATCATGTTCTCAGGGGGTTTGGGTTATCATCTTTTCATTCGTATCTTATATTCAGACACTTTATTGAATGAATACACTGACGAATGATACATGCCGATCTTCTCAGTGAATGAGACGGAAAATTCCACTGTGATCCAAGGAGCCGATCAACTGCCTGGGATGCAGATTTTTCTCAAGACAGAACTGGAAGAAACACCTTCATACGGAGTTGAACCAATTTCATAGCCAGATCCATCGTATCATAGATGGAGGAACCGTTTGGACGACCAGTGGAGATCAGCATAATTTCACCATTTTTTCATTTCACTTTGTTTCCATTGCCTATTTTTTCTCATGGAATGGGTGATAATTGATGGGGAATTGAATCATTTACGAAAGAGTTCTTCAGAGGTTACCCATATTTAACAGAAATATGTTGATCAACACATAAAGATTCACCTTCATCTCCTCCCACAGTGAAACGCGCAAGCTATGAATCCGAGGGTGGATAGCTCTTCACCTAATCTTTCGTTTTTTTCTGGACATTTGAGTTTTGTGGATTTGAGGGGTTTATTGGCATACCCTTAGATCAAGGCCGGATCGGGATTTTTCTTGATCAACCCACATTCCATTTTTCGAGTTTCTCCGATTTTTAAAAAAAATGTATGCGCTTTCAGCACTTCACTTTTTAGGATCACTTTTGCCTCCTATTTGCGTTTTTACACTTCATTTCGCTCGGAGTCGCCTTTTGGTGACACTTTTCAACCTCACTTTTTCACCTCATCTTTCACCACTTTTTTCGTCAGTTTTCGTTTTTTACGTTAGATTTTTCAAAATCTTCACATTTGCGTCCTTCCGACGCTTTTCCTAGGTTCCCGATCACCTCACCTTCATAGTCGTCTTTTTTTGAACGCACCTTTTTTGCACCACATTTTCACCAACTTTTCACTCATATCGATTTTTGCCCCGATTTTCTCACATCACATCTTCTTTCTCACCTTTCGAGGAGGGAGTACTGAATTTTCGCGACACTTTTGACGACTAGTTTTTTCATAATGTTGGTTTTATGTGTTTTTCCATCATTCCGTTTGTTTAAGCTTAAACAACTTCAACACCTTTCATCTCTCATTTCACTTTCCACGTTTCACATTTCAGGTATTCAACTCTCCTCTTCATTCCCCCTCATTTTACAACCCATTTTTCAGTCATTCACACTTCACGAGCACATCACAATACTTCATTTTTCGTCGACTTTTTCTCTGAATTAGACCAAATGAAGGTGAATGAAGCTAAAATGAAGTGGGCAAGTATGATAGTGAATGGTGAAATGGAAATAGTGAAAATGGTGGGAAAGTATTGAGTTTGATGAACATCTTCATCTAAATTTCACAAAACTAGAGTACTAAAATGTAAATGAAGTGAGAAGGAAACGATAAGGTGAAGTGACGTACCAGATCTGCACGATCTTGATCCTTTGCGTTCCGTTGGTACACCACTTCACCTTATGAACGGGTTCGTCAAAATTTCACAAACAAAGAGAAAAAAAGAGTGATTGAAGTGAAAAGTAAACGATAAAACAAAATCTCGTCCCAGATCTGAACGATCTTTGTTGTTCGCGTTTCATTGGTACACCACTTCACTTTATGAACGCGTTCATCAAAAATGTTTCTAATTAGAGTAAAAGTGTGAAGTGAAACAATGTTAGCAACGATAAGGTGAAGTGACGTACCAGATCTCTCCAATCATTGTTTTTCTCACTTCGTTGGTACATCACTTCACCTTATGAACGCGTTCAACGAAATTTCAGAAAACAAGAGGAATTAAGAGTGAGTGAAGTGAAAACTAAAAGATAAAACACATTCATGTACCAGATCTCACCGATCATTTCAGATTGAATCTCGTTGGTACACCACTTTGTTTTATGAAAGATTAGAGCAAAAATGTCAATAAAGAGATCAAAATTGTGAAGTGAAACAAGGTTTGAAGTGATAAAACACATTCATGTACCAGATCTCACAGTTCATTTTTATCTTGACGATCAAACATTTTTAGTTCTGTGTTCTACCTCGTTTTGATCAAAAAAGAGAATTGAAATCAAATAGTTGTGAAATGAAACGATAAGGTGAAGTGGTGTACCTGATCTGGATGATCACTTCAGATCGCGTTTTGTTGGTACACCGTTGTGTTTTAGAAAAAATGAAGAGCACAAATCGAAGAGTAGTGAAGTGTAAAAAGTGAAATGAAAGTTGAATGACAGTAAAACAAAGTGGTGTACCAACGCATACAATTTTATCGATGAATCACGAAGTTTCTCGAAGAAAGATGAAGATCCAAATTTTGTTCACGTCATTTTAAATTTTAATTTTTAAAAAAAGTGAGAGACAATGAGAAAAAACTGACAATGAAGTGAAAATGAGAGTATAAAGTGAAGTGGTGTACCAAAACAGAGAACAACAAAAGTGAAGTGAAAACTCTGGTACACGAATGTGTCTTATAAAGAGATAATACAAAAAAGAGAGCAAACCTGTTTCAAATATTCAGTGAACAGCACTTTCTGGTCATAAGACGCAATAGTGTACCTGAGTTTGATGATCACACAGATCGAGTACATGAAGATGTTTTATGAAAAGATGAATAAAAAAGAAGAGAATACCTGTTTGGTAAATCACGAGAGACATACTTTTAAGCGATAAAACGCATCTGTGTACCTGATCTTCAGGTCCACTTTCGGTTTGATCGGCGTTGGTACATAAGTAAGTTTTAGGAAAGAATGAATTCAAAAATGGAGCAAACCTGTTCAAAACAAGTCGGGAATGAAACCACCGTTCATAAAACAATGTGATGTACCTAAATGAGAGGAGAAGAAAAAAGTCGATGATCGAGAACAAGAATGAGATGTCAAAAAAGAAAAGAGAACAAATGAGAAAGTAGAAAGTGAAACACACCTAAATCAAACGGTAAAGAGTCGTCAGGAATGAGATGAAAGGATCATGTCCCATTGAAGTACTTTCTCCGATCAAACAAGACTGATCGAACCCATCGATGACAGAATCGAAGTCTCGGAAGATCTCAAATGATAAAACAACGAATGAAAATTTATTTTTGAATTTTTTAATTTGTATTAAATGAATCCAACTGAAATGTACAACGAAAGACGTCGAGTACGTTCAGAACAAGCATTAATTGATTCAATGAAAGAAGAGAACTGTTCACTAGTCTCTGAGTATGTCAGAAATAATGTGCCGGTGACGTATGTTCATGAGGGAATCAAGAATTTTAATTCCAATGAAAGAGCAACCAAAAATGAGTCGACAAAAATACAATTCTCAAATGATTGAGAAAATGATTGATCATAATCTCTCGACAACCAACGAGAATGCAGCAGTAATTGACTCACTGCAGAAGACAACAAAAGCACACAAGACAGCGATCTCTTCAATCCAAAAAGTAGTCAGCACAAATGGATCGATCACGACACCAGAAATTGGAGGATTGATCAATGTGAATGGAGCGAAGTGGAATATCTCAGAAGGATCACTTCCGAAGTATCCTGGAACATATCCAGCTTCAACATTTAAGTCTGGTATATCAATTTCACAATCGCTTTCAGAAACTTCAGGAATTCAGTTCAATGGTGATGGTATCATTATGTGGTCACCGTGTGACTCACCAGCTTTGTATTACTACGATGAGGACACTGGTTCAGGAGTATTTTCAATCTCACCAACAGGAAGTTTTTCTCAGCTATCAGACAGAAGAGTGAAAAGAAATATTGAACCGTACCCCGATGTTCTTGAACAACTGAATAAAGTGGAAATTGTGCAGTATCAGTTCAACACATTCGACTCGAAGATCAACAAAGTGACAAAGCAAATTGAAAATGAGACAGATGAAGAACACTTGAAGAACTGTAAAGAGAAATGTGAATGCTTGAAGAAGGAACAAGAGAAGAAACACATTGGAGTGATTGCTCAACAGATCCAAGAAATTTTCCCTGAAGTCGTGAATGATTTCAATCCAGATTGTCTTCAAGTTGATTATGCAGAACTCTCTTGCTTCTGTCTCAAAGCCATTCAGGAACTGAGTAGCATTGTCGAGCAACAACAGACACTCATCAATGAACTTGTACAAAAATATAATTCCCTGATCGACACAATGACTAGTACCATGACTACGTCATCATAGAAATGCGAAGCATTAATACTCCAACATGAGATCAACCAGAAATTCATAATACTCTTTGATTATTTTTCCATTGATTGTTTCCGATGTTTCCATCTCGATTGACTCACCAGAACTGTCTTTGAACCAGATCTTCACAATTGATTGTCGAGTGCTTAATTCCCACTTCTTTCGCTTCGCAATCTGTTCATTGCAGAAAGCAACATATGGGTCGCAATTTTTCACTTTCCAAAAAAACAGTAGTTTTGTTCGAGTGAAATGCAAGAGGTAATCCAGTCCATAAAATCGAATACTTGACTTTCATCAATCTCAACTATCGATCTTATACCACTAATTTCTCCAACTTTCGTATGTTGTGGTGATCAAGCCCATTGAGAGATACTCAAAATGTCGAAAGCTATCTTCACCCTTAAATCACTATCGTGCACACGAGATATATCATATAAGGCGTCATTAAAGAGTTTAGATGCAGAAAAACCATCCTAGGCACTCTTGGAAGACTTGATCGATCCAAAACAGAATAATGGATCAACCATCCACAAACACATTTTAGCACTCGTTCTGCCATGTGTTGAAGACCTTGACCGATATTTCGCGAATGATTCCTCTTAGCTTTCTTCCAGCACGACAAGTATGCCGCTACATTTTTAACTTATTTCTCCACTCTTTTTTCCGCAGCGATGGCGAAATTTCTATGCTAGCCATGAACCATCATTTGTCAGCTCTAAATCTCACTGGGGATTCATTTCATAATGAAGAGGAGGAAGAAGAAGAGGAAGAGATCATCAGGTTTCTGTCTCCATCCCTTTGACATTTCACAGCACCGTATAATCTGTCAACGAGTTCAATCTCCTTTCTATTGCACCAGAATTGCGTTCAATGGTCCAAGAAGTCTTCTCCTTCCAATCACAGAAGTTCATGCTTCCTGCTCCCCTCAAACCGTTCATCCCCGAATATCAACCTACCATTGGTGAGGTCGATTCTTCTGTGAAAGTGCAGCGTCCAGATGGTGTTGGTGACTTTCTTGGCCTTGTTGTTCTCGATGAACATGGTCCAGAACAGAGCAATCCGTCTACGCTCGAGATGTAATTTTGGAATCTCGAAAACTGAGTGATGTGAAGTAGCCAACAAATGCTCGAACTGTGGACGCGAATGATCGAGGAGCGATTGTATATAATTCAAGATGTCCATCACTATTTTTTGCTTCCTTTTTCTCTACTCTTTCGCTGGTAGGGTCTTCAATCATCGCGTAATAGCATCGAGGAGTTCTATGAAAGACCACATTCTCCTTATGTTGCCTATCGAGATCCAATGCCGTCTCCGGAGACACGAGCGGAAATCTGGCCGCCCAAATTCGAGAATCAATTCAAACATGTCTGATTCTATCGTTCTTCAACAACAATTTTCCTTCTCATGATCTTTCAGACAACAATACCTCCACTTCATCGACTGGACATGAACATCGCAGATTACAGCAAACTGATCCTCTCCATCCTCAACATCGCTGTGTACAATGATTCTGTGAATAATCTTCTTCACATTATCTTCTCGGTGTTCTTTCCATTCAAATAGAACCCACACTTCAAAGATTTGGACCTTGGGGATCTTCTCTCGCAGTCCAAAGGCCACTGACTTCATCATTTACGATCAGTTCTTCAATCCTCGTTTCCCATTGATTCTCATAATTCTTCATTTCATTCATCATCCTTTTTCTTTTTTATTTGTCTCCCAATCTCCAATTGGACAGAAACCTGAAAAACGATGATTGTTCCCGTGAAATGATTGGATTCTCACGCTCCCGTCAGAACATTATTAATCTTAGCAAGGTGTGTCGAATTTTGCTTAAGCTGAACGCGTTGCTGAACTGCTAGTTGAGTCGTCAGCCTTTTCTGTCCTTCAAACGACTCTGTGGGCTCGATAACAACTATAATTGCCTTCAGAATGATCTGTCTCAATACCCTTGTGGGCAGCACACTCCTTCTGAACAATGCTGCAGATAAGAGCGCCCTCCATGTGCACGAAGTGGCAGACCAGACTACGCTCAGCGTTGGGTGGTGAAGGGCGGCAGACATATGCACTGTGTCAGTGAGGTTGGGATATACTCTGGTGGTGAGTCTTGAGATGTATGGCTTGCAGATACCCAATCTAACAAGCTCGTCTGTTTTTCAGTCATCTCGTTGGTAGCAGACAGTGAAGAGCATCGCATGCGATCCGATTTCGTCTCCGAAGTCATCAAAGGAGTGGGAGTGTTGGTTGTTGTGAGGTTGGTCTGGAGTGTGTCTTGCTCAGTCGTGAGCTGATCAATGTTCGTGTGGAGTGTCTCGATGGAAGGGCTCTTCTCCTCGTTTATTCCAATCCACTCATCCACCTCCCTCTTCGTCTCCTCCAATCTCTCCTCCAGCCGCGTGTTGTTCTCTCGTACCATCTCCATATGCTGCCTCGTTCGCTCCAAACTGTTTTCCAGAGTGCTTTTGTCTGCAGCCAGCCATGCTGATCGAACTTGGTAGTCCGACATCTTCTCTGCCAATCGGGCGTTCTCCTCTTTGAGATAAGTCAGTTCGGATTGTTCATCAGCTGATACTGAACCCATTGTTCGTTGCTCTTTTTCAAATATCGCCTTGTCGTTCTGTTTCAGTGAACGATGCTTTCGAAGAATCGGGCTTTCGCAATAGATCTGCTGTTCATCACCGGTGTCCAATCCATTCGGAGAGGGACTGTGTTCTTCAGATGTTGTTGGTGCTCCTGTGAACTGCTTTGTTGTGATTTGCGCTTCTGCATCTGATGACAGCGTCGGCAGTGTGAGTCCGGTCAGATCAGCATGTGGCTCCTTCCGCTCTCCCTTCTCTCCTGCAGTGAGCTGTTCGGCTTCTGAATCGCCACGAACGAGTCTTCAAAACGCTAGTAATCGTCGAATTGTTCGTCCCGTATGGAGTCGGCTATGATCGTGTTCGACAGGACGAGGCGAGGCTTGTCATCAGTCAAATTGTATCGCGTGAGGGTTGGAATCGTATTCACCTCCACACTGGACCACACAAGAAAAATCATCACTATAAGTATCAGCACTGTGTGTGATATGACCAATCCATCAGAGAACTATTGCAAGATTGCAGAGGAAGGATCAACGACGCGGTCTGTGGCGCATGTCGGCTTTCTCCTATTTGTCACTCCATTTGCATCATTCTTTTCCTCTCTCTCTCGTGCCAGTTCTTTCCGCCTTTTGTAGTATGCGAATATGCTAATTGCTCTTGCTGCCATTGTGACTGTCCGGTGCATCGCTCACAAGAAAGAAAAGGGTGAAGATTCGCCCAAACAGCTCATCGTTGAAGAAACCGCAGCGGAACCTCCAAAATCACATGAGGAAAGCACTGAATCGGCTCCATCAATGGAAGTTCAGCAAGAATACGAGAGCTAGCACATCGGGTTTCAAACATCGCTAAAGTGTTATCTGGCATATCTTCGACTTTAAGTTGTAAATATTTCGTGTGCATTTCATGTACATCACGTCAGAATGTTTGGTGCATAACTAGTTCAGAGAAAAGGAGATCAAACCATACACACGGAGTTTCAAGTCTTTGTTGATTCCAAAAAGTACAGAAGAACGGAGAATGAACAGGAAGGAACATCGGATGTATGTGACGTGATAACTATCGTAGGAA
Organism: Blattamonas nauphoetae; assembly: GCA_033064195.1. Taxonomy (NCBI): domain Eukaryota; phylum Preaxostyla; order Oxymonadida; genus Blattamonas; species Blattamonas nauphoetae. Next base: position 66,790 of record JARBJD010000324.1, read on the forward strand.
CGTGGTCAAGAAGGGCGTGGTTGGAATCCGTGTCGTGTCCCGTTTCTCTGCACTCAAAGACATCCTCCCAACCAGAATTGAACAGTTTCCTGCTGCAAGTATGGTCATTTTCTGGCTGGTGTTCTTGCCATCGTTGTTATCGAGTCATACGGTTGAATTTCGTGATCCAACCGTTTCATCTCCACTAAGCTTACTCTTCGAGGTAGTGACGCCTTGAAGAATAGGACCAGTGCTGATGAGATGGTGAACAGATAAAGATGTGGTTCTGCCCGAACAGAGAGGAAAATAATCAGAATTCTAGAACACAGACGAATTGATGTTAATTCTGTCAGGGAGGCCGGTTGGGGCGGATTACCAGCTGATGACATCGACAAAGAGGATGGGGAAGTGAATAAACACGTTCAGACCGAGAAGCGAGAGGGGGAGAAGAAGAGCTGAACGCTTGCATGTTGATCGAGTTGGGCTGGCTGAAGTGGGTGACATTGACAGATTCTGTGATAACTTGGAAAACAGCAAAGAGCGACGACGACAGCCAAGTTGCGAGTGATCCATGGAGGAGCTGAGGAAGAGAGGATAAGGAGAGAGTGAGGGCGACGAGATTCGAGCGCCTTCTTACCTTCCCTGCACCTTCGGCTGCTGACTCGGTGTCGGGGTTGGCGTTCACAGCGTCGTTGTCACAGCTGGACGCGCGGATTGCGAAGCTGACGGAGCGGACACGAAACTCGGATGGCTCAGCGACGTCTGGCCCGCCTCTTCACGTCTTCTTCGATTCCTCGACGTGCCTGTGACCCTCCGTGTCATCCTGATTTTGCTGTTGCTGGCAGAGTCTCAGAGAACGGGATGGCGAGGGAGAGAGAGCAGTGAGCGCGACTGGTGTACTGTGGATGGTCCTTAAGAAAGAGCTCAATTAACAAAAATGCACACTTCCGGTCCTCGAATCCTCTTGGTGTTAGTGCCTGCGCCTATTAGAAACGGATAGGGTGTCGGTGTCTCGTCCATTCGAGAGCGTCCAGACGAGCAGCGGGAGAGTCAGACGGAGAAACCATGATTCTTTCTTTTCTTGTGAATAAGGAGAAATATGTAGTTGTTCTTTTAGTGTCGATCTCGGCCACCATCACCAATGTCATGCTGCCACTGGACATAGTATCCAATTCTGGTGTCCTAAATCCCAGTATATTTCCAATGATTGAGAAACTGAGGGACGCAAATGTGAATGGTGGAATGTGTGATGACTGGTGGGGAATCGCGGAACCAAATCCGAAAACATTCAACAGTGCTCCCCATATGCAGATCGCCCAGAAGTGACAATCCCTTGGCTTCCACTTGCAGTGCGTGACGTCGTTCCACAGATGTGGATGCAATATGGTTGATACAGTCACCACTCCCCATCCGTCTTTGGTTCTCCAAGTTCAAGTTGTATCCCACAAGGGCAACCACGGCAACGAAGTAGACGAATACATCTCACTCGCGCTCGACAAAACTAACATGTTGATAGTGACGATCTTCCTAAAATCGTCCTCACACATGAAGAGGATGTACTGTCTCGCGGCTCCAACATTCATGTAGAGTGGAGTTAGAGTGAGCAAGAATGAGCACACATTTGTTCGGGTAGAGAGTGATGGGCGACGAGAAGTCATTAGATCGAACAGCTCGCTGAAGGAGATGGTTAGTTATTGATGTCGAGCCCAGAATATTGTTTTGGCCTTTTGTCTCCTCCGTGAAAACTACTGTTCCGACGATGACTTCAGTAATTTTCAGATAACATCCTGTCAGAACCGGATTCTGGTCGTCGAGAGAACTGATCCCGAATGACGACAGATTTAGAACTGATACTTGACCTGTGCACTTAATAACGCCAAGAGAATGAAGTAGAATTCGGGAAAAGACAAGACAATGGCGATAAACAGCAATAAAGAGAAGAAAAGAGGGAGCAGATGTTTGGTGGAAGAAAGCGGAAGGTGTGAGGACATACATCTGTAAATAATCGAGTTGGTAGTCGGGATATGATCTTCACCTGTAAGGGAAATGGGCGAATCTTTTCCATGTCAGGGTCCAGTTCGCGCTGGATGAGGAGTTGAGATCGGAGTTGGAAAGTTGTGGTGGGGCTGTATGGAATAACGTCGGAGACTCTCCTGCTAGAGAAGATGCTGAATGCAAACGACTGGATATAATTGTGTGGGGATCAACTGTCGAATGAAAGAGAAGGAGTGCGCAGCGAATGACAACAAGTGAAAGTATAGTCATTGATTACTGTTGGTACTCGTTTCATTTTCAGGTTAGCCTCCCCTTCGAGGTTCATTGTGTTCACAGAACACACACCGGAGTCTCCACTGCTCGCCAAAAGGATCAAATCCGCTTGAATGTCATCATTTCTGATCTGAAATGAATTGAGAACAGAATAAAGTGAACGTACAAATCAACCAACATAACCACACCGATGTGAACGACTTCGCATGAGCGTTTCACTAATCCATCTTTGGTTCACACCTTAAGAGGTTGACAATAGGTATTTCGATCAGTCAAGGGTGGAAATTTGTCTTCGAAAACGTGCATTGTTTCAGGCGGTGATGTTATAGTTCTGGGAGTGTTTGATGATTCGAAAACAGAGATAAAAGTCCATCAATAAAAGAAAATGAGAAACCAGTTCAAAAGCATTGGTACTCTGAAATCAGATGATGGAACGTCCGAGCGAGGGACAATGTGTGGGAATGTTCTTGTGGGAGGACCAAAGAGTGGGGAGGGAGCGTGGACGCTGGATCAAAGAAGAGAATATGGGATTAACACGTCTTTCCTCACCAATATTATATACCCATTGATTAATCAACACAAATGGAAGAATACTTTAGAAAAGCTAAATCAACAAGGAGTGGACACGGCCAAAGCATTTTCAAGCTACTCAGCGAACTCTGTGAAGACGAACCCGCGGCGCCACTCCTCAGCGCACTAAAGAGTCGGAACGAAATGATACCGATTAGAAAGAAAATTCTCAACCATTACACCGGTTTGGGTCTTTTACTTCTCATTTACCCTCACTTCTTTAAGCATACTTCACTCAACTGCTCCAAAGCCTGTCACAATTACATGAACAGCTTGAACGCGGGGATGGTATAAAGTTGCTGCAATGTGTGACCCAGGCCTGCAGCTTCCAAGAGGCCAAAGACTACGGATTCAAAATAACTGAAAATCAGTATTACTACGCAAAGTCCTTATACGATACTGAATCACAAACGATTCACTCTCCTCCTCAGCATCAACGACAAATAAAACCCGTTTGTTTCTCTCTTTTTCTTCAGCATTCGTCTCAGGATTTCTTAATCGAAGAAGGCAGTCAATTGATGAACGATATAATCGAAAATACTGCACCAAGCTGTAAAAACCAAAAAAGGCTCTCAAAGAAGAAACAGAAAAAGCAAAGTTTGTCCTGATTATCTCTCAACTTGTTACATTTAGAGAAGACAATAGAAGATACGTTAGACGAGAGCGACGTCGATTTTGTCTGCCCTCCTAGTCCAATATTGACAGCTCCCACCATCCAAACCACCTCTTCATTTGGCAATCTCACTCCACACAGCCAAAACAAAACACAAAAACAAACAAAAACAAAACAAAAACCAGAAAAAGATTACTCCATACAACAAAAAAAGACTTATACAACAAATTAAAGGAAGAAGGAAAGACCACGATGCATTACTCAACATTTTGCCGAAAACAAGATTCCTGAGGAAACCAGAATGTCGGACGGACCTATGCAGTGTATGTGCTCGTGGAGATTTCCTAGAAAAAACATAAAACTCTGGCATCACAAAACAAACAGATACCAGAAAAGAAAAAAAAGAAATAGAAGAAATAAAAAAACACAAGATTATCGCACAAAACAACGCGATTTTTACAACAAGACAATATCTCACCTCACCGATGACTCTTTGGTCATCGTTCTTGATTTTAAAGAAAATTGGCATCTTCCTTTATCTCGTGACCAGATTGGTCATGACTTTTCGTTAATACTTCCGTTTCGCATTTATGCATTTCGGTATATCACACACATCACAACCAATTAATTTTAACACATCACAACTTTCTGTCTCCCATCACTACACACGATCACCGCTTCGTCGAAGAATGTCTTTCAGATGTTCTCGACATGCAAGATTATGTTCATCAAAAGAATATTTTTATTTTTACAGATGCTGGCCCGCACTTTCGCAACCAGTATTTCTTAGGTTTCTTACTTTCGTCCAAGCATTCTCCCCTTCGGAGAAAAACTGTTACATACTCTTTATTTTCAGAGCAGCACGGAAAAAACGTGTGTGACTCTGAGTTTGGTTTTCTCACAAATTATGTTGATCATCATTTAGTTTCTCCTATTACGTCTTCAGACTCTTTATTTGATTTTTTCACACACGGACTATCTGGCCAGGTCCACACCACAGATGGCCTTCAGACCCGTCACTGCTTCCACAAGTTTGTTTTTTTATTTTCATATATTCTTTTCATAGGCACACTCAGTTCCCATCCACTCACAAGTTTACCATGTTGAGGGTGGATGGGATGAAGCAGTACCTTGGCTTCCGGCGCCAAGGGGCCTCACTCACAGCAGCCCTAGTGAGTGAGGGCGAAGACAGTTTCTGCTGTATCGTGTCCACGCACGAGAAGCAGGCTGTCGACAACAAAGAGAGGGCTGTCTACGAGAGGGCGGAGGACACTCCGATAGTGCACACGTGCCTGTCGGATTACTTTTTTTCTGTAACTTCTTCAAGATTCAGTTCTCTTTCTTCATTACCTTCTCTTCCTTCACCTTCAGTTCCTTCATTACCTTCTGTTCCTTCTCTCCCTTCTGTTCCTTCTTTCCCTTCCGTTCATTCATTACCTTCCGTTCCTTCTCTCCCTTCTGTTCCTTCATTGCCTTCTGTTCCTTCATTGCCTTCTGTTCCTTCTCTCCCTTCTGTTCATTCATACTTTTCAGTTCCTTCATTGACTTCCCTTCCTTCCTTACCTTCCCTTCCTTCATTACCTTCTCATAATTCTTTCTCTTCTCTTCATAGAAACACCACTTCACACACTTCACCGATCATCGATTTGAGTTAATCACTTCACCATTTCACATCAAGATACCTGACTTTCTCCGCCAGGCTCTTCACAGAGTTGAACGGGGTCAGCCCTCTCCTCCTGGATGACCTTTTCGGCATCCTTGATGAACCTGGAAGCAGGATTGGGTTCCCAGCAGGACTTCTTGGTGTGAAATTGTGGCTGATTATGCTCAAATTATCCTTATTCAACAAAAAACACTTTGATCGAAAGTGGTGATACGGAGAAATTCAAAAAATGAAAAATATGGGTTCGGAGAAATTCGATCGAACTTTTCTTGAAAGCGAATAATTTCGACCCATATGAATCATTGAATGCGTCAGTTTGAATCCAATCACCATGGATTGTGATGTGTTGAGGAATATCTTTGGAAATGACAGTTGAGTTACCATTAATTTCTTCCTTCACATGAATGAGTTTACAGTCGAGGAAGTGAACATATTTTTGATTTCTGGAATTGGTAAAATCAGGAGGGAGTTGAGCAATGTGAGAATTCTGAATTAAGAAGTAACGCTTCACCATTTGTGATTTCTACAAAAATAAAATATCATATTTGTTCTTTTCAGTAACCTCTCTTCACTTCTTCATATGCTTCATGAAGTCGGCGATCAATGACATATCGCACTCGTGGTTGTCCATTCTCAATCCAGAACAACCAGTAAGTAGCCTGATGCAATGCCAAAATAGGTGGAGGAGGACCTTCTGGAGTTGAGGTGAAATATGGATCGAGTTCACCCTGATTGATAGGTGTTCCTCTGAAGACAATGTTGACTGATTCTGCTGTTGAAATACCTTCTTCACCACCAGCAATTTCACTTCGATCTGTTGGAACCATAAAAGTGAAACAAGTTGCATCTGTGAATGGTTTTATTTTCTTGTACCGTGTTATGGCAGTCGAACTCCTTCTTTCCCAAATTCGAGGTTCACAAATGGAATTCTCAAACTCTTCTGTTGCAGAACAACCAATGAAATCACCGTTCACCATCATCATTTGATAGAACTCTGGTGAGATGGTTGACATTGGGAAATTGGGAAAGTTGGATCCAAGCATTTCGAAATGACCAACATATTGAGGATTGCGAAAGACTGTACACTCGTTTGGTCTTTCAGGGAATAGGCACATAAGATTCATGAGATTGTTGTGTTTGATACTGATGTTTGATCTCACTCCCATGGCATTTGCAGATGATTGGAATGATTGCTTGTCAATTCTTTCTGCTTTGATGACATACACAGTTTTTGAGGAAGTGTTGAAGAGAGATTGCTTTGTGGCGTCAGTAATTTGATATCCATAACAAATTGAAGCGACTCTATCCACTGATGAGGAGAGGACAGTTGAAGTTGTCTGTTTAGGTTCTATCCAATCCCAATGCGAAACAACAGACGCTGTTCCTTCGGTGTGGTTCGGTCCTCTATGTCTTTCACATTGTAGAACTGGATTCCCAATTTGTGTAAACTCCATAGTTAAAGTTGACCATTCTCTATCATGCATCATCTGAAGATAACCTCGTTCAGTATTATGATCAACCTGCCCGGCAGTAGGGGTATCTAATTTTTCTTGAAGTGTTTGTTGAATGACAGTTGATGCACGAATGGGACAATACACAAGAGAATCAGTTGTCAAATGAAATCGTAACCGTAAATTGCCAAAGATTGAATTCGGATACTGATCAAAGGTACTCAGTGGAAGGAGATTCACAAATGGTATTACAAGAGGAATGGTTAACGGATATGAGGTTTCTGTACCACCCATTGGGATTAAATATGCTCCACACACACTTGGATCCATTCTCTGAACATTTTCAAATAGACTGTAACAATGCTTCATGTTGTTTTTCTCCTCATACGACTTGAAAGTGTGATACAGAAATGATTCGTGAACATGATTATTCTGAAGTGTGTTGTCAATAATGTTTCCTTTACTGTCAACCAGTCTCATGTCTCGAATTGCATCTGATGATGACTTGAAACCGTAGAACATTCCGAAGAAAGATACAAAACTTCTCCCCCATTGTGTTGGTTTTTTGTATGGAACAGTAATCGTGAGATCTATTCGCAAATGACTCTTCGCAAACTCAGTCACATCATGACCATCATAGCACAATGGAACTTCAATCTCGTCTCCAATTCTGCATGGCATAGGAGGATTTGTTGGATGAACTTCCTGAATTGAATACACGTGAGGTTCTGAATCCCATTGTTTGGGCAAGTACGATTGCACTTCAATTTGCTCAATTCATGTCGATGTTGGTTTGGATTGATTTGATCTGATACTTCTCATTTATAGAAAAATAAAAAATACAATATCAATAATTTCTTTTGTCATTTTCAATTTGGAATGATTCCCAAATCTTTATGTAATGCTTTCAATGTGTGATTTGGATAGTACTCGACTCTGGGTTCACCATTACTGTATCGTAAGACCCACCATGTGGTTGCAGTTGTCGCTAGAATCGGTGCTGGAGGATGAGTAAATGTTGTCATATCACCTCCACTTTGACTTGGGTTGTAAACATTGTAGTATGTGTCAAGATAACCCTGATAGATTGGATGCGATCTCAAAGTGACCGCTGTGTTTCCTTTTGAACTTATGGAATCATTGCAGTTCGTTGGACATCCACTACGTTGAGTTGGGAAGCACAGAAGGAAGTCAGTATTGTCATGAACTGGACGAACTCGTGTCATTGTTTCATTTGGATATGTTCCGTCACCAGTGAGTTTCTCTTCAACGAGAGAATCCGTCAGTGATCGCTCCAAATCATCAGGAACAGCTAGGTATGAATCGAGATTGAGAGTCGATAATGCGAACTGATAGAAGCGAGCTCCAATAGTTGTCGTTGGTTGTTCTGGATAATACCTGCTTTGTAAAGTCACTTGGATGTTCTTCTGCATTGGGTTGTGGAAGCAAGTGACTTCATTGTCGTAATGACGGAAGAGAAGCATAATGTCCTTTGCATTCACAACAACCATTTGCTGAGTACAATCAATTCCTGTTGCCGTTGGTGTCTTCTGAAATGGATAGAATGAGATCTTCTCTGCTGGAATTGTTCCAGGACGATTCTGATACATCTCCATGAGTTTCTTTATCGCACCATCTTTCATTTTGTATCCAGCACTCATGCAATACACATCATCAATCCGATAGTTTGTGACGTTTAATGAGATGTACTGATCGACGAATTCTGGTTCTGTTGTCACGGCATTGGCTGTTGAACAAACAATGTCTTTAGTAACGGTTGGTTGAAGAAATGATTGGCCAATTTGAACGAAATTCTTTGTGCATGAGGTGACAAGGTTATTCAAGAAATAGGGACGATGTTGAATACAATTGAGAATTGCTGCTTTAATCGTTGGTGCTGCTGCTGTTCCAGTTACGAGTGATGATAGTGTATCTTTCAAAGTAAGTTCAGGATTCACAGAACAACAAACAAACGCATCCTCATTCATGTGCACACTCAATTTCAAATCACCAAAGAGACATTTTGGATAGTCAGTCATTCCAGAGAAAATGAGAAGATCTTCAAGATTAATCGACACACGAATTGGCACATCGATTGTGTCTTGAAACACTCCTGTTCCAGACGTCGTTGTGAAATCCGATAATGGAATATACACACCAGCAACTGATTCATCATGATTCCATGCATTCTGCCAAGGTGTGTGACAATGTTTTCGATTCTCCAATTGACTCTTAGGTTTGATCATATTGTAGATGTGAGACTCCATTGATACATCATTGTTTGTTGTGCTGATGATTCTTTGATTGTTGTGAAGAACAGTAAGGTCACGAAAGATTGATGCTGAATGCTTGAGTCCAACGAAGATGAAGATTCTCTCATTCATGTACGAACCAATTTTTCCAGCAGTTGTTTGCCAATTGTTGACTCTCAATGTTGCAGTCATTGTGAACGTAATGAAAGAATCATCGATTTGACAAATGTCCTGATTGCCAGTCAGTGGAATGATTATCTCTTGTCCCGTGTAGAAACGTGCATTCTCTGATGGTTTCAATTCTTGAATCGAAGTACTATGTGCTCCATCATTCAGAAGGTAATTAATGTGATGCTCAGACTGAAGTTGTTGTTGTATTTGACCCATGTCATCTCTTGTGTATTCTATCCTTCCAGTGGTATTTCCAGTCAATGATGATGCTCCAGTTCTTTTGTTTGTCAGATGTGTTAAATGTGAGTTCATTTTATCAAAAATAAAAAAACAATAATGCTTATTTCTCTTTCCCTTTTTTCCGGAAAGGGTTCGAAGCCTCTAGCGAGACTTTTTCAGTTTCTTCTTCATCGCTTTCGGCTTCAGCTTTTCTTCTAGTCTCAGTATTTCTCCTCTGAGCTTGTTCGCAACTGCAGCGTTTCCTTCATTCATTGCTTGCTCATATTGTGCCATCTTTTCTGCATGGATTTGCTGATCCGATTTCACATCTGGAATCATCTCAACACCTGTCTGTGCTACCTTTGAAATCAGAGGCCCTACAAATGGAATGAGATTCAGAAATGGAGCTCCAACTCTGAGAATGTTTTTGCCAACTGCTGCTAATTTGGATACCCAACCTGGTGCCATTTATGTAAAATAAAAATATTCGAATACTAGTGAATTATTCTCCTTTGAATTGGATTTTAGAGTTTGACGAGAGTGGCAAATCGTCATTTGAGTATCGTCCATTTCGTGGAGGTTCATACTCGATCATCTGTGGTTTTTGTTGACGATTGATCGCCTTATTTTGTTGATAAACGTCCATCATTCCTCCTAATCCATTGAGTATTCCTCCAGCTGTTTGTCCAAATTTACTGTTCGTTTGAGAGAGCAATCCACCACCGACTTGAAGTAATGTTGGAGCTAGAGGTTTGATGAATTGAAAGAATTGCTTGCCGATATTTTTGAGTTTGTTGAAACTTCCTGGTGCCATTTAAGTAAAAATAAAAAATACAATTCATTTATAATTTTAACGAGGAAATAATCTCAGAAGAGATTTCTGCCCTAACGGGGTATAGCTTTCGTCAGAGAAATGCCATAATTGAGAATAGTGTTGTATGCTTCATTGTAGGCAATACTCATGTCTTTTCCTCCAACAAGGATCTTGAATATTGTTCGAAAGATTGGGAGTTTATTCAGACATAAGCACTTATCAGACAGGTCATCCAATTCGATCACCACATCGTTGATTCCAGTGAGAGTCGCAATCAGTGCACATATATCACTTTGGTTCGTGATCAGTTTCTTCGATGGTTCAATCAGGTTATTCAGTAGTTTCTTTTCACAGGCAAATGCATTCTTGTAGACGAGCAGGAGCTGATCTTTGAATGCTGAAATGTTGGAAGTGTATTCTCGAAGTGGGATTGAACGGCTTTGGATTGGTGCTGATGGATATGTCTCCAGTGGTGGATCGTAAGCTCCACGTTCATTAGTGACCACAGGCTCAGAGCATACTCTTTCTCTCCCCAAAGGAGGGTTCGAAGCCTCTAGCGAGACCATCTCCATCTTCGATCCTCTATTTTCTACGCCAGCTTTGCTCCTATCCTCGATGATGACATTGTTGGTGATTGATGTTGGTACTTAAGAAGAACTTGTGTGTTTCGTAAATTGACAACTTAGAATTGGTTGCATCACTTTCTATAAAAATAAAAAATATATATTAATGTTTTTAAATTCACATTTCTGCTCGATCTATAGCTCCCATTCCAGAACTGTCCAACTGTGCAAATCGATATTACCCAGGCATTTCAGATTGGTATCCACTGATATCTTCATCTGTGACTGTTTTGAATGCTTTGGCATTCAGTTTTATTAACTTCTGTTGATATGTGAGTTGAATAGCGAGTACAGTATTCCGATAAATACGTTGTATCTTGAGTGATCATTTGGAGAAACACTGGATAAACCTGATCTTTGAAGGCTTTCTTTTGTTTCATCCTGGGATTGTAGTCCTGAACATGATCATGAAGCCATTGATCCCACATCAGTGATGCAATCTGTGATTGAATTGAATTGAACACCATATTGTCTAACACATTCTTGCTGGGATCAGCTGGATTGCTTCGATTTGCACGAGTTATTCCCAATGTGTCTGTCATGTGTTCACCAACAGCTCTCTTCATTATTGCATATGGTTGTTGAGATCGTTTGGTCTTCATCTCTTCATAGCTGATGTCTCGATAATTGGTTGGCAAATCGTATGTTCCATTTTTGAGGAAATTCCGATGTACAGCTTTGATTCTCCTTCCATTCTCTTGATTAAACGATGTATAGGATGTCTGTCTTCGCCTATCTGGAGTTGGATTCATCGCATAGTATGTCTCTTTGACTGGTCTACTGTTGTATGGAGTTAGCATGGCACCATTGACTGCAATCAGATCTCCAGTATCATTATCGTAGACCATCACATCAGGAACTTGTCCAAATTGTTCTACTTTCGCAGTCCAATTTCGTCCAGTTCTCGCAATATACTCACGAGCTGATGGAAGACTACACAGAGCATCATTGCGTCTGGTTTGAATATCATCGTCGGCATAGATTCGTTTCAATGCTGCTTGAGTCTCTGCTGCGTATCTCATTCTTGGTTTCTTCGCTTGTGCTTTTCTTTGTGGTTGAATGTACACTATCTTTTGTGACATTGTTTGTTTTCATACAAAATAAAAAAACCAAAAGTATATTTTAATTAGAGTTAAATCACAAATGAAGAAATCTCCAGTAATAACAATGTCAACATTGTTCCGGAGGGCAGAACCCTCTTCGCTTACAGCATATGTGAATGCAAAACTGAGTGAAGCATCAAATAGGAATGTTTCTCATGAAGTGCAATCACAAATACATCCAGACTTAAATTTCAATCGCAACAGTGTCAATGTCCTTGTTGGAAACAGAGGAAGTGGCAAAACATTTAATGCTCTTCGAGAGGTTGCCAAGCTCCAGAATGTTCAAGTCAGAAATGAACTGTTTCACTTGTTCGTCTTCGTCACTGATAAGAACATTGATCCAACATTCGATAAATTCAAACCAATACTGAACGTTCCTTTTGTCAAAGTCAAATATGATGATGCACTTCCATTTCTGTTGGAACTATCTGAATCGAAAGCTGCTTATGAAGAGATCATAGACAACCAGTGGCAGGACAGAATTACTGATGAATGCAGAGAGAATCTCCTTGACTCACTTTACATTGATGACTTCTCAGTTAAGAATCTCCAAACGATTATCCTCCTTGATGACTGTCGTCGAATCCTTGGTGAACGAAGAACATCCAAAAATAGAATGACAATGATGGACTTGTTATTGGAGAATCGACAACCAAAATTCACATTCTTTCTGACAATGCACGAGCTCTTCAGTTTATCAGCAGACATGAAGTCAAACATTGATTCAATGTGGATTTTTGGAGGCTTCAACAAAGAACGAATCAGTCGAGTATATCCTCAGTTGAACTCACCAATTGATATTCAACATTTCTGGAATGTCTATCAACGAAAACAAAAGTGTGAAGCAATCATTCTTCGATACAACACAGATGGAGTTGCACTGAATGAGATCAACAAAGAAGGGTTAATCAGAAGGGTCCGTTAGTTCTTGGATGAGGTTTCCAATTGAGTCAGTCAGCGCTCGAATTGATTCTTCAATGTCAGATAATCTTTGGTCAATCGAGAGTGAATTAGGAGAAGTGGAAGCATCGACATATCGTTTCCTCAGTGCAATCTCACCTCTTATTTTTGTGATTCTGTATCCATCAATTTGAATCATCCTATTCAGTTTCTGTGTTGTGTACTCATTCAGTTCTTTTCTATTCTTCTCCAAGTATCTCTGAAAGTCGTGGATGTTTGTGAACTCTTTCTGCTCAGGATCAAACGGTTCTAATATTTTCAGTGATGTCATTTAAGTGAAATAAAAATATTTGAAACATTATTGAAAACGAACAAAGTTCTCAGATCGAAAGATCGCATACGCCAAATTAAAGCGAATGAGTTCTGAGGTCAGAGTAGATAAGTCAAATTGAGTCTGCATGGAACTTTGTGTATTGGATTGGAACGTAGACAACTTTTGACAGACATGTGGAGACCATTCAGTAGAGTAGCTACGACATTACCGTGTTTGTATTCGATGAATTTCCCCACGAATTGAAACTGTCTACGCTTCTTCTGAAACGTGGCAACAGTCTTGTCCAGATCAAGGTGGATCAACAGAATGTTTCCTGGTTTGTATTTCCATAACATCTGTGTTGTCTGTTGCTTTGGATGTTCTTTAATTGTTCTTCACAACTGGGAGATATACAGTGCTTCGATTTTCTATTGTTTGTACCTGCTGTGGAGTGAATTTATTCCA
>JARBJD010000325.1:0-79963 GCA_033064195.1 Blattamonas nauphoetae
CTATATTTTGAACTATGAAGAAAGGCTTGACATTTGATGACATTTATCTGTCACTGAATGACGTCAGATGTCTTGACTGGAGTTGCCTATGTTTTGAACTATGAAGAAAGTCTTGACATTTGATGTTATTTATCTGTCACTAAATGACATGTGATGTCTTGACTCGAATAAATTTTAAGTGGATAGAACTAAATTGTTGACATTGTCGTTTATCTGTCACTGAACGACACAAGATGTCTTGATTCGAGGAAAAGTTAGGTTGGTCTTCCTTACCAGTTGACATCGTCATTTATCTGGCACTGAATGACACAAGATGTCTTGCTTTGTCAGAAACTGTTAGGTGGATATAACTTAATTGTTGATATCAGCTGTCATTTATCTGTCACTGGATGACAGCAGTTGTCTTGCCTCGAATGCAATTTAATGAAACTTAACAAAATAAATGTCCCCAATTCGCCAATTTTTGACCTCTCGAGATATGTTTTGTCCTCAATGAACAGATGGTGAAATTTGAAATGAAACTGTCATTCTTTGCTAGTCGCCCAGTTCTCTAACGTCCAATCATGATCATTGACTGGTGGGTGAGTAAGGAGGCAAGATTCCCCATAATAGTGAAGAAATGTTAATTGAGGAGATCTCGTGCGTTTGATAATGGAGGGACATGAATATGAACTGGGACGGTGAAAAGTGACTTGTGATATGAGTTAAGTCCTCAGTAGTCCAGTTTAGCACGATCATAATGAGAGTCAAATTGTTGCGAAAAAGCCAAGAGGGTGGGACGGGTTTCACAGATGTAAACTTGGCAGCATAATTTCTCTTCTCCTCCTTCATTCTTTCTCTCTCGGCTGTCGGTTCCTCATCTTTGACTATTCTTATCGTCTTCAGATGAGTACAGATCATCCGAGTGCAAAGGAAACGAAGACCGGAAAAGTGGATATTATCGAAATATCAGACGGTGATGAGGATGAGAATCAATTGAAAGTTCAAGGTCTGATATTTGAATCTTTCGATTGTATTTTAGTGAAAACTACTCATCGCCGTGCAAGAGGAAGAATGAAAGCAGTTGAAAACACGGATGAAGATTCGGATGTGGAAGCGATTGATTGGCCCCAGTCAATGATTGTTGATATAGACAGTGCGATAGAAGATATTATGATCATTGACGACTCATCCTCTGACTCTCCGACACCTGTGATACCTAAGAAAGATGTCGTTCCTGTTCATGAGAAGAAACAGACACCTTTGAAGGATGAAGGTTCGTTTTATTGACTATCGTGGAGTGATTTGGAATTTTAGGCCATCAAAGTATCCAAATTCGAGAAACAACGATGACCAGCAGAGAATTCCAAGCAATTGAAGGAAAAGGAGAACAGGTCAAGGAAAAGGTGATTCTTTGAAATTGATAAAATTGTTCAGTTCTCACTGCAAGCCCTGCTCCGAAAGATCGTCGGAATGCTATTCAGAAACCGGATAGCATGGGTGGCACTCCTTTACAACTCCAAAGTTGACAAACCTTCTCCGGTTGAGTATCCAGGTTTTGAGCCTCCAAAATATCAAATTGTGAAGCCAAGTATGTGTTTTGGAAATCTTGATTGGAATTAAGATTTTGCAGCAGGTTTGCGTACCAGTGGACTGGACAAAACACACAAAAACGGTGTCATTCCGTGATATTATGGAGCAAGAGGAAGATGAGTTCTGGGCTACCCAACATTCAATGCAAGAGAAACAAACAAAAGAGATTGAGAAGAGGAAAGGTAGTCTCTTTTGCTTTTGTATTGAAAAATGTTCAGATATCCCAGAGCCTTCATTCTCGAGTGGACGATTCAAGATGAGTGAGCATCTGATCTGATCGATGCTGATCTGAGGGAGACGCTATTGAGACCCGCTGAACCATATGCCGATTCGACGCTTCGGAAACATGAACAATCGAAGAAAATGTACAAATTGTTCTTGACTGCTATTGATGGAGACCGACCCCTGTTCCCTTGATCCAAACATTATAAAAGCGTTTATCCGCTTCTGTGCGTGTATTGCGGATATAACCTGAAGTCAGTGGAGAATGTGTATGTTGCCTCATTGAAAAGATTGAACGAACTTGAGGTACATGAAAAGATCACGGATGATACCAGGAAATCAATCAATGCGACCATCTCGGAGATGAAGAGGCATCCGAAGGTGAAGAAGAAAGATGGTCCTGGAAAAGAACCGTTGATCACCACTGATATGGATCTCCTTCTTGCATCGGTTCATCCAGGAACCTTGCAAGGAGCGGAGAACAGGTCCCTCTGGCTATTTGCTCATCAGACAGGTGCGAGATCAATTTCCTGCGAAGGGATTACCCTCGGTGACGTTTTTGTGGTTCTGAAAGCTGGTGAAAAGGAAATTAACACCATCAAGATCCGGATCAACGTTACCAAAGGTGAAACCAATTGGAACCATTTCGTCACTCTGGAGGGAAGTGTGAGCGAAGAGGGGAGACAAAATGCGGTGTACTGGATCAACAGGCACCTCCATGTGGGTCATGGAGTGTATCTCAGTGAGCTCCATTGCGTATCTGCTGAAAAAAAGAAGCGGAGGCTTTGGAACATGACTCGAGATACAATGAGATACCGGCTGAAGTGTCATCTTGAATGGGCCGGGTATGACTCCAGGGTGTTCGGCTTCCACAGTTTCCGTTCGGGGTTCATGTGTTCGGCTTTGATATCTGCTGACCTCAGAGGGAATCCGGTTGAAAATGTTATGCAGAATACTGGATTCGTGGCAGGTTGGGTCGTCGGGTCCAAGACTCAGCGAACGATACGTGAAAGATCTCGCTCGTCAAGCAATCGTTGCATCGAGAATGGTCGAACTTCCGGAACTCCTGGTAGGTGAGGCCAATGAAGCCGATATGGTCCCCTCCCAAGAGTCCGTACCGATGAAGCCTGTGTTCGACAAGAACTTGCTTGAACCATCGATCTTCCACAACATGGAGATCAAACCAAAGAAGGAATTTTCCATACGGACGAAAATGCAATTGTTCAATTATGCATTTGAGAAGAAAGTCACCTATGGAAAATGGAGCGACGAACAAAAGGAAGCAAGACTCTCAGTTGCATGGCGGGTTGGTCTGGCAAAGTATTGTAAACAAAATGCAGAGTTGGAGAAGAGGTGCCAAAAGTCAGTGAGAAACAAGTTAGGTCATTGCCCGAATTCCAGTGTGGCTGCCATTACTCAACAGGAGAGGGAAGTATTTGCAAGAGAGCATATCTGTAACCATCTCTTTATTGGGATGGACAACTTGGACTGGTTTGTCAACAGGTTGTACAGTTTGGTTGCTGATAAGCTTAATGATGCAAAGATCTTGCCCAGAACTTCTGCTGAAGAAGCGTTGATCAAGACCACCTTGGTGTTTGACTCCCGCTCACCAAGGAAAACTCGGAAGCTCCCAGAGCCTCAGAGCGATGATGATTCGGAGATCATTGAAGTGGATGGCTTTCCGGAAGGAGTCCGTCCGATCAAGAAGAAGAAGAGAATCATTGCTGATGACGGTTGTGAGGGTGACGATTCCGAATTTGATTGGTCTGACTTTTGCAGAGAGAATGAATCTGACGACCGACGAAGGGATGGTTCTCCGGTGAAATATTCAAGAACCCACCCAAAGCGTTGGACGAACTTGCAAGTTGAAAATTTGGAGAAAGATTATTACAAGGGGTATTCGGACCAGTATATTGGAGAAAAATGGGTTTCACAACCCAGCAAGTGAGGGACAAGATCAAGAACTTGATCAAGTACGAAGGGCTGAAGCCAAGAAACAAGAAGACAGAGTAATTTGATTCATTTTGGATTATTGTTATTCTTATTCTTCTTATTTCTTATTATTAGTAAGAGTTTCTTTCTCGTTCTTCTCTTACGTGTCACTGATCCGAACGAGCATAATGTTGAGTTTTGAAAGATGTGATATGTAAGGGAAATATGTGGGTAGCTCATGTGAGCATATGTAGTGGGAATATAGATAATATAGAATGAAGTGGGATTGGAAGTGGTAGAGTAGCTTAACGTTACAATCCATTGAGATCTTGCCTGCTTCATAAGACTTTTAAATAAAAATAACTTTGTTTTGGATTGAATAGGACTTTAAGGATTTTCGATTGATTTGACAAAGTAGTTTGAATATGATTGTTTGGTCATGTTCCAAAATGTCAAAGTCAAATTGAGATTCAAATGTGTGTATTCATCATGTACTGAACCTGATTGGAGAAGAGTTGGACATTCCCATTTTAATTTTGAATCCTTCAATTCGGAAGAGAAGCATGAAATAGAAGGTGAGAAAGACGCTGTCAATGGATCATTCATACTATGAGATGTAGTGTTGGAGAGAGGCATCAATATTATGATTCTGTTTCTCTTGCTCTTATTCAGATTCTGGTTGTCTTGTTTTTGTTGACTTTCGCTGCAAGACGAAGGGACAAGTCCCCTTCAACCCCTTCGCACTTGTCTTCGCTTGATTAACAGTTTCTGCCGTCGCTGCGCTAGTCAGAAACTGTTAATCAAGCTCGACTTCGAGCGAGCGTAATCCTCTGTGGGAGATGACAAAGATACAAGTTACAGCGAAATTGATACATGAAAACTTGGTATATTATTGTTTTGGTGGCTTTTGTCAGTTCCTCTTATTGGAAAGTTTCGATGTTATGTTTTGTGAAAACAGTGTTTTGTCTTTGAAAGCAAGCTATATCTTCGTATTTGAAGAGTTTATATGGCCAAAAATTGTGCGTTTAACTTGGTACTATTTTGGTGCATGGTGCTGACTTTCATGACTTTGGTTGAAAAAGTGTCAACTTGTAATGTCCGTATCTCATTGAATACCAAGATAATCTGCTCAAGAATTGAACGACATACGTTCCACATCGAGATCAGCACATTGTAGTGAGAATTTTCCTTTCTGGAGAAGTTATTTTGTCTGTCGGAGCCTAACTTGTGAATGGAATTTTGAAACTGTGTTGTCCAGATCCAGTTACTAATCGATGTAAAATCTTGAAAAATTCGTTGAAATCGGGTTGGTAGTCAGGATGGAGGGATTGAGATCGAAAAAGAGTGGTTTTTGAACATTTTAAAAACAATTTTTACTTAGAGATTTTTTGGGGTCGGTGCTGACTATGCTGATTTTTTCAAAAAAGTCGACTTGTCGGGTCCATATTTTTCCTCCTCAACATTCTTTCAAACTTTTCCACAATCGATCGTTACTCGACCGACTAAACACACCAAAAATTTCGACGGTTAGGTCATGGGTCAGGGGGGGTCTCATGCCGGCTATGCTGAAAAAGTGGCAAAAATGTATTTTGGCCATAACTTCCTTCAGGGAGGAGGGATTTCAATAATATTTGGTGGGGACATGTACTAGACCTACATTGTTGTTCATGTGAAATTTCAGCTCGCTCCGCCAACTTTGTCGGATATGGATAAAAAAAGAAATTTGTCAAAAATCAACTTTGGGTGTCCAGTACACGTCCCAACTCAGAGTTCCGACAAAAATTTTTTCTCAGAAATGAGGGTAGTTGGGACCTCAATCGATCGAGGTCTGAATGGACGCTTAGGTCCTGGGTTCTGCGTTGGATACCCTAACCCTAACCCTAACCCTAACCCTAACCCTAACCCTAACCCTAACCCTAACCCTAACCCTAACCCTAACCCTAGATACAAGAAGCAAGTCCCGCGAACAGGACGAAGGAAGAAATCGACTCCCTCTTCCTCTTTCTCATCTTCTTGTGATGACTCTCTCTCCCAGGAAGATGACCCCACATGGGCTCCCGACAGCCCCCGAATGGACCCCCCACCCAAGTGCCGTGGACGACCCAAGACACAGCCCAAAGCTGGTGCAAGGAAGCGGCAGCCCCCAGATGGGTCCCGACCAGTGGTAAGAGAAACTGGTGCGGGCAGACTCAACGGCCCCTCCAAGGGCGAGTAACTTTTATTACTCTTTTCTTTCGCTTTTCGTTACTGATTCAGCACTTCAGCATCCGCCGTTAAACCCTATGGTGCGTCACTAAAAATAAAAACGTTCACAAATCACCTCAAATTTTCTTTCGAGCATGTCGATGCCAAATGTGACGAAGCCAATTGTGATCACCCTTCTCGTCCGGAGATGTAGGTCTTTTTTGTGAAAAATGCACATTGTGAATTCGAAGAGTGAAATGTTCGCATTAACTCACCAACACAACGGAGTCATCAGAGTTTCGTTGTCTTGTGACGTGGAAAGTCTGTTGGTTCGAAACGATAAGTTCACGGCATGATCGAGACAGATTTAGGGGACGTCTGCCTGGTAGAATGATAAAAGACCATCCACCAGCATTAAGCTCCATATCGCGAGAAAAACGAAGGAAGATCACGAAATTGGCGTGGGAAGCCATATGTTCTCTCTGGCCGTCAAATCCAGAGGAACTCGTGATCCACCTTGTTTGCACAACCACTAGGTGTCCATCCGTGATGGAGTTTATCGAGAAGGAGCACAGTGGTATGACTTCCTTCCCGTTTCATCGGTTTTCTCTGCAAAATTTAAGAAAAATGACAAACCTTGTCGAAGACTGCCTGTCAATTCGTCAAAAGGCGAGAATAGTGCCGCTCGATATCGAGTCTGTTTTAGCGAACCACTTTTCTTTGGGATTCTTGGCTCTTGTGGGTTTCCTCACTCGAAGAATCGGTTCGATACCGCCCGCAATCACTTTAAAAAAGGCCTTCACAAGAGAGACAAACTCACACACCCTCCGCCTTCACGAAGTCCGCTCGATGACTGTCAAAAACTCCGATTTCGAGATTTTATTGTGAATCATTCGGAAGAAAGCTCCAAAGAGCAACTGCTTTCAAACTCCGATCCGTCCAAATGGATGCGTGCGAGATCCATTATCCGGACAAAATATGAGATCTGGCAAGAACTAGAAAAAGAAACAGGTATTAAAATGGCATATAGTACCTTTTGCCGTTTTACTGTTGATCTGCATGAATCCCATCGAAGGACTGATGTGTGTCCCGATTGTCTCCGTCGAAAAGAAGCGTCACGGGAACTTGCAGTACTTCAAGAATCTGAACAAGAGAAGAGAGTGAAACTGGAAAAAGAGATCCAAGCTCTTGACAATCATCTCTATGAGGCAGAAGACCAGCGAAGGGCGATAAACTCAATGAGACAAAATCTCAGACCGAATCAATACATGATTGTTGCAGATTTTAAGGAAAATTGGAAGATTCCAATTACCTTCGAAGAGTCACAGAGAGATTTCTTTGAGAAACAACAACTAACTGATCTTGCATTTGTTGTCTTCTATCGGAATCTGAAAGGAGAACTGGACAAACGGATCTATCATTTCATTAGCGAAGTTCTAAATCACAACGCAAGTTTTGTTGTGGAGGCGTTGGAGGCCCTTTTGGAGGATCCACTTTTTGATCAAACCCAGAATTTAATATTTGTTTCCGATTGCGGACCCCACTTCCGCAATAAACAGCTGCTATGCTACATCTTATCAGATTTACCGACTCTAAACCATTCCATGTCCACCTCGATTGTATTTTACTTCGAACACCATGGTAAGAATGTATGTGATTCTGAATTTGGAACGATGACCAAGATTTTAAAGCAAAAGCCACCACAGCAATCTCTTACCACTTGCTCTCAGTTCGTGGAATTCTTCAACAAGATTGATGATGCGCTTGCAGGGCGACAGGTGAAATACAATTGTTTCTCTCCCACCTTTCCAGTCGAGTCGCCCGAGATCGACTTCGATGGGATTTCTAAGTATCTCTGTTTCACCATTACGAACCAAAAACTGATGTGCAGTCCTTCAGCTTCAATCACAACTGACCAATGGCTCCCACTTCCGTTTCGATTTAAGAAGGTGATTCACGACTTCGAGGTAAAACAATGGCATGAGATTCTCGTGTCGAATCGAAGAGCAACATCGCCAGAGAAGCAGACCAGATTTGAGCAGAGGATGAGAATGATTGAAAAAGGATCGTGCTTCGATGTCGCTCTTGACGGAACTTTTGAGGAGGTATGCTTATTTCTATTTTCATCACATTCTATGCCAGGATTACAATTTCGCTTTGCTTCTCACGACTTCTGAAAGAACACCTCATCCTCATGAGGAAGAATCACCAATCCCTCCACCGCGCATGTCCAGGCTCATATCGAATCGAAAAGAGATGATGATTACATTGACGGCGATGAATTATCTCTCGAAGAAGAAATAGAAGATGTCATTCAGAAGAAAAAAGAGGATCAAATCCGCAAGTGGAAAGAAGAGGAGGACACTTGACTTTTCTGAATACATTTCGATGATAAGAGAAGGAAAAATCTGACTTTCTTTGTTTAATCATTTGTGAAGTGGAAAGAAAGATTAGTTTCGAGAAATGACGCCTGCGATTTTTGAAAAAGAATCACCCATCTTTAATTTTGATATTTCCTCGCTTGTTTTCATCTGTCATCTTTTCTTCCTCTTCTTCTTTCTCGATCTTTCATTTCACTATAAATACTACATTTTTTGAGAAAAATTCTGAATATAGTCGATAAAGTGGCATCTGTTTCGAATGTCGATTTTGACACACTATGAAAAGACATTCGGTGTTTGGCATAAAATTCGGCAAGATGCGGCAATAATAGAGAAGTGAGATATAAAATGAAAGGGTTAGGACTCCTGTACCGACCTGTACGATGGGTGCCATGATGTCGTGCCACTCCGATCCTGTTATGTGGAAGTCACGTTCGATCCAAGCAAATTTTGGATTGAGCGAGAAATCCCAATAAGATCAATTCGATATAAATGGCCTTCGACGCTTGCCAACATCGTTTCGAGTGTGTCTTCGAAGCCTTCCGAAAAAAGAGCGTGGACGATTCGTTTTCCAGATCGGGCGATTTCCGGGCCTTGGTCCTTCCATTCTTTGCGCCAATAGCGGATGTTGTTGAGAGTAGTCCAGAGAGAAATCCGGTATTCCACGAAGGAGAGATGGCTGGAGAATGCCATCACAATCGGAGAAGTAAGAACATAATCCAATGTTGGATGATGAAATGGACCTATTCGAAGGAGTATGCACAACACTTCGATGAAGGATCCGGACAGCTCTTGATTGAGGATGTACCGATTTGAGATCAGGAACGTCACAAATGGAGATGACGGAATCACGATCTTCTGAAAGATGATTTCACGATGGGTGTATTGTTCAATGGCAGTAGTAATGTTCAGATCCCTTATATAGAAAGGATATGCAAGTTGGACGAGAAATGCGATGATTACGTTCAGAGTACCGACTATCGTTTCATTTCCGACTAACGACAGGGAGTGGGGTTGTAATGTCGACAAGAGATTCATGATAAGATCTGAGTTCACGAACGAAAGTCGAATCGCAGGTGAGGAGTGAAGGAAGAGAGAGGATAGGAAGGTCGACATTGCTGCAACTACAGTCGAATACGGAGATGACAGTAGAGTGACAATGCTCTCCATAAATCCAGAAGGCGATCCAGTAGGAGAGGGAACGAGATCAGACACGAGCTTCGCTGCGAGATCTTGTTGGCCCCATTCCAATTCAAGGCTCTTCAAAAACTGTACAGTTCTATCTTTAAGAACATCATCAAATGGGTATTCTTCCTTCACGAGGGAAACAAGCGAATTGTAAAGCCTTGATTTGTCCTCGAATGTCAACTCCGTGTTCGAATCGAAATTGATGAATGGTTCACGTTCTGGGACGAATATCGGGTCTGAGTCAGAAACATGTAATTGAGTAGTTGAGTCAGCACGAGATTGGAACAACATATCAAATTTAACTGAGAATAAAACGAGATCATTCCCACGACGGGGTGAGTGTCACTCAGATTATGTCTGTTGTCCCCACATTATCGGTATTGTTATTTTTGTATCAACCTATGATGTGGATTGAGATGTATCATGCTGATTCAGGAGCTCCAAATGTCCAGGAGCGTCTCTTCATCATCCCAAGAAACATTCGCATTTTGAGGACCTTTACGAAAGTTCCATAACTGATCAAATTTACACAATGGAAATGAACCTGCACTCACCTGTTCGCGACAACTGTCTTCCGTTTAAGATTCTGGAAGACACGGAAGCTGAGGAGAGACAAAGAACTGATGGGTTGAACGAGCTTTCGAAGGAGAAGCGAGTCGGAGTCCTTGGAGTGATTCTAGGAGTGATGAAAGAGCCGATGTTCGTCCTCCTTTTGTGCTGTCTGGTTTTATATTTGATTTTGGGCGAGTGGACAGACGGTGTGTCTTTTGGTCTGAACTCTTCATCTCTTCCCCTGTCATTCCTCGTTTGTCTCGTTTCGTGATCTTCAGGCGTCCTTCTCCTGCTTTTCATTGTGGGGGTCATTTCGCTCACAATTATGCAGGAATATCGCACAGAACACGCTCTTTCCTCTCTCCGCTCGCTCACCACTCCCACCACTCGCATCATTTGCCCAGCATCTTCCCAGCGAGCATCATCTCTCCTTCCTCTTCCTCCAAACATCAATTCTTCTCTTCAATCATCTCCCACACTCTCCCCTCTTCTGTCTCGCCCTCTCCGGATGGCAGAAGTTCCATCGAAAGTCATTGTTTCTGGCGACATTGCAGTGGTTCGTTGTGGAGACGTTGTTTCAGCTGACGGCGTCCTTCTTGTGAGCCTGTGCGTGTCTGTCGACGAGTCCATTCTCACCGGCGAGTCTCAGAGCGTTCCCAAAACGAGGGCAGACGTTCAACAAGGAAGTGAATGGAACAATCGACTCCGAACTTGGATTCTGCCTTCCTCATCCCCATCTGCGACATCATCAAATCCCTCACACAGCAGTAATAACGACGAGAAACCCGAGGAAGGAAAAGAAGGACTTCCTGAACCAGGCGATGCTGCGAGTGCGAGTTGTGTGTATGCGGGCACGACTGTGACGAGAGGGGAGGGATTGATGATTGTGACACACACCGGCACGCGCTCACATTTGGGCGAGATGAGCAAATCGGAAGGGAAGAAGAAGAGAGGTGTGTTCAGGTTCTTGTCCCCTCATTCCTTTCTTCTCTTTGGGTAGAATTGACGCCGCTGGAGAGGACGATGAGGCTGCTCGTTGTTGGCATGTTTATTGTTGGGGTTCTGCTGAGTGCGAGTGTGTTCATTGTTTTGGTGGTCACTCGGAGCGGATTTGACGCAGACACGAAATGGACAAAGTATGGAACTCTCATCTTTCTCATTCGACGTCCCCCTTCAGAATCGTTCTGGCAGCCGCTCTCGCTGCCCTCTCCCTTCTGATGACTCTTCTCCCCGAAGAGTTCCCTGTTGTCCACTCCGTCTTCCTCTCACTCGGTGCGTGGCGACTCAGTCGAAAGCCGTTTGCTGTTCCTCTTCGTTCTCATTCTCATTTCTTGCCTGTTATTGTCATCTCGACCTTTCAACTTTTTTCGGATTCATCTCGCGCAGAGTGAACATTCTCACGCGAGATCGGAAGATGTTGGAGTGGCTGGGGTGTGTGTCTGTGTTGTGTTTGGACAAGACAGGAACACTCACCCACAACGAAATGCAACTGAACACGCTCTACGCTGCGAGAGAACGATCCGGGCTTGACAACAAGAGTGACACACGCAAGGAGACAAGAGAGATCGAATCGATCAACAACGACGGCGACAGCGAGATTGATGGAATGTGCGAACAAGCGGAAAACACTCTGGCCAGGTCACCACTCGACGACATCGATGGATCGAAGAAACATCACTCCAAGCTGTGTCTCTCGCAGGAGGGAGACGAAAGCGACAGCGAACAATTTGGGAGGATGTGTGCATTCGGGGAGGAGAAGACGAGAGGGATGAAAGGCGATGTGAACGATCTGCTGTCGTCTGCTGTTCGAGCATGCCCTCCGAACCCCTTCGATCCACTCGACCGAGCCATTCACTCCGCGTTTACTCGTCTCTCAGACACTCCCACACAGTTCGAGCAACCATCCACGACATCGTCTCTGACTGATGAGAGCAGCCTGCTGAGCATGTCAGACGGGGAATGGAGAGAGATTCTTGCGAAACAGTTCTCGCCTGTTGAGTCGATGCTGATTGGCCAGATTTGGGTTTGTGAAAGGACCGTGTCGTCGTCTTCTGAATCGCTGCAGCAACATCCAGCTGGTGAAATGGATCGGAAAGTGGTTGTGGCTGTGAAGGGAGCGATGGAGTCTGTGTGTTGTGTGTGCGAAATGAGTCGAGAAGAGAAGGACGCTGCTCTGAAAGCAGTTCGAGAGATGGGAAAGGACGGGCAGCGAGTGATCGGAATCGCTGAACGAGAATTCCCGCTCACGTTCGGCCATTCGTTCTCACTCTCCAACTCCGAACTCGTTCTGCCTCTCCCATCACACACTCCGCTTGTTGATCTTGCATCTCACATCTGCGAACTCAACTTCGCGATTGCTGGACATTCCGACAGCACCTCGCCAGCTCCTGTCGTCATCCCGCTGCTGACATTTCGCGGAGCTCTCGCGTTTTCCGATCCGGTCAGGCCGAATGTGGGTGAGACGTTGGACTCGCTGAGAGAGAGGGGTGTGAGACAGATTCTGCTGACTGGAGATGCTGTGGATACGGCGAAGCACGGTTTGTTCATCTTTTTTCTTTCCTTTTCCCATCGTGTTGTTCTTCTTCTCTTTCCTTTGTAGTGGCTGCTCAGTGTCACATCCCAAGTCAGTCCTGTCGAACTGGAGCCGAACTCGACAAACTCTCCGACGACGCCCTCTCCTCCCTCCTCTCCCCATCCTCCGCCCAAAAATGCTCCCTCTTCGCCCGCGTCCAGCCCAGACACAAAGAGCGCGTTGTGCGAGTCCTTCGAGAACAGGGCGAAGTGGTTCTGATGACAGGCGACGGAGTGAACGATGTGCCTGCTCTTCGAAGTGCCCATCTCGGCGTGTCGTTTGCGAGTGAGCGAGCAACAGCCGTGGCTCGTTCGACAGCTGGGCTTCTTCTGATGGATGGAGTGGAGTCGATTGGGAAGGCGGTGTCGGTGGGATGTCGGATGAGAACGAACATGCGACACGCTGTTGTCTTCATCATTTCTGTGCATCTTCCGTTTGCGATCCTTCTCCTCGTCCCTCCCCTGTGTGGCTGGCCCCGTTTCATCCGCCCTTCCCATCTCGTCCTCAACGAGCTCGTCATCGACCCAGCGTGCTCGATCGTGTTTGAGATGGAAGGTCATTTCGGAAAGAGGAAACATGAGAGACTGGACAGGGCTCGTGTGACGACGAAGAAGACGCTTCTCACCCGCTGGGATTGGACGAGGGCAGTTGTGCTGGGTGTGGTGGCGTCAGCAGCGTGTCTGGCTTTGCCCACTCTTCATTTCTTCCTCAACAGGAGTCCAATTGTGGACGAGCAGTTCCTCTGCACTCTCACCTTCGTCTGTCTCGTCACAACGAACATCTCGCTTGTTCTCACCAACCGAAGCAGCACTGCCTCCATCCTGTCCTTCCTCTCCCCCTCGTCGCCCTTCAATCCAGCGTGCCTCGTGTTGTGTGTGGTGTCTGCAGCGATTCTGCTGTGTTGTGTGTATTGCCCTCCATTTCGGATTCTCTGTGACACAACTCGCCTCCCTTGCCTCAGTTTCTTACAGGCGGCTGGGGTTGGGTGTTCGTGCCTCGTTGTGGATGAGTTGATGA
This sequence comes from Blattamonas nauphoetae, assembly GCA_033064195.1. NCBI lineage: Eukaryota > Preaxostyla > Oxymonadida > Blattamonas > Blattamonas nauphoetae. The sequence goes on from JARBJD010000325.1 coordinate 13,621, forward strand.
AACTGACTCGATGGGCTGTGAGAAGATGATTTTTATTTTAATGTCTTTTTTTCCTCTGAAAGAGATTGGATCTTTTTCATTTCATTCGGATCGAAATCTACCTGTCCAATTTTGCTGAGCGATCTAACCCTTAGTTTGAACATTGACATCGAATGCTCCTCTCTCTCTTCGCTGTTTTTGCACATATCCATTCAGCAAGCATCGACCTTCAGGATGTGATAAAGGAGTATGCGGATGACGTTACAACAATCAATTTGCTGGATGGAAGTTACTTTGCTCGTGGTCTTCACTTAGCCAACCGAGACTTGACCTTTCTCGGCCGTGAAGAGACTGTGTCGTTGGATCTTCATGAATGCGATGTTCCAGCATTTTTTCTGGAGAATTCGTCGCTAACTTTGGTGACATTCATCGTCCAACCATCACCAAAAGCAGCCATCGCGCAAGCCCAACAAGACTCGATTCTTAATTTTACCAGCTGCGAATTTAAGACCGTCGAGTTTTCCAAGCCGATCCTCTGCGGAACCAGAAGTAAACTGATCATGAATGGCACGTTTGTGAGCGACGGCGTTTTCTTTTCGTCACTTATCGAAGGACCCGCCGACACCGCCGACCCTCATCTGGCGCTTGTGGTGGACAACTCTGGTTTTTCCAATCTCGAGAACAAAGCCCAGAAGCCAGTTCTCGCTGGTCAAGACGTCCAGAATGTGATCATCTTCAACTCCACTTTCAAACGCCTTCTCTGCCAAGAAGATGGCGAACTTCCCACAAAACCAGTTGAAGGAGTTGCCAATCGATCTGTCGTCATTACGGCCTCAACCGTCGAATATGTGGCAGGCGCTCTTGGAGGAGGGCTCGTCTATGGACTGCAAGCATCATTCTTAAGTTTGACGAATGTTCGGTGGATTTGGGGTAGTAATGCACCTCGTTTCTGGGACAACGTTGTGTTTAGCAAGTCCATCGAAGTCAAGATCGATTCATGCAATTTTAGCTTTTCTGGCACTGCATCTCCATACCTGCAGAACGGAGGATTTCTCTATCTTCCCCACGACACTGTGAACGTGACAATATCCAACTCAACTATTTTTCACCCGACGACTCCCAACGGACATGGTGGATTCATCTACACAACGGGCCGATCCACCATCACTGTAGAACAATGTCGTATTGACAACGCTGAAGCAGGCAAATCAGGAGCATTCATATATGCAGGAAAGGGTGTTGATGCAGTTACGCTCGTCGAAGTTACTTTCGCATTATCAGGAGCACAGGAAGGAGGCGGATTGATCAACCTGGACGGTGTGAAATCGTTCCAAGCCAGATCCGTCATTTTCTCAGCTTGCCATGTTCAGAAAGAAGGCGGATTGGTGTACTTCAACAGGTCAGACAATCCCTCCATCAACTTCGACAATTGCATCTTCGTTCAGAACCTTCAGGATCCTAAGAAGAGATACGACGTCGTGATTCATTACAGAACTGAATCGAAATACAACGTGAAGAGGAAGAACTTCAAAAACTGTACCAGCACCAGTCGAGATCGTGTGCATATTCTCCCAGACGATCGTCGCGCTGACTGGACAAACTCACGCCAAACAACGATCGCATCCACCGTCGCTGGCGTTATCATCGGTGTTTGCGTGATTATTGCCGTTGCCTTCGTCCTTACTTTTGTCAGTTGTTACTGTGGATGGTGTGACGCTAGTGGCTGTGGAAGGAAGAAGACAGGCGCTTACCAACACGTGGAATCTCAAGCAATAGCCACTTCCGGTCATACTCAACCATATTCGGACAGGCATATGAGTCTATATCAAAAGTAAACGGTGCATGATTTCCACCATTTTTTTCCTTCTTTTCATTGAGGTACTATTGTTCAGATCTTGGAATATCACTATTGACTTGACAAACTTATCTTTTTTCTCCAAAATCAAAAGGAATCAATTTACATCCAGGATCCAATGGCCATAATTTAGCAAAAAAATCAGAGTCAATGAATGTTGAATCGTGCGGCAGGAAAAAGTATTGGTTGGAGAAATAGTGAAAATGAGATGAGATGTGATCAACGTGAGATGACGAGATGAAAAGTGAGATGAGAAGTGAATGCAATGTGCAAGCAATGAAGAATGGGTGATCCCGATGTCGAGGAAGAAGCATTTCATCCACGAAGTGCGGCCAGCACAGTTGCATCAGAAATGAAGGCAAGAAGAAAGGGGGCGTTACGGTGGGAAAGCCTGTCCAGTGAAGCGGGAATAGTGTGACTGGATGCGCCAAAAGATGAATGGTTGGTGTGTGAGAGTGGCTGAATGAAGAAGTGTCTCGTGACAAACGGCAAGATGAGACAATGAAGAAGAAAGGAAGAGTCCAATGTTGCCTGAGTGTGAGATGAGAAGAAAGAGGAGACAACATGGAGTGGAAGTGAGAATGAACGATCAGTCTTGTGCGATGACGTGAGATTGAAAATGTGGCGTGAGATTGAAAATGTGGTGTGATGGATGATTTACAGCTTCGACTCTATTTTGTTGTGTTGCTTGCCCAGAGTTGGGTCAGACACAGATGGCGAGAAACATTTGAAGAGTCTATCTTTCACCTTCTGCAAAGTCGGTCTGCTTTTCGGTTCGAGTTGCATGCAATCCTCGATCAACTCCCGCAGCGCTTGGTTCTCGATTGCGTCCATCTTCAGACCAACACCCAACACGATCTGACGGTGAGCGTTGAGGCCATCGTGTTCACGACACGGCACCTGCCCTGTCTCGATTTCCCACAAAAGCAGGCCGAGCCGAAAAACCAGTCCAGCTTCTTTGTTGTTTGTCGATTTCTGTTCAGACTCGTTTTTCTGCTCGCTTTCTTCGGGTGGATTCCATCGCTGAGCATCTCCTCCATTTGGGTTCTTCGCTTTGTCGTCGAGTGATTGAGTCTTTCTCTGATCATCGACGAGCTTGAAATGGACGTCGTTTTCATTGCTCAAGATCACCCAGTGTGGGTTCAGACTCTGCAAAACTTGTGCTGTCGGCATCGTTTGCATCACACGCAGCATTTGTTCTGTGAGCGATTTTTGAATTTTCTCTGCCTCGACTGGTTGAGGATTCTGGGCTTCGTGGAGTCGGTGATAGAGAGTCTCTTTCGACGCGATGAACTTCGTTTCGATGATGTCTTTCTTGTGGACGTCGCTGGAGATGCAAATAACTTCAACACATTCCTCGCTTCCTGAGGAAGGGACGCTGAATGTGGACGCACTGTTCGTTGTTTCTCCTTTGTGCTGATTCACAGCAATGATGTTGTTGGTTTCACTCATGTTCACGTCCTGATCTTCCACTTTGATCATGTACTCGTCGTTCTCTTGTCCTTCTGTCATTTCTGTCTTTTCCTCCTGTTTTGACTGTCGTTTTCGTCGCCACACGAGCAAGATGACGAGGAGGAGGATGAGCAGCAGCACAACACTGCCGACAACTGGAAGGATCCATGAAAGTGCCTTTCCGAGCGGAGTCTGGCTGAATTTCGGTCTCGTTGGCTCAGGATCGTCGATGTGCGCAGCCGAGAATGTGAACCAGTCTGTCGTTCGCAGATTCCTCCCAAACTTCAGTCGGCATCGCAGTTCGTGTTTCTGATCCAACGCGGCGATCTCTTCTTGTTCGATGACGAGTGTCACATTCGTGTCAGACGATGTGTGATTCAGTTCGAATTCGATTGCTTTGTATTCCATGTTGCTTTCCGATTTGTGTTCGAACACTTCCAAGAACAACCCACACGGAATCAGTCGAGATCCAACGATCCTCACTTTGTACTGTTGAGTGGCTGTATCAACCACACTCTTCGACTGTTCCTTGTCCAGCTGAGGAACGAACAGAGGCGAGTCGGGGTGGGCCGCATCCCCCTTCATCATACACCCGTCCATCGACGCCCACAGCGGCAATCCGTTCGACCCATCTCCTCCACTCAGACTCCCAATCGTGATCGTCCCGTCATCCGAGCAGTGCATGTTGCGACGAGATGACGGAAACGAGGACGACGAGGCACAGTTCGAATCGAACGACGATGTTCGGATTTCAAGAGATCCATTCTTCACGTTGATCGCTCCTTGATTCAGCTGGAACAATCGAGTGTTCGTGATGTGCGTGTCGCAGTCGTTGAGTTGGAGAGCTCCCGACGACCAGCTGCAAACACTGTCTGAATCTTCATTCATCGCCATTCCAGTGGCTGGCCCAGCGAACAGTCCTTCGTGAAGCACAATCTCAGAGTTCGTTCCATGAATCAGAACAAACGACTGCGAGACCGAGACGATGTGCACATCCACGTTCTTCAGCTCGAGAAAGGCAGAGTCCACAACAATCATCCCCAACTCGCCTCCACTCAGATCAGCCGAGGTGATGTGCAGTTTCGGTTCAAGCAAGCTCCCATTCGACACAATCACACACATTCCTTCCGTCACAGCAATTGGCGAGTCCAGTGTCGTGCAGTTCACGATCAGGAGTGTCGCTTGAGCAAACCCAATTCCGTTCACAATTCGCCACACTTCGTCCATCGTTTGGCATCTTTCTCCATCATCCCCACAGAAGTCACCCCCAACACCTGACTCGTCCACGTGGAACACGGGCTGGGTCGGCTTGGCTCCTGTCGTGAGAGTGTTCACTGCGAAATCGACGAGCTGAGAGGAGTCTCCAATCTCCTGCATTCTGGAGATCGTGTGTGTTGTCCCGTATTGCAGACCAGTCTCCCAACCAATGCGGATGGGGGTTGTTGAGCTGCAAGTGTTGCTTGACGATGAGCATTCCCAGGCATCTGAGTAGTCCCATCAAAATAGGTAAAACTGGGATCAATTGATGTCAGTGCCTAAATTTGGACTGAGATCAAATTTCAACTCTTTTCCTTTGAGATTTTCTCATTATCACTTCATTAATCATGTTCAATTCACTTCTTGTTTTCACATAATGCTCTTCAATATTTCAGACAGCTCTTATTTCCCAAAAACACGCACGATCACAATCACCAACACTTCTTTTTTCGATGTATTCCCTTCATTGACTTTAGTCAGTGAGAAAAAACCATCAAAGAAGACATAATAACGCATTATCGACTTGGTTTTATAATTATTGTTGTAGAACAAACTGAAACAGCAGCACCCAAAGTTTGCATTTTCATGATCTATGAAGTGACCATTTTCCTTTTTACTTTTTTTTCCATTCAAATATCATATATAAGAAGACTTTTTTGAAATGAAAGAAACGAAATGGTATTGTAGGTATTTAGTGGGATCAGATCCGACTGGGATCACTGGGATCAAATCAGAAGCCTGAGCATTCCACTTCCACTTCGATGTCGTCTGTCAGAGTCAGCTTGTATTTTGAGTTGTGGATTGGACCTTCCACTTCAACATTCAAAGTCAGTCCTGTTTGAATGGTGTTCGAGAATGTGGGGTGAATAGCTGTCACTCGGACATTCGAAGGAACTTTGAAGGCGACGTCATCGTTCAGCAGCAATTCTGTTCCGTTCGACACTGAAGCGATTGAATACGTCTCACCGAAAACAAGAGAATTGAGTGAGGCTGTCGCAGCGACGTTGAAAAGTGCTGAGAACGAGGTGGCTGACAAACGAGTGGCGGAGACGAAGACCGAAGGATCTTGACCAGTGATGGTGACTTTGCTGATTGACGAAGGAAGGGCTCGGGCTTGGAATGTCACTTCGACTTTATTCAGCAGACGTTCAATGCGGTTGAAATGACCTTTTCGATGCGAGCTGATTCAGTCGGAACAGCAATTTTCAGATTCGGGGTGAGGGTTGGGTGATTGTTGCCCGAACATGCGAATGCTGCGATTGTGTATGTCTTCCCGAAAGCCAATTCGATCGTCTCGCTTCCATCCATCGAGTAAACAACTGCTGTCGCCTCACCATTCATACCATCCGCATCGAACACAGCGGTCAGGGTTGATGTGGCTGATCCATCAGACACGGTCAGAGTGTACGGACTCGCAATCAGCTTCTCCCCAACCAGTTTAATCGTCACCACGTCTTTCTGAGTGTCCGAAAATGCGATCGCTCCCACACTCGTCAACGAGGGACGGCTCGGAGTCGTGAAGAAGAGGCGAGGAGGATCGAGGATGAGAGACTCGCCAGTGCTGATTTCGATCACTTCGTCAATCTCATATCTCGTCTCGAAATCCAGAATCCCATCCGAACCCTGCAGTTTCACTCCAGCTTTCGTCGAGAAGATGTTCCCTCCAGATCCACTGCTCACAAAATCAACAACCATCCAGAACTCCGATTTGCCTTTCACTGACACTTTGTACGATCCAGTTCCCAGCGTTCGCGCTTTCAGAGACAAGAAAGCGTCGAACTCCCAGTTTCCGCCCTCGCAGGTCGCTCGCACAATTCGCGGCGGATTTGGTGTGGCGAGGACAGCATTGTTCGTGTCGACGATCGATTCCTTCCATCCAAAAGCGACGAGCGAATAGTTTGCTTCGTATTGCAGAAGTTCCCATTCTCCAAAAGAGAGCTCGCATTCCAGCGATGTTGAATCTGAAGAGAAGTCGAACGAGATCATTCTGTTGATGGAAGGAGGAGAGTCGTCGTTCGGTTTTTCGTACGCGTTGGTGTCATCGATGAGCATCAGAACAGTTCCGTCGATCGGCTGATCAACTTCAAGTGACGCTTTTGCTGTTCGGCTATCCAAGCTCGCAACGCAGCTCACTGACGAGACAATCAAAGAATTCGGCGCAGCAACCAAATTTGGTGTGATCGAGCCAGTGCAATTGAAGAAATAGACCACAATCGTTTCCTGATCGGTGTCGCAATCCGTGATCGACGAAGCGTCCATCGATGCTTTTACGAAATTCTTGAAATAAAGATCGTGTCCGTGATCGAGTGTTGTTGCAGAGTTGTCCCTGAAACGCAGCGAGCGGAATGTGAACTTGCTGTTCTCAGTGTCAATCGCTCCTCCATCCCCAGCTGTCGACGTCTGCTTGCATTTCTGCAGAAGACAGTTCGAGAGCGTCACGGGACCAGGACACTTGTTCACATTCAACGCGCCTCCGAACGTAGACGAGGTGAGATTCAAGAACACACAATCCGTCATCGACGTCACATAGCCGTACGAGATCTGCATCGCCCCAGCCTGATCGCCCGCCACTCCAGACACAAACGAACAGCGCGAAACCGCGATCGAACACGTCGACGGAGACGGATAGACGAAGATGCTCCCAGCCATCCGAGTCGCTGAGCACCCAACGAACGAGCACGCCGTCACGCTCAGCGACGATCCAGCTTGCAGCGAGTCGATTGCTCCTCCTCGGTCAGCGTGGATGTCGCTGAACGTGCACGTGTCGAACGAAGTGAATGTCGGTGACACTTTTTGGTCGAAGTGCGTCGTCCGGTGTTGGAGATACACGGCGGGAGGGCCTTCGGTTGGGTCAGCGTCGCTTTCGCATCGAGAGAACGACGAATTCAGACAGCAAACACCACTCCCAAAATTCATGTCCAACAACCCTGTTCCATAAAGATGGTTCCTGCACTCCGAGATCGACGAACAAATCACTCCTTGAGAGGCCACAGGGAAGCGCTGAGTGTCCCCAATCAAGCGGCGACCACTCGTCACATTCGTCAGCGCTGAAGTCGTCAAAGAAACAGATGCTGCCAACATTGATCGCTGGGTGGTGTTTTTGATGAATCCGAAATCGAACAGCGGGCCAGTTGCGAGAGGCAATGCGGTATTTTTGAACGAGAGTCCACTCCCAATAATCGACAGAGTACCCCTTGTCTGATCGGTATCTCTTCCCAAAATGCTGTTTTTCGACAACTCAGTCACAAAACACTTGTCATCGTGTGCCATCGTTCCAACAAGTGGCAGAGATGTCGCGTGCTTCCAGCTCACTTGTGTGTCGACAACTGTCACCATCGACGTGTCAGCCAGTGTCCATGTTGATAAAAACGGACTGACGTTCGAAGCGGGGCTGATCTCGCTGTTTGAAATCGACAGCGTCGATTGGTGAAGTGTCGCAACAGAACAGTGCTCTCCATGGCATATCAATCGAAGCGAGGAGAGTTCAACTGTACTGTTTGATATAATCATCATCGATGGGTGGGTTGAGTCGGAGATTTCTTGATAATCACCAGCTCCGTTCGAAGTGATTGATGCAGATTGAGTCCCAAGAATCGATATGTTCACCGATCTCATGACAAATCCGAAGAGATGGTATTGTCCATGGAGAAGGATTGGGTCGTTTCCGTGCTCCATGTTTGAGATTCGTGCATTTGTCACTTCTTCAAGAAGTGGTTTCAGGTTCAACAAAGTCCCTTCAGGGAGTGTTTCAGCATCAACCGTCAAAGGGAAGAGTGAAATAAGGAGGGGGATTGCGAGAAAGAAATGAGTACGCATTTTGATGGAAAATGTCGATCCAACAAAAATTGATCGGCTCATTATACGTATTTGTTTTGAGGCAAATTACAGGAATCTCACAGTTGGACGAAAAACACTGTACATTGACTAGAAAAACAATGAAAATGAAGATTAAAAAATAAAATATGGTCAGGTAGTCATGAATGGCGAATTCACTCCGATTTCTGGATGAAAATGCGGCTGTGGCAGAAAACACATCGACGACGGACGATGGTTGGCCAAAATGTTCCAGAATCAACGAGCACTCCAACCGCACATGTTGGCGATGAGGGCGTTGTGACCGAAGCCAAACGACTCCAGTCAAGCTGAGCAACTCCGCCCTTCCGAAGCGGCCACTCCTCGCCAGAGGCAAGGTTTTCAAACCAGTTGTTGGAGAGAACAATACGAGCTGAGCAAGTGCCTGTTGAGATGTGGAGGGCTCCTGAGTCAGACAGCACACTCAGACAATCAACAAACAGACACGACGAAATCACAACTTTCGATTCACAGCGAAATGGCGAGGAGAGAGCGATGCGGAGTGTATTTCCAGTGAATGTCGACGGCGACGAAGAATGACATGTTCCACTCTTCTCAAACACACAATCCACAACGGAAATCAGATCTTGACAAGTCGAAACTGAGATCAAACTCAAATTGGTTTGTGATGATGACGAAACAGCTGAATCGGTTGTGCGGACTGTGGTGAGGAATGAGCAGCGGGAGAGGGAGAACGAGGAAGAGGGCGAGAGAGAGCAGAAGTGGATGAGAGCGTCGAATGTGGTTGTGTTCTCAACTCTCAGTTCACAAACAGAAAAGTGAATGTCTTCGTGTTCGTCTTCTCCACCAAACAGTGTCACTGTGAGCGAAGCATTGGCCAGAACAACCCCATTCACGTCAATCTCTCCCCCTTCCACCCACCCAACTCCCATCCCCACTCTCCCATCTCCTTCGGAAAAAATCTGGACCGATTCAACCAGAAAGCTTCCCTTCCCACAAACAACGAAACATCCCCCAACCTCATCGCTCGATGTTGAGGGTAATGAAAGAACCAAACGAGAAAGTCCCACGAATCCTCCACCAATCGTCACAATCCCCAATTTTCGATCGTATTCATCGTCTGTCCCAAACAGTGAACTGTCACACATCAGGCGAGAGCGGTTTCCTGTCGTGGATTGGATCACCAGTTGTTCCGACTCAACCCAAATTCTCTCCCCAAATCCAACTTGTTTCTTGATCTCAATTCTGATTCCATCTCCTTCCGGCTTCCTCTGTCCTGCTCTCCATCCAGATACCACTGAACCACACGGGTTTTCATCTGAGCCACAATCTTTCGTCTCATCAGTTCCTCCCTCTTCCACAGCGATCGTAAGCCATGCTGGCTTTGGTCCAGTCTCGATGGTTAGTGAAGTATCAAATCGAATCTGTTCAGAAAAGTTCCCGACTTTGGTGATCGATTCGATTGTGTATGTCTCCGAGTATTGAAGATGGTTGGGAGTGCCGATGGAGAGTCTTGGAGACTTTCCTTCCGAAGATGATGTGAACGACATTGAAAATGAGAATGTGGGAGTGAAACGGACTGTGTATTCGTCTGACGATGGAAGAAGAGTCCCTCCGAACGAAATTTGGCAGCTTGTGTGCTGAAGATTCACAAACGAGAAGGATGCTGAGGAGATATAAGGGACTTGCGGAACAGCGAAGGTGATGTCATCGTTCAGCAGCAATTCTGTTCCTTTCGACACTGAGGCGATTGATAGTACCCGGATAAACCCGTTAAGTCGGATAAACCCGTTACCAACATACCCCACTTCATATTGATCCTTTAATTCTGACGACTGATATGTTGTGTGGAAAAGAAAGTAATCGGTAGAATTCTGAAATGATTGGTCTCTTGGTTAGATGTTTGATCGAGGTCTATGGGTCATTTCAAATCGATGAATGACCAGCCACGACACCCTGCATGTGATGCTGAGTACAAAGAGGTTGCATCTCACTGTACCATCCCTTGGACGCCTGGGAAGACATTGGCTAAGTTCCGAGCACATTTCGACTTACATTTTTCTCATTCCATTTCACAATCATTCTTTCAACAGTAACTCCTATTTTAAAAATAATGAAGAGAGTAATGAACGGGAAGTGGAAGGATAATTTTAGTGAAGAGGGGGGACTGCTATGCTCATGTGGAATGGTTAACGGGTTTATCCGCTCTAACGGGTTTGTCCGGGTACTATGAATACGTCTCACCGAAAACAAGAGAATTGAGTGAGGCTGTCGCAGCGACGTTGAAAAGTGCTGAGAACGAGGTGGCTGACAAACGAGTGGCGGAGACGAAGACCGAAGGATCTTGACCAGTGATTGTGACGGCAGTGATTGATGATGGAAGAGCTCGAGCTTGGAATGTGACTTCAACTTGTGTCTGTGCATCGTTCAGTGCGGCTGAAATCATCTTTTCGACACGGGCTGGCTCAGGTGGAGTTGGGAAAGAGACGAGTGATGGGATGGAGAAGGAGAAATCAGGGAGTGAGAGGCTCTCCACGTTGTATGTCTTTCCATATTCCAGCGTCCCACTCTGATTGTACACTTGAACAGACCCTTCCCCTGTTGAAGTGGTTGTGATGGACACAGGAATGGTGATCCTGCTTGCCGCACTCGATTCCTTCACCACCAGATTGAAGCTTCCAGTTGCCATTCGAAGCCCGGTCCGTGTCAAAGAAACACTGTTTGGGTCGTCTTCTTTCAATTTCGCTGACACGTCCTGAAGAGTTGGTCCTTCAGGTGTTTCGAAAGCCTTGGCTTTGAGAACGATGTGTTCTCCATCATCGTTGAAGAGAGAAGAGAGGGCATAAGTTGTGTTGAAATTCAACTTTCCATGTCCTCCTCCATTGATCCATTCTGACACTCCACTTCCAGATGAGAACGAAACCGAGAATGTCGAACCAATTGATGGCGTGGCTGTGAATGTGCCTGTTGAGGGAAGATCTATTCCTGTGAACGAGAGCTGGAAGTGCGTGCAGTTTGTGGAGAGTGCGGATGTAATGTAGTTGACGACGGGAGGTGTTGGAACAACAAAAGAGATGGAAGGATTCACGACGAACGATGTTGTGTCGTTCTTGACTGACTTCAGAGTGTACGTATGTCCATATTGTAGGTCGGAGGTCATTTCCGAGAGACCAGCTGCAAACACGATTGTCACTTCTGTTTTTGAGACGAATGAGATCGCCTGGCGAGAGGTGAAAACAGCACCATTTCTCTCCACAGACACCAACAACGGATGGTCAGACAGTCCGACACCAACGAGAGGGATAGAAACCTCTGATTTCGCTTTGTTCAGTGAGACTGTTCCGACGTGTTCAACACGTGCTGGTTCAGCCGGAACAGCAATTTTCAGATTCGGGGTGAGGGTTGGGTGATTGTTGCCCGAACATGCGAATGCTGCGATTGTTTGTTGTTCTGTGAATCCTGAACTTACTTTGAAAGATACACTATCATCACTCGTAACTGGAACAGCAGCAGCACCAACGATTAAAGCAGCAATTCTCAATTGTATTCAACATCGTCCCTATTTCTTGAATAACCTTGTCACCTCATGCACAAAGAATTTCGTTCAAATTGGCCAATCATTTCTTCAACCAACCGTTACTAAAGACATTGTTTGTTCAACAGCCAATGCCGTGACAACAGAACCAGAATTCGTCGATCAGTACATCTCATTAAACGTCACAAACTATCGGATTGATGATGTGTATTGCATGAGTGCTGGATACAAAATGAAAGATGGTGCGATAAAGAAACTCATGGAGATGTATCAGAATCGTCCTGGAACAATTCCAGCAGAGAAGATCTCATTCTATCCATTTCAGAAGACGCCAACGGGAACAGGAATTGATTGTACTCAGCAAATGGTTGTTGTGAATGCAAAGGATATTATGCTCCTCTTTCGTCATTATGACAATGAAGTCACTTATTTCCACAACCCAATGCAGAAGAATATCCAAGTGACTTTACAAAACAGGTACTATCCAGAACAACCGACAACAACTATTGGAGCTCGCTTCTATCAGTTTGCATTATCAACTCTCAATCTCGATTCGTACCTAGCTGTTCCAGATGATTTGGAGCGGTCACTAACGGATTCTCTCGTTGAAGAGAAACTCACTGGTGACGGAACATATCCCAATGAAACAATGACAAGAGTTCGTCCAGTTCATGACAACACTGACTTCCTTCTCTGCTTTCCAACACAACGTAGTGGATGTCCAACGAACTGCAATGATTCCATCAGTTCAAAAGGAAACACTGCGGTCACTTTGAGATCGCATCCAATCTATCAGGGTAATCTTGACACATACTACAATGTTTACAACCCAAGTCAAAGTGGAGGTGATATGACAACATTTACTCATCCTCCAGCACCGATTCTAGCAACCACTGCAACCACATGGTGGGTACTACGATACAGCAATGGTGAACCAAAAGTTGAGTACTATCCGAATCACACATTGAAAGCGTTGCATAAAGATTTAGGAATCATATAGAGACAAAACAGTAAAAGAAATTATTGATATTGTATTTTTTATTTTTCTATAAATGAGAAGTTTCAGATCAAATCAATCAAAACCAACATCGACATGAATTGAACAAATTGAAGTGCAATCATACTTGCCAAAACAGTGGGATTCCGAGCCGCACGTTTATTCCATTCAAGAAGTTCATCCAACAAATCCTCCCATGCCATGCAGAATTGGAGATGAGATTGAAGTTCCATTGTGCTATGACGGTCATGATGTGACTGAATTTGCGAAGAGTCATTTGCGTATAGATCTATCAATCACTGTTCCAAATTTTCATCAGGTTGGTGACTCGGGAGCTTACGTCGGACTACACGGAATGTTCTTTGGATATAAATCATCTTCAGATGCAATTCGAGACATGAGACTCGTCGACAGTCATGGAAACATTATTGACAATTCACTTCAGAACAATCACATTCATGAATCTTTTCTGTATCACACATTCAAGTCGTACGAAGAGAAAAACAATATGAAACATTGCTACAGTCTGTGGGAAAATGTTCAGAGAATGGATCAGAGTGTGTGTGGATTCTATTTTGTCCCAATAAATAGAGGCCAAAAAGAAATCACTGCGACAATTCCACTCGTTATTCCATTTGTGAATCTCCTTCCACTGAGTACCTTTGACCAATATCCAAATTCCATCTTTGGTAATTTACGTTTGAGATTTCATTTGACAACAGATTCACTTGTGTATTGTCCTATTCAAACTTCAACTGTCATTCGAAAATCAACCGAGGTTCCCGTGAAGTGTTTCCAGAAAAAGACTTGACAACCCTTTCGGATCTATCCAACGCATTCTTGATGTCTGAGGGAGACTTTTCTCCCGTAACACAGGAATTTACACAAATTGGAAATCCAGTTCTGAAAGTTAGCGATAAATACACTTATAAGGCACCTAGCACTGCCGTCGCAGAGATATTGACCAAAGAAGTCACCAGCACTGTTCTTTCTTCATCAGTTGATAAAGTCTCAACTATTTGTTACGGATATCAAATCACTGATGCAACAAAACAATCCCTCTTCAACATGTATTCAAAGACATTGTACGTCTTGAAAGCAGAAAGAATTGACACTCAATCATTTCAATCAAAAGCAACAGCAATGGGAGTGAGATCAAACATCAGTATCAAACTCAACAACCTCATGAATCTAATGTGCTTATTCCCCGATAGACCAAATGAGTGTACAGTCTTCAGAAATCCTCATTATGTTGGTCACTTCGAAATGCTAGGAAATAATTATCCCAATTTCCCAATGTCAACAATATCACCAGAGTTTTATCAAATGATGATGGTGAATGGTGATTTCATTGGTTGTTCCGCAACGGAAGAGTTTGAGAATTCAATTTGTTCAACTCGTGTGTTTGACTATAAAGGAAAGGATTACAAGAGAACAAAACCAGTAACAGATGCAACTTGTTTTACTTTCATGGTTCCAACAGATCGAAGTGAAATCGCTGGTGGTGAAGAAGGTATTTCGACAGCAGAATCAGTCAATATTGTATTCAGAGGAACACCAATCAATCAGGGTGAACTGGATCCATATTTCACATCAACTCCAGAAGGTCCTCCTCCACCAATTCTAGCACTACATCAAGCGACATACTGGCTGTTCTGGATTGAAAATGGACAACCACGAGTGCGATATGTCATTGATCGTCGTCTCCAAGAAGCATATGAAGAAGTGAAGAGAGGATATTAATGCATAGCATTTCTAGAATGACAGAGTCATATTACTAAATTGAATATTTTTATTTTTGTAGAAATCACAAATGGTCAAACGTTATTTCTCAATTCAGAATTCTCACACTGCTCAATTACCTCCTGATTTTACCAATTCCAGAAACCAAAAATATTAGGCTTGTCTGACCGGCCAAAAGTGCCGGTCAGTGTCAGTCCAGATTTCTTCAATGGGTCAGATCTCATCTAATCATTAAAACACATGCTATTCGCAAAACTTTGGTAACCTGACAGATCTACACGTTTGAATATGCAGAATGAACCCGTTTCGCAGCCTTCTTTCAAGTATTGGTGTAATTCACCTCATCCTCTTCTTTCCTGAGTTCTTCTCTTGGTTTATCATGCATTTGACATGATTTTGTCTCTATTTATCTGTCATATTCACTATTTAGATCAGAACAGAATCTAAGATGGTACGCTAAAGAGCAGATCAGTCATCACTCCCATCTCTCACATCCTCAGCTTCACTTCTGTCAATCAATGCGTACAGATTCTTAACAAGTGCGTTTGTGACTGACACATTCTCATCAGCCTTCGAACACGTTGAGAAACGCCACTTCCCAGATGAGTTCAATATTTCACCTCAAATAACCCCACCACCGCCCGCCACTTCGCTGAAGGCTCCATTTCTATCTGCATAATCACCTTTCCCCAACCTTTTGTTTCTATTTGGTTCACTTGTGTCTGCAGGTGGACGGAAAACCTTGCTGATCGATCTTCCTCACAGATGATCCACCATTGGTCTGTCTGAACCCATTGAAAGTTCAGCGTTGCTGAACATGATTCTCTCCCCATTGTACCACAGTGAATCCAAACTGTTGTAGATATCAACCAAATTTCGTTCAAACTGAGGGAACGACATGAAACGAAAGGATCGGTCTGTGATTCATGTTTCTTCTCATTTCCTATGTTTTTGACGTCATTTTGATGATTTATCCAGACTTCCATCCCGCTCCTCTCTATCGACAGATTAAGCGACGATCAGGAGATTCGAATGATAGTTTATTGGACCATCTCTCAGAAACAAGATCTGAAGGTGTTTTAAGACACTGGAGATTCAAAAGGAAAACAAAAAAAGTGTGAAAAATCACACTCATCATACTCTTCGATTGCTTCAAGTTGTGATAACTAAACGAAAACAGTCACATTCTGAAAACATCCTATGTACTCTCATCACATCAACGGCTCGTATCCCGCTCGATTTCCTCCTCGCCACTCTCCACCAGGTGCCCGCTCCGCCATCCAAACTCAGCACACTCGTCTCCCTCTCCACCTTCACCCCACTCAGCGTACGAGACGGCCTCCAAACTCGCAGTGTGAATATGCTCATCCCTGCTCTCCACATTTTACACGGAATCGATGAACGGGAAGGGAGACGCCAATCGCCTCCAACTTTTGAAGATCATGTTGAAAGTTGTGAATGTTGCCGACTCGTCGATTCGCGGGAAGAATGTGTACACCGAAGATCCAGTTGTTGACTGGGTGAACCATGTCTTCAACATGACCGAAGTGCGCAATAGTGAATGCACAGAACCGAGAGGAATTGACTGATGTGTGTCGAAGTTGCATCTACTGGTGCCGTGACAGCCGTGAACACTCATCGGATTGAGAGTGGATTTCTAGACAGAGATAGACGACTGAGAACTGTGATGCGAGGAGAGGAGTGAAGGAGAGAAGAAATACAACTTTTGAAGAAAACAACACTCCAAAGCCATTTATTTCTTTCTTTGCACTTTCGGAGTCTCCCACTTCAACAAGTGGCTTCATATGGATTACAAATCTGTTATATTAATAAATATTTCACAAGAAACTGGTCAATGAAATGAATGTCGGATCGAACCCATTGATCTTCTTTTTGACGACTTATCTTCTGTTGGAGATATCGGTTGGTTGTTTTATGTTTGCAATGCTGTAATGCTCACGAATTAAGTCAATTTAGCACCTGTTTCATCGTCTCTCACACTTGTCAGGTAAAATCCTCAAAACAAAGTTTAAAAAGAGAACACTACGGAGAAATAGTAACTCCGGATTATGGGTTTCAGAATTTCTCCGGTCAGTGACCGTCAGTACTTTTCGGTGAAAACTGACCGGTCAGTGCCGGTCAGACAAGCCTAAAAAATATGTTCACTTTCTTGACTGCAAACTCATCCATGTGAAAGAAGAGATTACTGGGAACTCAACTGTCATCTCAAAAGACATTCCACAGCACATAACAATCCATGGTGATTGGATCCAGACTGATGCATTCAATGACTCATTTGTTGCTTTCTGTAACGAACAGATTGCGAAGCGAAAGAAGTGGGAACTAAGCACTCGACAATCGATTGTGAAGATCTGGTTCAAAGACAGTTCTGGTGACTCAATCGAGATGGAAACAACCGAGACAATCAATGGAAAAATAATCAAAGAGTATTATGAATTTCTGGTTGATCTCATGTTGGAGTATTAGTCATTGTGTCGATCAGTGAATTATATTTTTGTACAAGTTCATTGATGAGTGTCTGTTGATGTCCGACGATAGAGGATAATTCCTGAATTGCTTTCACGCAGAAGCAAGAGAGTTCAGCATAATCAACTTGAAGACAATCTGGATTGGAATCATTCACAACCTCAGGGAATATTTCTTGGATCTGTTGAGCAATCACTCCAATGTGTTTCCTCTCACTTTCCTTCTTCAAGCATTCACATTTCTCTTTGCAGTTCTTCAAGTGTTCTTCATCAGTCTCGCTCTCTATTTGTTTCGTCACTTTGTTGATCTTCGAGTCGAATGTGTTGAATTGATACTGCACAATTTCCACTTTATTCAATTGTTCAAGAACATCAGGGTATGGTTCAATATTTCTTTTCACTCTTCTGTCTGACAACTGAGAAAAACTTCCTGTTGTGGATATTGAAAACACTCCTGAACCAGTATCTTCATCCTAGTAATACAAAGCTGGTGAGTCACACGGTGACCACATAATGATACCATCACCATTGAACTGAATTCCTGAAGTTTCTGAAAGCGATTGTGAAATTGAAATGCCAGACTTAAATGTTGAAGCTGGATATGTTCCAGGATACTTCGGAAGTGATCCTTCTGAGATATTCCACTTCGCTCCATTCACATTGATCAATCCTCCAATTGTTGGTGTCGTGATCGATCCATTTGTGCTCACCACTTTTTGGATTGATGATATCGCTGACTTGTGTGCTTCTGTTGTCTTCTGAAGTGAATCAATCACTGCTGCATTCTCGTTGGTCGTCGAGAGATTATGATCAATCATTTTCTCAATCATTTGTGAATTGTATTTTTGTCGATTCATTTCTGTTTGCTCTTTCATTGAAAATAAAAAGTTCAACTCCCTCATGAACATACGTCACCGGCACATTATTTCTGACATACTCAGAGACTAGCGAACAGTTCTCTTCTCTCATTGATTCAATTAATGCTTGTTCTGAACATACTCGACGTCTTTCGTTGTCCATCTCAGTTGGATTCATTTAATACAAATTAAATAGGCTTGTCTGACCGGCACTGACCGGTCAGTTTTCGCCGAAAAGTACTGACGGTCACTGACCGGAGAAATTCTGAAACCCATTATCGAGAGTTACCGTTTCTCCGAAGGTGAACAGATTTAAATTGACCGAAACTCAATTGCATGATTTTCAGAGTCTTTTCTTCTGGATCTAAGCTGGTTTTGTTTCAAATCACTTATTTCAATCTATTCATGTAGTTTTTTTTGTATATAACCGAATCTTTTGGTTCGATAACTTTTAGTGTTGATCGACCCATTAATTGTTCCAGGCTGATTGGAAAAAGTCAAAAACAAGTGAAATCTCATATTCGTTGATAATAAAGAAATAAGAAACCAAGTAGATGTCCATGTACATTATGTCTGGCCTGATATGTACACTGCAGTCTTCCACTGTCTTGCGCCTTTCCGTGACATGTTGTAAGCTCACTTTTCCCCATGTTCTGTTCTCCATTCCTCTCCCGTTGATATCAAGAATCAATCACAGTCGTTGCTTGGATGAGTCGAACACATCGACGATGATCTGGTCGAGGAGTGCAATTCGTAGGATTGGATGATCCTTGCGTTCCTTTTATCAATTTATCCGTCGGCATCTCTTTCGTAATGAGCAGAATATCGGTTGATCGCGATTGTGTCCTTGCGATGACGGAAGAGGAGGTGAATGATGAAGTGGAGAAAGAGAGAGAACAAAGAAGAGTCCTGGGAAGGCGAACGAGGAGATCCTGTTGATGATGTTCGATTCTGGTTGAAGATGTCATCTGGCACGATAGATTGGCGTGAGTCAGCTCCTGAACAAACTGCCAGTTCTATTCACTCTTCATCCAACTCCACGTCTTGGTGCAGGAGAATGCAGGATCAAAATTGGTTCTGATGCTGGACTCATGTTTCCAGATCCGTGCGTGACGGCTACAATGATTTCTTTCGAAGAGAGAAGGACTGAATGTGTAAAGCGATGCCTCACTCGACAGCTCGTCAAGAAAACGGTAGCATGCGTTCGTGATTGTGCAGTTAATATCCTCCAACAGCATTCTGCGAAGTTCGTCTTCACTTTGCATTAGTTCTTCGTTTCTACGTTGGAGTTTGGCAAGAATCTCTTCGGTTTCTTTTCGTTTGGCTTCTTCTTCGAGCTGCCGCCGCATTTTGACTTCAAGTTGTTGCTGTTCGAGTTTTCGGTTGACTTCATCGTCTTCCTTTTGTTTCTTCCCTTCTTCTTCCTTTTCACGTTGCTTGTCATCACGGAGTTGGGCTTAATCTGAAAGACGACCGTCCTCCTCCATGTCTGAACGAGTCCACTTTGTTTGTCGTGTTGGATTGAAGCGAGTCAGATCATCCCTATCATGGAGGTTAGATCCATCCTTTTCTTGTCGTCGAGATCGACACGGCGAACGAGGACGACGACTCGTCGGACGAGACCGTCGGACGAGACCGTCGGAGTGACTGTCTTTCCATCAGGCATGTCCGATCCTTCCACTCTAATCCACAATCTAGTCCCAGTCGTGATCGAGCGCACCAGAATCAAGAAAGAGGGACGGATCGCGGACAGAATTGAAAAGTGACTGTTACATGATTTCAGTAAGAACAGAGTGACATTATTATCTGCAATCGTGCCAGTTTCTTATGAATATATGATGTTTCTTGATCTGGTGAGATCGGACCCTTTGAAAAAAAGTGAACTGACACTGACCGGCACTTTTGGCCGGTCAGACAATAGGCATGGCTGACCGACACTGACCGGTCAGTTTTCGCCGAAAAGTACTGACGGTCACTGACCGGAGAAATTTCGGAACCCATAATCGGATTTTACCATTTCTCCGAAGTCTTTTCAGGTTAAACAGAGAAATGAGTTATTGATATGAGGTGTGATAGAAACCAGGAATCAGACACAGAAATGACTCTATTCGTGATAATTAAATCATATTCAATAAGAAAGAACTTACAAATACCTGTTCTTGGAGTTCAGAGAGACAAAGTACGATCGATGGGTTCGATCCGACCTGTCAGTCACAGATTTGCCCTCTTGTGAAAAATTCGTGAATCCAACTGGTTTTCAATTCACATGAAGTCAATTTACGAAGTGGAAGAGTCGGAAAAGGTTAAAAAGGTTGAATAATGGACACGGAGATATGATCTCTCCTTCCTTCGTCTCTGAACATCCTCTCCTTCACTCCATCGCTTGTTTTATCTCCTGGACCCCTCTCTTCGCATCGAATCTCTCTTCATCTTGTCTCCATCAACTCATCCTTTGTGCCGATCAAGACGACGAGTCTGACGACCCCGTAGCACATAACTGACTGAATCACCACAACCCGCTCGTCATCCTCCCTCGATTCGAACTCGCTCTTCTCGCGTCGCAGCTGCTCCTTCTCCTCTTCCAGCCGCTAAAGGCGTGCCCGTTCGGTGTTCTGTTTGATCAGAAGCTGCTCTCGTCTGTCCTCGTCCGTTCTCCTCAGGAGCTACCGCTTGTGCTCGACCTTGAGGCGCTTCTCCCGCTGATCCGCTACTTTCATCTGCACCACCTGCTTCTTGGAGACGCGTTGTTTTCACCCTTCTTTCTCCTTTTTTCCTGTTCTGGCGAGCGAGCCAGCTGGGCAGCGCGCATCTTCATTCCCAGAGCAGCCAGCTTGTCTTTAGCGGCGGAGAGCACCGACTCTTCCTCCTTCTTCAGATTGTTGAAGCGAGCCACCATTCTCTTCTTGGCTTCCTTCGCTTTCTCTTTCAGTTCCTTCGCTTTCGTTTCGGCTGCCGATATAGCTTCCTTTTCTTCTTCGTGTGCATGCTCGATTTCTTCCTTTCCTGTCTTCCACATTTCATCGCTTTCCTTCTTCAGATTCGCTGCGTGTCGTTCAGCTTCGTGTTTGATCGTCTCTGCCCTTTGCCGGAACTCGCTGCTTGTGTGTTCGAGATCCTTCCTTTACTGTTTCATCGACTCTGCCTTCTTCTTCAGTTCTTCTCCTTGCTGCTTCAGCCTCTCTCCGTCTTGGTTGTACTTCTCTTCAGTCGCTTTAAGGTCATCGATGCCCTTCCGAACTCGTTCTTTGGCATTTTTGCGAACCGTCTCAAAATCATTCAGACGGCCCATTTCGGCGGTTAGACCTTCTGTATCGCCTCCTTCCCTACTTTTGTGCGATTGTTCGCTGGTGATCGCATTTTCGCGTCAGACAGACGAGACATGGACGGCTTGACGAACTCGTCTTTGCAGCTGAAGTAGCAGCCATCAAATTCGGAAATGCAGAACGGCATGTTGTGCAGTCAGCATTTTGACATCCAGTTTGAGCCGACGGAGTCTTCATCGTCTTCAGTTATGGGAGTGTCCTCGTTGCCATCCCGAGATTGGAGAGGACGATTCACAGCAATGGTTTGGTTCGTGTTGCTCTTTTGCGAGTTTTCCTTCACATCGACACACTTTTGAGTGCAGAAAGAGTCCAGCGACACCTGACACGACATGATCGTGTTGGTACAAGTTCCGAGGCACGTTTCCAGCGATGCATCCGTTTCCCGCACCATATCAGCAAAGTGGGCATCGATTGGCGAAGAATGTGTGGTGTTTAACGTTGTGTTGTCCCGTCTGGTCGTGTTTGTTGCGTTCTGCACAGCAGCCGAATAGAAGGACGAGAAAGTCTGGTTTTTGTGTCCCCCAAACTTCATCAGGCAAAGTGTGTCGCATTCTGATACGTGCTTGCCGCATTCCGACGCCTTGTCCATCATACAAACGTTGAGTTACTGGTTCACATCTTGCGACTCGCTCCGTGCATGCGAGCATTCATCGATGCATTCTGACGATGACAGAGCCAAGCATTTCTCTGCATTTTGTTTGCAGGCGTTGAGACACGCGTTGGTTCCCTTGTTTGAGATGGACTCGGATTCGCATTGGATGAGGCAATCCTCACGCTCTGGCACACACTGTTGGATGCAGCCGGTGAGGCAGGAAACACACGCAGAGTGGTCGGTCGATGAGGAGCACACGTTGTCGAACTTCTCCTGGCATTGATCCACACACATCAAAATCTGGGAAAGGAGAAAGACGGAGCGGGGATGAAGAGAGGTGAATGTTAACGAGAATAACGAAAGAAATTAATTCGAACAATATCCACAAATGTTCGAGAGGGGCAATTTCCCTAAAATGGGTGTGAGGCATACACGACGAACACTCCGAATCAAAATCCACTGAAAGTGCCAGATCTTGTGTCTGTCTGCGAGAATTGACAGGACATTGGAGGAGAGGTTGACTGTCTTGCCGGATTCTGTAGGGAAGTGACTCTTCTGGAATCGTCGGAGAGAACAGGATTTGTGTGTGTATTCGAACCAACCTCACATCTTCTCCTGTTTCTTTATTCTCACTCCGTGTTCTATTCCTTATCTTTGCTTCTTCAGCTGATGGAATCTGCATCTTTCTTTCACTCATCCCCTTCTGACTTCTTTCGTCAGCTGCAAGCTTCCTGAGCACGCTTTCCTTCTCATTTTCGAGATATCCGACTACCATGTGCACTGTGGAAAAAATGTAAGAGTTAAAAGAGGAGAATACTGTGAAAGATGAACACTCTTATGAGATGAAGACGAAGGAGGGATCAGAGTTGATACCATAGAGGTTTCAATCTAAAATAGATGTGAGGAGGAGAAAATGAACCATTTGTGTAACCGCTTCCGATTAAAGTTTTCGTTTAAGCCAAATTTCGCGAGACAGTCGTGATCCATCCTGTCTTTTTTTCCGGCGAGCAGAAACAATGGAAAGAAGGTTCCCAAACGGGATCAGTTAGTAAATATTGACTAATATATCTGCTTGCTCGCCGATTTCTCGATTATAGAATGTTTTTTATTGAGTTGCTGAGATCTGACCCTTTTACTTATTCTCGGGTGACACTGACCGGCACTTTTGGCCGGTCAGCCATGCCTATCAGACAAGCCTAAAATTAAAAAATTCAAAAATAAATTTTCAATCGTTGTTTAATCATTTGTGACTTTCCGAGACTTCGATTCTGTCATCGATGGGTTCGATCAGTCTTGTTTGATCAGAGAAAGTACTTCAATGGGACTCGATCATCCCTTCTCATTCCTGACGTCTCTTTACTGTTTGATTTAGGTGTGTTATGCTTTCTTTTATCTCATTTGTTCTCTCTTCTTTTTTGCCATCACTTTCTTGTTCTCGATCCTTCACTTTTTTCTGTCTCTCTCGTTCAGGTCCCAAACTTTGTTTTATCAACGGTGGTTTCATTTCCAACTTCTTTTCGACAGGTTTGCTCTCTTCTTTAACTCATTCTTTCCTAAAACCTTCTTACGTACCTTCTCTGATCGGACCAAACTTGACCTCGAAGATCTGATCAACCGTCGCGTCTTATCGTTTCGAATGTTGTTTCACTACCGAAAATTAACTTGTTTGCTCTTCTCTTTCTTTCATTCTCTTTTGACACTCTCTTATGACCTCGAAATCACTGATCATCTCAACACCGACGCACTATCACCGCTTACTTTTCGAAAGTGACTTTCACCGAAGATTTTTTACTTGTTTGTTCTCTTTTTTGTTTAATCTTTTCCTAAAACACATTTGTGAACTCACATTCGCACTTCACCTTTTGTCTTCTCTTTTTCTCTCTCCACTTCACTCTAGTCTTTTCATTTTCACTTCATTCTCATTATCTCTTCATTGTCTTTCACTTTTTTCAAAAATTAAAGTTGAACATGAGTTCTAAAATTTTTGATCAACTTTTTGGTGCTCGAAATTTCTCGATCGATCGTCGATTTTGATTCAGAAGGTACACCGCTTTGTTTTACTTTCTATTGACCTTGAATTATTGTTCTTCCTCTTTTGACTTTCTCATTTGTTCTCTTCTCTTTTGATAAAACTCATTCTCGGACTCGATTTGGCTCTTTTTTTGTCTTCTTCATTCAGGTCCAGTACGACTCTTTATACTCTGATTAATGTGGATCTGACTGGAGATTAACCGGTTTGTTCACTTTCTTTGCTCATTCTTTGATAAAAAGCATTGTTGTACCAAATAGAAACGCGTGAAAAGTGGAGGCTCCAATCGAGTACATGATCGCGCTTTATCGTTCGCTGAATGTGGCATTGCTGAAATGAATCCGGTGTGCTCACGTTTTTGTTTTTGTTCACTTTTTAAAATCATTCATAGACTCTCTACAACAGATCCTCACATCTTAGGTACAGTATGGTGTTTTAGAATTCGAAAGAATGTGTCACTGAAGGATTGAAATTGGTATCCTCTGTTTCCACATTCATTCTTTCTTAAAATCAATTTGTGTACCAGATAAAGTGGACTGAAGAGTGACCATCCAATCGAGTGAAGCGTTGCTGTTTATGGTCGCAAAGGATGTCTCACAACTGGAACCAAACTGGTATTCTCTTGTTTTTTATTTATCTAATTCTAAAATTCAATTATGAACACAATAGAAACAATCCACAGTGCCCGCTCAATATCAATTCTCCAATTATGTTTTAAGATTCACAAGTATGTTTTTCTAAACTCAGTTCACATTGATTAGGCGACATTGGTTTCGTTCGCGCATAAAAGTCATTTTGTGACCTCGATCTCTTCATTTTTACTCTTCTCGTTTCTTTCATTCCTCACTTCACTTTAGTGTTTGATTGCCACTTCATTCACTTTTGTTTGCTCTTTGTTTGTGAAATTTCGATTCACGCGATCATAAAACTCATTTCTGAACCAGG
The DNA here is from genome assembly GCA_033064195.1 of Blattamonas nauphoetae. NCBI lineage: Eukaryota > Preaxostyla > Oxymonadida > Blattamonas > Blattamonas nauphoetae. The sequence goes on from JARBJD010000325.1 coordinate 38,484, forward strand.
ATCTCTTCATTTTTGATCGTCTCATTTCTTTCGTCCCTCACTTCACTTTATCGCTTAATTATCACTTCATTCACTATTGTTTGTTCTTTTTATCCTAAATTTCGATGAACGCGTTCATAAAACACATTAGTGTACCTCAATTCTCACTTCATCCATTTCACCATTCACTATCATACTTGCTCACTTCATTGTACCTTGTTTCAATCTCTTTTTGTCAAATTAAGCAAAAAAGTCAATAACAATGAAGACATAATGATGTGCTCACGAGCGTCAAACGACGGAAAAATGGGTTGTGAAATGAGGTAAATGAGAGAGTCTTATGAACGGATAAGTGGTGAAATGGAACAAGAAAGATGAGTGATGAAATGTATTGAAATGAGTTTTTGTTAAGACAAACGTGTGGACAAGATATGAGGAAAAACACGTAAAATCAACTTTATAGAAAAACTGGTGAACGAAAGTGTTAAAAAATTCAACCACTCCCTCCTCGGAAGGTGAGAAAGGGAGGATGATATGTGAAAACGCATACAAAAAAGATGGTGATTGAAAGTGAGGTGAAAATGTGGTGAATCAAAGGTGTGTGCAAAAAAAGAGGACTAATGAAGTGGGGAAACAGGAAATCTCAAAAAAGCGTCGCTTGGACGCAAATGCGAAGAATTTAGTAGATCTAACGTTAAAAACGAAAATTGGCAAAAAAGTGTCCGAAGGATCGTGACGTGAAAAGGTTCATACCTAAAGTCGCCAGAAGGCGTTCTTATCCGATCTAACACAAAAAGGCGTCATAAGAGGACGATTCCTGAGCGAAAGATGATGGAAGACAGGGTCCATACCGTATCTCGAAAAATTCGACTCGTAAAAATCCTCAATGGGTCGGATCAAACTTTTTTTCCAAAAAGTGTTTTTTATCGCGAATTTCACCTTTCAAAATCGATTTTGTAATTTTAGAAGATGTTTGAGGTGAATTTGAGACATAAAGGAGTGGTTAGTAGCGAAATCTGAAAATCAACTTTTTGCTCCATTTTTTGACCACTGTTCGGTACGTAGCTCCACGAATTCTCAACCGATTTTCATCGGGATTGTTTTGATCGACGACTCACATCGTCCTCGACATTTTAGAATTTTTTTCGATTTGTTTCGAAGTGGTTCTCAAGTTGGATTCACTGTGTTCGAGTTCTAAAGTGAAAAAACATCGAAAAAAGTGACAACATTTTTGGAATATGACAAAAATTTGCTTCAAAATTGACGCTTAAAATGAGATCAAAATATTGGACATATTTTTAGAATTTAGGCCAAATATTGGCATCATTGAAATGGCCTAAATTCCTTTTAATACAAGATTTAGAAATGGTCAATCGGAATTGACTTTTCGTTTCTGATTTCAACGACTATTTCAATCTGGTTCCCAAATCGTCTACTATACTACTGAGGTTGATCAGACCCCAAATTTGTGGAGTCTGGTCGGCTGATCACAGCTTTAGCCGTGTGATCAGATTGTATCAAAGGTCTGTCAATGGTCCTCTCGAAATCGTTTTTTCATGATGATGCAGTCATTTTCAACATAGATCGGACGGTTTGTCACCAGCATCCTGCTTAACCTATCCTTTCCACAAACAACCTCCGCTTCGCTCTGAAAACAATGATAATTTCTCTTTGCTCGGAAATTTGGGTTGTTTTCACTTCATGGAATCATTGTTACCGACGAATTCTCCAATAAAACAGAGTAAAACAGTGTTAAACAATGTGGCAAACAAAACCGAATCTGACTGTATTTATGGCGTTTTATCGTTGTCAACGTGATTTGTCATCGGCAGTATGTACATTGGCTTTGTGTAGGCTGCTGACTGGTATAATTCGTTTTTTTCATTTGCGACTAAGGCAGAAATCCGAGGGGACGGCATTATTTCCCCCCAATAAACACTATGATCTTGCCTGTTTTAATAGTGCTGTCACCAAACCGCCGGTTTTCAATAAACCGCCTAAAATCGAGATTTTTTCTGAGAAATGTTGTTTTGGTGAGAAAATAATTCTGCAAAAATTCTGGAGCTAAAGACCCATTATTGGGCTCTGTAGCTTCATACAGTTGGCCTGTTAAGCTGTGTCCAGTCGAGGTGGGATTGTCCAGTCCAATGTCCAGTCTCCTATTTGGGCGATGAGAGATCTGACCCATGATATTGGTTATATGGCTCCGAACATATTTTCTCCGCAGGGATTGTTAAATGAACGATTTGTCGTTGTGTACATGAAATGCACCCCAAATAAAACCAATTGAAAGAAAAAGATATTTCAGTTTACAACTTTGCGAGGATCTGTACTGTTGATGTGAGATCTCGTATTCTTGCTGATATCTTGTTAGTTGGGCCGATATGTTCCTTTCCTCCCATGAATATAAAAACGCCGCTGCAGTTTATTCATTCTTATCTTTGTTGTGAACGACGTGCTGGGCAGCCACAATCGTAACATGTGCAATGAGGAGTGATGCAGATAACCAACACGGGGAAAGAACTGGAATGAGAGAGAAGAAAATGAATGAGGCATGCGGAATGACAAACAAGAGAAATGTGGACATCCGGAGGTGTCAACAACAATCTCGTTCAAAAGACATACTGACCCGACCATCAACCACAGAGGTGAAGAGAATCATCATCGACACTGAGTTTCCCGAAGTTAGAAGAGTTGTGCCGCAGTAACCCAACTCCTTGGAGAAATAGTTCGATGAGTCACAGACAGCCTTTTTGATTCCGCCAAGACAGTTACGCGGTACTTCTCTGATGAATTGGTTCGAGCACACACAGCGTTGATACTTGTGGAGATGAGGGCTTGGGTGTGGTTGAGAGTGGACCTAAACATGATACCAAGAATCATCACAATTGCTGTGAATATCCGTCAAGGTATCCAGAATACAAATTCTTGCATTTGACTGCAATTCTTTGGAAATATGCGGATGATTCCAAACAGGGAGCAGAGGCGTGTCCAGAACACAATCAATGGTGATCGAGCAGGTCAGCGCTCACCAATGCGTTTGGACAAATATATCTGGAAGATGAGGAAAAACATGAAAGAGAACATACTGTAGAGGATGAATCTGTGCATACGAGCAGTAGAGATTCATATTCCAATGAAAAGAACTCATTCCCCCACATTGTGAGGGAGTCATCATGCAATGAATCTCAGTTGCTATGAGAAGAGAAGAATTGAAAGAATGAGCAGAAGAAGCAAACAAACATTGATTAAGACAACAGGGAAGATATAAATGATCACACAGATCATCCCAACGATTGACATAGCCGCAGAAGCGACCTGAATACAGAGAATATCGGATTCCACATCATAAATTGAAGAAACTCAAGTAAGTTGATCTCACCAGTGAAAAGTCACGTATCATCGAGGCAGAACTTTGAGGAAAGGATGCGAAACGAAGGCTGGAACAGAAAGGAATAAAAGAAGAATTTAGAATGAGAAATTCACACATTTGAGTTCAAGCATAGAGATTCGATGGTGATATCAATCGTGGGGTGAGAGATGTTGTGTCTGGGGAAGAATGAATGAATTCTAGATCTGTTGACTTTGCGTCGCGATTTATGACCCCACGGTATTTCAAAACCGAGACGAAGTCGCCTAGTATTCAAAAAGTGAGAGAGACATGTGAACATCAAACCGTAATTGAGATGAGGATGTAACTCAATCCCTTAATAGGTGTCGATTGGACAGTCCAGGACTGGACAGTCCATTGGACTGTCCAATTTTGCCGACTCGTCAAAACCTCAATAAACGGGATGCACTAATTGTGTAGACTTCAGAAAAAAAATTTCAGCGAAATGTCCAGTCACGTCCAATGACGTCCAATGGTGGGTGGATCAAGTCGAGATTCACACTTGGCTAAATATGATCAAATTATCTCCATTTCGCTATTTCTTAAGTGATTATTGTCATTTCTTTGTGAAAATGATTGAATGAGTGAATTGAGGATGAGAGAAGCAAGTCTAAAAATGAATGTCCAATAGAGGTCGATTGTCCAGTCCAACATTGGCAACGTCCAATCCAATTAACATGCCAATCATACAGTACAATACACACATTTTTTTCAACTTTTCGACGTCATATCTCCACAACCAGTGAATCAATTGGCATAAAATGTTTTCCAGATCCTTTTTTGATGATTCGAACTTTTTGGAAAATTTTCGAAAAAAAACTGGGTTTCTGGGAAAATTCCAAAAAACCCATATTGTCTCGAAAACACTCACAGAGGCCAAATTTTTCATCTTTTTTCATAAAAATCGTTTTTTGAGGTCTTTATGAATAGAATGCACTTTATTTGGTTGAAAACGGATAGTTGGTTGTGGGGAAATGACGTCGAAAAATGCACCTTTTTTGTGTGTATTTTACTGTATGAAGCTACAGAGCCCAATAATGGGTCTTTAGCTCCATAATTTTTGCAGAATTATTTTCTCACCAAAACAACATTTCTCAGAAAAAAAAATCGACTTTAGGCGGTTTATTGAAAACCGGCGGTTTGGTGACAGCACTATAAACAATCCAGAAGAGTGGAAAAGAGGACATGGTCCCCATTCTTTGTCAACATGCACCTTACTTAGAGTGATTTCCAAAGATTTTCGTTCAAATGGGATTCCTGTGAACACTTTTCAAAGAATAGGCAAGCCATTTTATTTCAAATCAATCCTCGATTCTATGAAACCTGGGTAACTGGACCCAGACTGATTGAAAGCATCCACACTAGCGATTATCGCGGATTGTGTCTTTTTTCGTTCTCCAATGAAGTACTCTACGAACAGCGATAATTCCACTCTTATTCTGATTCTTTTTGCATTTCATCCACAACATTCAACTTCATTTTTCGAAAAAGTCATTGATGGTCGTGATCCTTGATCAAGACCACAACAACATCATAGACTGTCTTCACAGGAAACGGACACTATGGTCACCAATTTCTTTTCGTTTCACATATACACGTGTTTTCTCTTCGATTTTTGTGAGGAATCAATCACTAAAACCAGTTTCATTGCCAAACGCACGTTTTATCAAAAGAGGTCGAGAAAAAACGCAAGATCCTCCAAACCAATTATTGATAGAAATCAGATAATGGTGGTACTCCACGCCGACATTTGCGACATAATAGGACCAAGAGAGTTTTTTTGATTTGTTTCTTCGATTTAAATAATCAAATATATCCGTTTTCTTTGTTACTCTTATTGTGAAAAGTGAAATCCAATGCCTTAATCACTACTTTTGGGTTGATCAACAAACATTGCTATTATTCTCCTTTTTCATCAACAAATTCGTCTTTCAGTGATTATTTAATTCAGAATAAGGAACGAAGCGGGGTTTACCGAAATCCTTCAGAAAGGATCGAAACATAATTTGTCCGTTCCCACCTCTTCTTCGCTTCACATGCTCCCGAGCAGATTGTCATGTCTCGCTCTCATTCAAATTCTGTCGCTTTTGCTAGGTCTGTCGTCCAGCTGCTTGAATATGGAGCCACTATCGCTGAAATCTGTTCTGAACAACCCTTCGTCAAACAGTGAAAAAATCGACAATGAACGTCTCTATCCACTCCTGGGTACCGTCTATCATGCTGATTCGTTACGAATCTCCTCGACGAGTTTCGAAATTGTTGGTCTCCCTTTGACAACAATCGTTCATTCTTCTCAACTTTCCTCTGAAATAACACAACAGAAAGATTTGTTGACACACGGTCTAAAATCTTCGCTTCAATTTACGAACCTTTTCGAAATCCAGAACTCCACAATTACCCTTTGCTGCGTGTGTATTGACATTTCGTCGCAACCGAAATCACATCACTCCAATCAGAATAACGGACATATGGTTGAAACTGATGTTTCTATCTCAACCGTTTCATCATCATCGCTGACCTTGGAGAATTGTTCTATCAGATCGTCAGGGACTCGTTCACTAATCCTAGTCCACTCGAGTCAAACTTTTCCATCACCATCCACAATCAGACTGTCACGAACACAGATTGAATCAGTATCTGCCTGTATCACCCCATTCACTCGAATTCTGGCCTCAAAACATGCTTTATCAGTCTCGCTCACTGTCTCACAGACATCGGTGTCATCTCGCATACTCACGACTGGAAATAACGTCCTGTTCGACTTTTCTCCGACTAAAGGCTCTTTTATGTCGAATACAGATGTTTCTACACTTATCCATTCGGCTAGTATCGTGAATATGACATCGACAAAATCGAAACAACTGATTCCACCCAAACGACTATCCCAGACTTGCATTGGGGTGTCAGTATCCCACTCAGTTGGGGCCCTCCAAAACACGATAATCCAAGACCACAACCTTGGGAGTTCCCTTCTTTGCCAGAACTCAACTTTCACCTCGTGCCAGTCAACAGCCGCGAGTCTTACAGACGCCTTAATCGCATCAACCTTTGCCCCTCTCCTCTCTGAATATCTGGCAGAGTTGAAGACACCATACAACTTCACAGATGCCCAATACACAGATGAGCTCTCCCATCTGTACTGGTCCATCACCGAACTCACCTCCATCACATCCCCCATCGTCTACAACTTCGCCACAGCCTCCACTCCCGTCACATACACCAACTGTTCCTTCATCCACATGAAAGAGGACACTTCAGATAACTTCGGATACGGAGGGGTTGCACTTCGCCACATGTGCCAAGCCCCGCTGACCATCACAAACTGCAGCTTCGAAGATTGCCGATCGGAGAGAGGGTGGGTGGAGCGATCTTTGTTTCCTCAAGCTCCACCTTTGGGGTACCATCCATCACCATCGATTCCAGCCGATTCGATCGCTGTTCATCGGTGGGTCAGGGAGGAGCAATATCGGTCTGGCTCCGCAGCATCACCAAAATCACTCACTCCTCTTTCACGCAGTGCGGTGCGACGGACTTTCACGGAACCGCCTCGGACGTTGGTGGCGGGCTGTATGCGATGACTTGTTCTGTCTCGTTTTCGGAGTTCGTATCCAACACAGCCACCTCATGCGGAGGTATTGCAGCAGGTCAATCTGCCTCGCTTGTGTTTTGCCATTTTGCAGACAACAACGCTGAGATGTACCGTGATTTCAATCGTCTGTATCCATTCGATTCTATTGCGGCTGTGATTGGGTGCACAGAGTCAGGCGATCCGTTCTCATCGACAGATGAAGTGTTGTTTGTTGAAAGTGGAGGGACAGGGCTGGATTGTTCGTATTCTTCGCCTTGTGGCTCTCTCTCGTCTGCTCTGAGCAAAGTTGGTACGAGTCAAACCAAATTAATCAAAGTCGAAGCAGGGTCGTATGAAACAGTGACCATTGTCGACTCAAGCTGCCCCACAATCACTCAGTCTCTTTCCAAAGATGCCGTGGAGATAGACAACCAAGTTTTGTCGTTCTCTCTCAAAGTGGACGTGCACACAGATCTCGAATTGAAGGGAATGCATCTTTGTCCAATCCCGGGACTCGCTCTTTTGACCTCTTCTTGTGAAAACGCGTATCTCACTCAGTTTTCACAAGGAGCGATTTGGAGAACATCGATCTATCTCCAGGGGTTTGTCAAGAAAGCAGTTTCACTCTCTTATTGCTGTCATTTCCAGATCAAATCAACCGCATGCGAACACTCACCATTCTCAGCTCCCTCTCGATCTCTGGATCTACAAGTCTTGTCGACTATCCAATCCTTGCCCAGTCTGAACGGCCAGCTGAGACGCTCTTCACACTCCGTCCTTCGTCATCTGGAAGTCTGTATTCTCTTCGACTCCTCACAATCACTCAGCACACAGATCCCATGATCGTTGTCGAGGAAGAAGCGTCTTTGACTTTCTCTGACTGCATCGTCTCTTCTGATGGGACAACCTCACAACGCTCGATTGTTCGTTCGCGGGGGGAAATCATCATCAACGGTGGAAGGTTCGTCAATCTCAATTTTGAAGAAGGATCATGTTTCGAAACCTTTGGCGGTTCAATCACCATTCAGCGGACATCATTGAACCCCGTTGTCTCAAATCTGACGACAACGGATGATGGTGCTTTCATCAACTCACTCAACACATCCCTTTGTCTGGATGACATCATCCTCTTCAACTGCTGTGCCACAAACGGAGGAGCTGTGTTTGTGCGAGACAGCCCAAGCATCCACATCAACATTGTTGTGTTCGGGTGTTCAGCCTCCCAGAACGGTGGCGGCGTGTGCATCGAAGGTGTTGGAAGCGGCGATTATCCAGCGATCGAGTTGTCTCCAAGCTTTTTTGTGAACTGCTCGGCTGTGAATGGAGGCGGGCTATTCATCAACATTTCGAACTACTTTAATATCCATCTTGGTGGAGGAGGAGAGACACGCCTTCCGTTCGTCGACACCGCTTCTTATCTGAGTGCCTTCTCCGGCTGTTCTGCACAGAAAGGCGCTGGTTTGTTTCTCGACGGGTCTGACATGAGAGGGTTGATGTGTCAGTTCGGCGTTCTCTTCTCCAACGACGATTGTGTGTGCGAAGGTTCTGATCTCTTCGTTTCTCAGTCTGCTGCTGATTCACATGGCAATCTTGGCGACTATTTATCTGGATACTTCGCGTCGATGACGTCGTTCAGCGGACGTTCGATGGATGAGAATGGACTCTTCAAACATGTCGAAGTGGGAGGACATCCTGAACTCTCCCGCAACTTCCCACCACCCATGTTGCAAGTGATCGGAAGTAACCAACCTCCTGACGAGACATGCATCTCACCGTATTCCTTGTCTTGCTCCTCAATCCACATGTACCTTCCCCTCTTCCACACAAAAACAGACAATGGAGGATATCTTCCCATCCCAATCTACCTCAGCGCGCAGCTGTTCTTCTTCGAGTCAGGCGTTGTCAGGAAGCAGTCGACAGTTGTGAAGATGCAGGACGTCGAAGGGTATGAGAAGACTGACCAAGTTGATGTTCAGCTCGGACAAGGTGAAATCCTGTATTTCACTCCTTTTCTGGAAGTTGCCGAAGAAGGATCGTTGGAATTCTCAAAAATCGAGTTTGTTTGGAGGATCGACCACTCTCTCTGCCACTCTCTCGACCCATCTGCAAAGATCGCCATCACCGAATGTAACTTCAAGATCCACACAAATATCACCGTTCCTCTCATTACATGTGCATGCGGCTCGTTGACAATCAAACAAACATCTTTCACAACTCCAGCCACGACCAAAATCGCTTCTCCACTCATCACATCTTTCCTTCTCTCAGCAGCCGCATCGAACAGTGAGCTCAACCTGCGAATCGAAATGTCTCATGTAACCTTTCAAAATGTGACGATGGACGTCTGGGTGAATTGTGTCGTTTTCATCGAGAATCCTGATTGGATGAAACTGGATCACGTCAACTTTGAGAATGTGACCAAAGCACCCACCGAAATCGCCACCAGAATGATCGTTCACGGTCGCAATTTAGCCAGTGTCATTCAATGTGTCGAAGACAGTGGATTCCCACAGCGAGGGGGCGATGTTGACACACTCTACGAATCACTCGACGAAGCCGAACCAGAAGACAGTCCACTCCTCAACCCAACACTTCTGCTCTACCTCTCTCCCTTCAGAGCACCAACCGTCATCGTCAAATCCACTGGTCGAGATGGAGTGTGGTGTGGGGACGACACTTTCCCGTGTGCCAGTCTGGACGAGAGCGATTGGCATCTGAATGGACCGATCCAATCAACCATCGCGATTGTGGATGTTGCTCAGCTGAATTCGGAGGTGGATCTGACGCCGGACAAAACGACGATTGTGTCGAAGGGGGGAAGCAAGGTGACAGTGGCTGTTTCGACTGATGGATCGCTCGTGAACAAAGCAGACACGATCACCCACTCGCTTGCACTCGAGTCTCTCCTCTTCTCTCTCACATCAGACCGTTCTGTTCCTCTCATCCAATCTCGAAGTGGAATGCTGACTATCTCCGTCTGCTCTTTCGTGTCCTCCTCTCCGCTCAGCTCCAAGTTGATTGAGGTGTCTGGAGGCACATTCAAGCTTACCGATGTCGAACTCACTTCTGTCCAATTCTCAGTCACCCTTCTGACCTTCTCAAACTTCGAGTCGGTCAAGTTGTCGAATGTTGATCACAAATCATGCTCTTCTGGCTCGCTGATGACATTTGAGGGATCATCTGATCTTCCACAAATCGAACTCCGAGACTGTGTCTTCTCTGGACCATCCACATCACCATCTCAAAACGACGACTCACTCTGTGCATGGCCTTCCTCGCTCGTCGTCGTCAACTCGTGTTCCTTTGACTCGTATTCGTCGTCGTTCTCGCATCTCTCGCAGGGAGCGCTGCATGTGTTGTCGTCGAAAGCGAAGATTGTGGGTGGACAGATGACAGACAACAATCCACACTCTTCATCGTTCCCAAACATGAACAGAAACATTCGATGTGAAGGGGCGAGTTCGATAGAGTTGGACACTTCTCCATCCGACTCAGACACGTTGTGGATCAACACAGACTCCGATTGTGTGGTGAAGGGGAACACAGGCTCAGAAGTGTTGAACTCGTTCTTCGTCCCAACACTCACTCCAACCTCATGTTCGGCAACATTCACAAAGAAGACAAAAGAATATTCGATTGTGATGAAAGGAACACTGCTGATTCCATGTGGCCTCGCTTTTGTGATTTCTGATGTCGCAAACACCAACGCCCAGCCATTCCGAATTCCTCTCTCTGCCGAGACAACAAGCGAGCTGACCGAATCGTCGATCACGATGACACTTCATTCGAATGATCTCAACGAACTGGAAGCCAAGAATGAATGGTTTAGGTATTTGGCGTTTGGACAGACAGGAAAGACTGATTCGTTCACATTCAAACTCAGTCAGAAGCAAGCACAGTCACTCGCAATGCAGAAAACCCTTCCGTGGCTGATCCCGCTCATCGTCAGCCTCGTCGTTCTCATCCTTCTCGCTCTTCTCATCATCTTCTGCTGCCGTCGCCGAAAGACACAAAACACGAAAGAGATGAGCGAAATGAACGAACAAGAATCCGTCCCTATCGAAGATGAAAAGATGGAAGTTCTCGACCCAACACAGGTGAACCTTCACGCTGTCGACCAGCTCGAGTCAGTCACCAAATCCTCAATTGTTGACTCCAAGCACAGCAACAACATCACCTCTCCTCCCTTCCAAGAGTCGCATGTGGAAGCACTTGTCTGCACAGAGAAGTTGGAAATATCGGTCGTGCGAGAAATGGACACACTGTACAATGCACTCCACGTGAACGAGCAGAAACGAACATTCCCAAAACGTGCCTTCCAGAGGCAGCTTGCACTGGGCTTGACGACGATCGCAGTTTCAAACAAGCAGACTGACATTCTGACGAAATTGTCGTCGCATTGGGTGATGTTCGATGCTCAAGGGAATGCGTGTCTGAAGAGTCAAGAACCGACACAGCAGATCCCATTCCAGCAGTCTTCCGGTGGAACTCAGCCTGTCACCGCATCGAAAGATGGGCAGCGATGGAAAGCGCCGGAAGTGGTGAAAGCAGAAGAAGAGAAGGATTTCAGGAAAGTGATTGATGAACGCAAAGCGGCAGTTTTTAGTCTTGGCCTCGTCTTGTGGGAAATCGAGACTGGTCTTGTGCCCTTCGGGGAGCTTGATGCGATCAACGCTCAGCGACAAATCGGAACAGGCACGCTTCCGAAGATGGAAGGAGTGAATTCGAGCATGGTGGATGTGATCGAGAGCTGCCTGCGGCTGGAGCCCGACGACAGACCGACACTGTCAACAATCTGGACTGCTCTTTGTGCCATCCCGGACGAAGCTCCTGCAATTGTGGAGAATGAGATTGTGGGAACACATTGACCACATTTTGAGTCTTCATGAACCACCCTTCCTTCCCAGTTCTGTTGTCTTCTTTCCCTCAGTATTCATCTCATCAGCTCTGCTCGCCCAACACCTCACCCCAACACTCATGTCTAATCAGGACAATACCCTTTCATATTCACACCATCTCCTCCATCTGAACACGTCACATGTTCATCAAAGCGAATCGATGTTCCGCTGGTGCCACACTACAGTGGCCTCCTCCCAAACCAACTTTCTGTCCAAACAGTGTTGGTCTGGTTGGAGTCACGTCATGGGAACAACAAACCCTTCGTTGAACCTCATTATTCGTCTTTATTCCGTCATTCATACACTCGGAATCCGCCCAAGTTCTTTTCTGATCTGAATTTCGGATTTATCACTACACACTCTTTCGTTACTTTCATACTTTTGTCACCATTCTTGTTCGCCTCTCTTGTCGTTGTGATAAGATCATGTCACTGCTTTCGTTCCCATTCTGTGTGCAGTCAGTCATTTCACATGTCATCTCCTCTTTCACGATTCTTCCACAACTGCGTCAATCTCAAACACGGTGCTCATTTCTAGTTAGACTCAACACAGACTTCATCAAACAACTTTAAATCGATTCCAAAGATGATGAAATGCAATCCCAGCTGATGACTGGTTCAAGATACGCTAAATCAAAGATTTGTCAGAATGAAAAGAGTCGAGATACTCTCCCAATTGCTTAGAAAACGAGGGCAAGGACGGCGAAGAGGGCAGCAACCACAGAAGCAACACTCTTGGCACCTGCAGCATAGGTGATGGTCTGGTCAGTGAAAGTGAGGTCGGGAGAGATGACGAGGGTGGCTGTGACAGTGCTGTCCTTCTTGATGGGGCAGTCCTTGAACAGATACTCAACGGCGACAGAGCCAGCAGCGTGGGTCCACTTGAAGGCGTCGCTCTTGTCGAGCTTGTGCTCACCGTTGGCTGAGGTTGGGGCGGTGTCCTTGAGAGTGAGCTTCTGGGTGTAGTTCTCGGGGAGTCCAGATTCGACTGGGAGGAGGGCGTTGAGCAGTGTCACAGTGACCTTGTCCTTTGCGCCGTCTTCCTTCTCTCCTTCTTTCGCGAGAGATGATTCTCCAGTCAGCTTGCTGTTGTCGGCTGGGGTGAATGTCGTCTGGCTTGGAACATATCCATCGCACGAGATTGTGTATTCTGTTCCAGCGAGGAACTTGCCGTCGGCCGCAGTGGTGACGACATCGAGCTCGACTTCCTTCGCCTTCGTGTTCGCAGCGAATTCGACAGAAACACTGTTCACTTTTTCTCCAGCTGTGAACTTGACTGTGAGAGTGGTTGCAACTGTGACATTGGCGGCGAGTTCGCACTTGAGAGTGTACTTTGTCTTGCTCGTGGCTGTCAGTGTGACAGTCAGAGCCTTTTGAACGACGATTGTGTCTGTCGGAGGGGTTCCTGACACGGCACTGCCACCATAACTGTATTCTGTGAGCTTGTAAGATTTCCCAATCTTCAACTTTGTGTCGAGATCAGTGATGGATTGGGTGTATTTCTTTGTGGTTGCATCAAAGGCTGTCGCTGACGCCGTGAAATCGTACTCAACAGTGACAGGAGGAGTAGCAGCTGGTTGTTCAGTGAATGTGAGTTTCACTGCGGCGGTGCTGGCCACTGCGTCGGCACCCGTGTATGTGAGGACAATTTTAGCTGTCTTCGCTGTTGGATTCTGGTCGATGAGCTCAACCTTGGTTGGCATTTCGCCAGCAGTATTTGGAGAGCGGAAGCTTGAGGCAGAGAGAAGAGCAAAGAGGAAGAACATTTCTCTTGATTTTCGATGTCCCACACTTCGAAAGTGTCACCACAAACCATTTGAGATCCGACAACTGGAATGATGGTCAACAAGCAGGGAGAGTGTCGAAGTTGGGGGATAGACGATGGTCGTTTGTGTTCCGACAGACTCTGAAACGAGATGGATAAACATGAGATCGGACAAACTATTGTAATCTTGTTGTTAAAACATTTACTTTCTTCAGTGTTCAAACATCTGGTGGTATACGATGGAAGATTCTGGAAACGAAGTTGAATTGTTTGAAGTTGTCTCGCATGGTGTTTTCCAATATATGTGGATATATTGGACCGGATTCTTCTGCTTCCGAACTTTGAGGATATCACCAGATCATGATATCACCGATCTTTGAGCAAAATGGCTCTGAAGCAACACCTAGACAGAATCTCGGCTTTGTTCTTCTCCATGAGGGAGTGAGATCTTCTCGGATCATACAATTGATGCCGGTGTGAGGAAGGATGGGCGTTTCAGCAGTTTCAACGATGAAAATCATCTGGGAAGGTCAGAATGGGGAGAATTGAAGATTGATCCACCCACAATAAACCCATTTCGATTTTGAAAAACGATTTTGGTGAGGAATCAAGGGAACAGGTAATGGCCATGTTCCCGAAGGCTCTTCCACAGGAAAATTATGATTTCTCCCAGTGCGACAAGTGAAAGTTAAGGATTGCATCTTTCAAAACATGATCAGAACTCTGCGGATATTTGATCGATCATAATCGCAACATGTCCAAGTCATTCCAAAATGTGCGTAAAGTAGTCTGACATCTTGATAGGGAATACTTTTGCGTCTGAACGACAAAATGAGTCGTGTTGTTTCCGCTCTCTGATGATGACACTGACATCGGACTATTCTCCCTCAAAGCCAGCAATTTGTGGAGATGCAATGATGATAGAGTTGGACTGATGGGAGGTGATTCGTGTCAGCTCGCCAACAAAAGTTCACAAAACTCACACTATAGGACTCGGATGGCTCTGGACAATCTTCATGATTTTATGGAGATACATTGTAATCGTTTTCACGGCTCATCATCACATGTGACGGTCATAATGAAGTCGATCGGGTCCAAAACTGCGAGTGAAAGCCGCTGGTTCCACACGATCCGATCCTCGGAACGGTCGTGTGATAGTGCCTGAATTTACGGAGATGTGATGGTCGTGTGATCTCACAGCTCTCACCTTTCTTCAAAGTGTGAACAGCCACCAGAAACTCAAATTGACCATCACCCTTTTCTCGCTCCACTTCAGCTCACGTTCAAACTGTATGGGAGACAAAATCATCTCTTTGTCTGACTCCACTTCGCATCATCCCCCACAGTCTTGTGGTGAGTCTGTCCGACATAAAGGGTGAATTGCTGAAGGTTTAACTCAACGCATTTGGACCTATTCCTTCTGCTATTTCTCCCATCAGTGCAAATCCTTCTGTTTGCCTTTGAGTTGTGTTGTGTGAGGGATGAAGTACCCCCTACTATAGTTCAAAAACTGTGAAAATGAAAACCGTCGTCCCCAACCTTATCAAAGCTGGAACTGAACATGAGATAACCTTTAACCTGTTCAGAATGATTAATGTACGTCTCCTCGTGGAGTATGTTTCCTCATTGACCTGCGTCCATGTTATTGCTCTCCGCCAGTCATCGCGCCTCATTTGTTCCTCTTGGTTCGAGGAATCAGCCTTGATATCCACTCAAGCGAGACTCCGGATTGTGAACCAGTGTCATTGTTCACATTCTCTGGCATACATCTGGTATGTCGAGTCGTTTCGAAAGTTTCCTGGATTGAAACGAGGTGGAAAAGACAAAGAGACTTTCACTTGAATGGAAGGTTTGTTACATATTATGGTGCTTTACGACAAAATTAGCCTGCTTTGGTCAATGAATCAATGTCTCTTCACTGTCAAGTCTTCCACACCATATTCTCCGATATTGTTTGATTGTGACTCTTTCTCTTGAGTAGGCCCAACACAGAATTCATCAAACATTATCAAATCGATTCCAAAGATGATGAAATGTAATCCCGGATGATGACCAGTTCAGGTCATTACGAACGAGAATTCTCTCGAATCATGTCTCCCAATTACTTAGAAAACGAGGGCAAGGACGGCGAAGAGGGCAGCAACCACAGAAGCAACACTCTTGGCACCTGCAGCATAGGTGATGGTCTGGTCAGTGAAAGTGAGGTCGGGAGAGATGACGAGGGTGGCTGTGACAGTGCTGTCCTTCTTGATGGGGCAGTCCTTGAACAGATACTCAACGGCGACAGAGCCAGCAGCGTGGGTCCACTTGAAGGCGTCGCTCTTGTCGAGCTTGTGCTCACCGTTGGCTGAGGTTGGGGCGGTGTCCTTGAGAGTGAGCTTCTGGGTGTAGTTCTCGGGGAGTCCAGATTCGACTGGGAGGAGGGCGTTGAGCAGTGTCACAGTGACCTTGTCCTTTGCGCCGTCTTCCTTCTCTCCTTCTTTCGCGAGAGATGATTCTCCAGTCAGCTTGCTGTTGTCGGCTGGGGTGAATGTCGTCTGGCTTGGAACATATCCATCGCACGAGATTGTGTATTCTGTTCCAGCGAGGAACTTGCCGTCGGCCGCAGTGGTGACGACATCGAGCTCGACTTCCTTCGCCTTCGTGTTCGCAGCGAATTCGACAGAAACACTGTTCACTTTTTCTCCAGCTGTGAACTTGACTGTGAGAGTGGTTGCAACTGTGACATTGGCGGCGAGTTCGCACTTGAGAGTGTACTTTGTCTTGCTCGTGGCTGTCAGTGTGACAGTCAGAGCCTTTTGAACGACGATTGTGTCTGTCGGAGGGGTTCCTGACACGGCACTGCCACCATAACTGTATTCTGTGAGCTTGTAAGATTTCCCAATCTTCAACTTTGTGTCGAGATCAGTGATGGATTGGGTGTATTTCTTTGTGGTTGCATCAAAGGCTGTCGCTGACGCCGTGAAATCGTACTCAACAGTGACAGGAGGAGTAGCAGCTGGTTGTTCAGTGAATGTGAGTTTCACTGCGGCGGTGCTGGCCACTGCGTCGGCACCCGTGTATGTGAGGACAATTTTAGCTGTCTTCGCTGTTGGATTCTGGTCGATGAGCTCAACCTTGGTTGGCATTTCGCCAGCAGTATTTGGAGAGCGGAAGCTTGAGGCAGAGAGAAGAGCAAAGAGGAAGAACATTTCTCTTGATTTTCGATGTCCCACACTTCGAAAGTGTCACCACAAACCATTTGAGATCCGACAACTGGAATGATGGTCAACAAGCAGGGAGAGTGTCGAAGTTGGGGGATAGACGATGGTCGTTTGTGTTCCGACAGACTCTGAAACGAGATGGATAAACATGAGATCGGACAAACTATTGTAATCTTGTTGTTAAAACATTTACTTTCTTCAGTGTTCAAACATCTGGTGGTATACGATGGAAGATTCTGGAAACGAAGTTGAATTGTTTGTTGGATTCTCGGAAGAGATTTTCCAATATATGTGGATATATTGGACTGGATTCTTCCTCGTCCGAACTTTTGAGAAAACATCAGATCTTGAGATCAGTGATATCAATTCTACATAGCCCTGAAGTTCCCAGCAGACTGAATCTCGGCTCTTCTCTCCTCCAGGAGGGAGCAAATGCTTCTCGGATCATTCCATTGAGGCCATTGCGAGGGTGGATGAGTTTTCCAGCATATTCGACGACGAAAACCATGTGGAAAGGTTAGAACGGGGAGAATTGTGGATTGATCTACCCAGCATAAACCCAATTCGATTTTGAAAAACGATTTTTATGAGGAATCAAGAGAACAATGAATGACCATGTTCCCGAAGGGTCTTCCACAGGATAATTCTGAATTCTCCCAGTGCGAAAGAGGAAAGAAACTGATTTCAACTTTCAAAACATGATCAGAACTTTTCAGATCTTTGATCTATCGTAATCGCAACATGTAGAAACCATTCCGTCTAGCGCATAAAGGAGTCAACCATCTTGATAGGGAATACTTTTGCGTCTGAACGACAAAATGAGTCGTGTTGTTTCCGCTCTCTGATGATGACACTGACATCGGACTATTCTCCCTCAAAGCCAGCAATTTGTGGAGATGCAATGATGATAGAGTTGGACTGATGGGAGGTGATTCGTGTCAGCTCGCCAACAAAAGTTCACAAAACTCACACTATAGGACTCGGATGGCTCTGGACAATCTTCATGATTTTATGGAGATACATTGTAATCGTTTTCACGGCTCATCATCACATGTGACGGTCATAATGAAGTCGATCGGGTCCAAAACTGCGAGTGAAAGCCGCTGGTTCCACACGATCCGATCCTCGGAACGGTCGTGTGATAGTGCCTGAATTTACGGAGATGTGATGGTCGTGTGATCTCACAGCTCTCACCTTTCTTCAAAGTGTGAACAGCCACCAGAAACTCAAATTGACCATCACCCTTTTCTCGCTCCACTTCAGCTCACGTTCAAACTGTATGGGAGACAAAATCATCTCTTTGTCTGACTCCACTTCGCATCATCCCCCACAGTCTTGTGGTGAGTCTGTCCGACATAAAGGGTGAATTGCTGAAGGTTTAACTCAACGCATTTGGACCTATTCCTTCTGCTATTTCTCCCATCAGTGCAAATCCTTCTGTTTGCCTTTGAGTTGTGTTGTGTGAGGGATGAAGTACCCCCTACTATAGTTCAAAAACTGTGAAAATGAAAACCGTCGTCCCCAACCTTATCAAAGCTGGAACTGAACATGAGATAACCTTTAACCTGTTCAGAATGATTAATGTACGTCTCCTCGTGGAGTATGTTTCCTCATTGACCTGCGTCCATGTTATTGCTCTCCGCCAGTCATCGCGCCTCATTTGTTCCTCTTGGTTCGAGGAACCAGCATTGTTATCCACTCAAAAACAGGCCGAATAGAGGCGATTTTGTGCGATAGTCAGGGATTGGAGGGACATGCACGGACTTTCCTGTCGATCTTGTCCTGCGATGTTGGGGACCAACAGATTGTTGGACAAGATGGGATTGGAGTGGGGGAAGGATCAGACAGAACGAGATTTTTGGGGCATTCAGGAATCACGACGTCATTCATCGGAATTTCGTTTTGGAATGTTTCCTCACTTCCTGGTTCTGTCGCTTCCGCCTCGCCTTCATTTCGTCAACAAATGATTGGGAGCTCGGTTTGGGGGAGCAACAACCATCTGAGTGGATCGACAGTGCGGGACATGAACAGCGGAGGGAGCATGCTGTGCTCGAACATGACGTTCAGGTGGTGTAGCACAACATCCGATGAGCGACCCTCCTCTCTCGCCTCCAACGAAAATATCATCACCGACCACACATATGATGGAAATAAAGGAAACGACAGTGACACTCGCCTGAACATCACGACAGACACCACTTTCATGAACTGCATCTTCCAGCATTTAAACTACACAACCGTAGAGTCGAACGATGGCGGGTCAGCGTTGATTCTCACCACAAATTCGACTCAACTTACCGTTCTGAATTCTTCATTTCACAATTGCTCTGTTACTTCCACAAGGGCGACTACGTCGGTTGTTGGTGGCTGCATTCTATTGATGGGCTCCTACGAAAACCGCCTACAATCGACGCTCACCGTCTCGTCGTGTTCATTCGACGATTGGTATCCGCGCAAAAGCAAATCGATTCGACAAAGCGGCGGCGGCATTGGAACTTTTTCCTCAAGCGCACCTCTCTCCATTGTTGAGTCCAACTTCACTCTATCAGGGGTGAATTCAATTCAACCAAATGGGGGATTCCTCTCCATCCAATATCTGGAGGACACATCATCCTCTGTCACAATCTCCAACTGCCGCATTCAGGGAGACGGAAATGCATCAGACAGTTGTCTCTACTTTCGCTACTGTGATTGTGGATCTGGCGGATTCACCATCTCTGACACCGAAATTGTCAACATATCCTATTCCTCCGTGATCTCAAACATCACAGGTGTCCAACCAATTGTTGTGACTCAATCGAATCTTGTCCATGGTTCATTGCTTGTCAAATACGGTGTCGTATCAACACTCGACCCTCTCCTCATCGTCGACTGCACTCTGGACGGGTTCAGCATTACTTTAAGCAAATCCAATTCTGACTTCTATTTTGTCGGAACAACATTCCACACATCTAGTGTTTCATCATCGACTACATTCCTCTCTTTCAAATGTCCTTGTTTCGTTATCTTTCAGGGCTGCCTTTTCGACGGTTGTGAAACCAGCAGAGATGGAATGATCTCCTGTTCAACGTCTGTCTCACTTACATTGGACACGTGTGCCATGTCAAAGTGCAAAACCAAAGATTCAATTTCCTCGCTGTTCGATCTCAGTAGCTCCACATTCAAAGCATACTCATGCACGTTCGCCGCTATCACTGGAGTGTACTCGACTGTGTTAGCAATCAAGAAAAATGGATCAGTTCTTATGGAAAACTGTCGATTTGATCTCGAACCGTCGACAAAGGCTGATTTCAGGTTCGACAAAGCCAGCCCATCGCTTCTCAACACATCTTCAATCATCGGCTGCACTTCGAATCGGGTTATTCGAGTGACAACAGATGGGAAGACTTTGACAACTTGTTCTCTCTTCGAGGTTTGTCCGCTTCCACATCCAAAAAGTGAGATCGAGTTAGTGGCGGAGACAGATCAGGATGGAAAACCGATCGAAACGACGAACACCCTTTGGCCTGAAATCCAACAACTCGAGGAAAACAGTTCGACCATCATCTCACTCTCCGATGGGTGGTTCACAGAATCTTCACACCTGTCAATCAAAACTGACATCGAGATTGTCGGAAACGGGACAGAATCTGTGCACCTCACGTTTGAAGAATCACCTCGTCCTCACACAACGAAACTGAAAGCAGTACTGAACGTGAAAGCTGGTGCCAATCTGACAGTCCGCTCGATGACACTCCTCCCAACATCCTTCTCTTCTGCTTTCATCGCAATGAGCGAGGAAGGAAACCTGACCGTGAAGACTATTGTGGTGAGTGCTGAGTAGGATCGAACGAAGGAGTTGTTTGACTTGTCAGCAGGAACAGCACACTTCTTCCATTCTCGCTTCTCGTCCATCGCAGGTTCGTCAGCGTTGATCGTTGTGTCAGGAACAGGATCGCTCTTCCTGTCAGACACACTCTTCTTGACCATCTCTCGCACTCTCACAATTGATGTGAATGGATCAGTGCAAAGTGGGAGTTGTGTGGATGGTCTCACGAGTGGCTCAATTTCCATCCAATTCTGCAAGTTTGGAGCCTGCTCATCGAATGGTCGAGCAGGAGCAATCGACGTTGTGTCGAACGGTTCAAAAAGCCGAGTTGAAATGGAGGGATGTCAATTTGACATGAACAAGGCAGAATCAGAGATGAACGAAGCTGAGAAGGGAGACGATGTTGTTCTAAAAGACTTCTCAGACGAGCAACTCACCCTCAATTTCACAGCGATTGAGTCCTTCCCATCAATTATCCCATTCCTCATCAATAGTGACCATACACACGTTCCCCCTCCACATACACTTCACTTTTCACCAACCGGTTTCAACACGCCTCTCGCTTGGTCTCCTCCCTACACACTCCATGAAACACGCCTGTCCGAACTCACACTCCAGTCTCTCCTAGACTCTCGTCTCCACAACAATGTTCATACTTCCATCATCACTGATTTCGAATTCAACGAAACGATGAAGCCGTTCATCCTCGAAAATGCCTCTGCCTGTGTAACACTCGTACATAAATCTCGAATCACCGTCACACAGCCAACAAAAGAGATATTCGGTACTCTTCTCAATGCCTCACTCGGGTTGGAGACTCTGTGTCTTTCATTTTCAGAGCTCAAGAACACGGCGTTCTCTATCGATCATGATTCATCTATTTCACTGAGCACTGTTAGCATCGCATTCACAACGAAAACACTCACTCATCCTTTCATCAATTCAACAGGGCGATCAACACTCTTCTCGACTGTCACCTTCCTGTCTAATCTCACTCTAAAAAATGTCTCCTTTATCCGACATGTTCGATCAACTAATGACGGAACTTTCACTTGGAAAGCAACCGCAGTGACATCTGTCTCTCTCACAACTCAGCCGTTTCTTCACCTCGAAGGAATGTGTTCTCTTGGAATCACACTTGGATCAGGAAAACCAATCCAGAACATCCGCACGTCGTGTGATGGGAGTTTTCTGTGTGCAAAACAGTCAAATATCACACTTTCCACTCTGACCTTCTCGTCGTGTTCAGCACAGCGCGGTGGTGTTGCATTTTGCCACTCATGCAATGTTACTGTCAAGGAGTGCGAGTTCTCATCTTGTTCAGCACAACACGGTGGAGTCATCTTTCTGGAACTGGAAAGTATGTGTCATCTCTCTTCAGAGCCAATTACACGATATCGATCATTCTTCACAGGCTGTCGCGCAACAGCGAAGGATAACGGAGTTGCAGTCGGGAGAGGAGGGGCGATTTGTGTGAACGGAGCAACAGCTGCGGAGACTCCAATCAGTCTGACAGGTTGCTCGTTTGAGAAGAACACAGCAGCCTTCGGAAACGATGTTTTTGTTGAGAAATCTGTTCTTGACGACAAAGGACCTGATCGTCTGAAGGGATGCAAAGGGGAATCACGGAGTGACTGGCCTCACCTCGAAATCGAAGGAATCACAAAAGAAGAAAACGAAAGCGAATGGACACGAATCTCCACCTTCATCGATTTTCCCACAATTCACGTGTTGTATTCCGGTACCGATGACACAAAGTGTCGATTTTCGAATACTTTTTGCCGAACTCTTCCCCATGCATTTCAATATCTCAACGAAACTTTTCCAAACGGCACTCCTTATCCACATTCTGCCATTCTGAGCGAATCTTTCATTTTTCAACCGATGATTCTGGAAAACGTCAACATGATGCTCGGAGGGAATCCGAGGGTTGAGCTCAAATCCACCATTGCGGCAGGCTCGAGCATGTTCACAGTCAAAGGAGGATCTCGTCTCACGATCTCCTCCTTTGAATTCGTCCATAAAGCCAACCACACCATTGTTTCGGTAACGTCCAGTGAGGGTTGGCTGGAGATGCGGAGTTGTGATGTGACTGTAAAATCTGGGACTTTCTCACAGTCTCTGATTTCATCAGTCGGATGTGGGCTCTCACTGAATTCTATTCTCTTCAACATCGCTTACTCAGCACGAGTTTCATTCACAAACCCGCTTGTTTCATTCCAACCCACCCCATCACAAGATGGAGGACTCGGATCAGCCTCTTTGTCATCGTCATCGAAACTTCTGGAGACCTCATCTTCCAAACGAACAATTTCACAAAGATTCAGAGTGACTTGGTTACCGGGCAATATGTGTCAATGAAAGGCCACAATTTCAAGCAACAAGTCATTCCTGAGGAGTGGGAGAAAAGCTATTCACCAAACGATCTTGCCACACTATGTGGGGAAGACACGTCTCTCGCTCAGGATCACAAATGGAGAAGAGGATCACTTGTGTATTGGCTGTTTTCGCCTTCGAATGAAGTGCTTCTGAACAACACAAGCACGGCCTCGACTGACCATCCGAATTGACAGGCATTAGGTGAGCTGGGCACAATGGCGACAAGCTGAGCACATCGGTGCTCAGCTTGTCGTCCGGGGGGCTGAGCACCGGCGCCAAAATAAGCGCCACGATTTCGACTGATTTCAGCGATTGTTCAAGCAAAAGGGGTTCAATTCCCCTTTTGAAGATTTTTTTTGTTTTTTTCCACTTCTTGAAAGATGGTTCATTTCATCGTTAAATACTGGTTGTTAAAATGAAAAGTCACTGAGGAGAGGTGTGGATGATTTTGGCTGGATCTGCCCCACGAAAAAAAATGTGTGTCACTGAGATTAATAATCATCACATAAAACACCATGAATATTCGTCACCTCGTTCATTTTCGACATAATTGACTCCTTTTTTAATTCTTTATCATTCAATTCGGGCTAAATGTGTTCAAAATGTGACTAGAAAAACAGTGCGATCTATTTTCGCAAGAAATGAGATTTTACCGTTTTGCTCGAAAATCCACAGGAAATGTGGACACTATAAAAGATTCAGAATGCAAGAAAAAGGAATTTGAACAGCCGCTACATCCTGAGCACAAAAAAGCTGGGCACCGTGGGCACAATGCCTAACCCCTGCGAATTGTGGATCATCTGAGTTCCAGTGCTCAACACTCGATTCAGCATTGGAATCAGCCTCTCTCAACTCTCTCAAAGTGATCACTCTCTCGTCGCCGTCATCGCTGGAAAGAGGGATGACAGTGGCTGGCACCCGAACAGTTCGATCATCGAACTCAACTCAACGAGAAGTCACTGTCTCGCTCCGTTCGTCTGTCACTGTTGCCGGAGGAGATCTCTCGTTCCTCACCATTCGGTTCGCCTCTGACAATGTGTCAGCATATTCGAATGGCGAGAACACTCGTTCTGCTTCACTGTTCGTGGTCGGATCAGGTTCTCTCTCGCTGACGTCGTGCTCACTCTCGTCGTTCACTCTCAATTCGTATCCGTTGATCTCTCACACTGTTGGGTCACTCTCTCTCGACACGTGTGAGTTCAGCTCGATTGAGCGAGTTTCGGGGAAGGGATCGATTCTGTCGACAGAGATGAAAAGTGGGATGGAATTGAGAGTGGATGGGGTGCAATTATCATCGATGAGTTGTTCATCTGACTCACCAGCTCTCATGCTGAATTTCTCATCCGTCACACTCCCCTCTTCCTTCCCTTCGTTCTTTCTGAAAAATCTGAGATTAGAAGGAAGAGATGAAGAAGAGGGGACAGGACATTTTGTGGAGATTGTTGGTCGGAACATGTCGAGCTTCATTTGTGAGGGTGACGAGAGATTCTCTTTTACAGAAACCAGGGCTCCTCTCATGACGAGATATGGTGTGATCAATTATAAGAATAAGTTATTAATGGGTAGGCCTGTAAATAATGAACATTCAAATGAAATCTTTCTCGGTCGTGAACCGAGAAACAAATCAAGAGTAAAGAGAGAAGTGTAGGAACTTGTACGAGTTCTCTCTTTGAGTTCAAGAGGCTCTCCCATAATATTCCCAGTTGCCACCTCTCGGTGAGCACCTGGTTCTGGTCAAAGACCGGGAGAAGGAGCAAAAAAGGTAAAAGAAACTCCAATTCCCATTGGAGAAGAAAACCTGTGGGTGTGGCAGACTATTAGATGAGAGGAGCCCTGGTTTCTGTAAAGGACCGCCCTTCCAGTAGGTCCATTACGAAACCTGGGGCTCCTCTCATGACGAGACTTGAAAGGACCAAAAAAGGGATGAATAAGGAAGAAAACAAGCCTGAAGTCTCAACTGATAGAGGTGATGGTGAAGGCAGGCCGTGACCAGCGACAAGCTGCTGCCACCAAACATAATAGAACAAGGTGGAGTGAGTTTGGAGCGCAAGACCATTCGGTGACCAGCCGAAGTGCTCACTCACTCATGTCTTCTTGTCTCTCCCCCACTTGTCATTATGAACATCCGATTGCTTCGACCCTTCGAAGACAAGATCGGTGTCCGAACTGAAGATGCCGGCTCCTTCAGACACGATACTCCGACTCCACACTAAACGTTCCGGTCTGCCTGAAAGACGGGACAGTTGTGAATAATGCTTGCGGCGAGGTGACAGAGAGTGCAAAGGATGACCCTTCGTGTGAGTGTGACGAACTCAATGTGGCAATGTCTTCTGGATAGAAGAAGGTTGTGCCCGGAATAGACTGCTTCCCCTTCACCACCATCGATCGGGCAACTTCGAGAGTACCTCGCCTCCAGTACCTGCAGTCGTGTTGGTCAACTCTATTATGAGTTCTTCGCTCCTCGAAGTCATTCGGTCTCTGAATCATAATCAGATGAGAAACAGCTTTGTGAATACCCAGATCTCCCTCGAGTGAAAGACTGCCCTTTGCTCGTAGAGTGCACAATGATCATTTGATCGCGTGAGTGTCCCATATTCCATTTGAATAACATTTGTTGCTGAATCACGAGTCATAGCAATTGACCCGATTCTGTTGTCAATACCGTTGAAGATCCAGTTTAGTTGAACGGTATCTCTCCCTTCCTGGTGACAACGGGATTCAGAGAGCTGTTGATGATGACAGCTAGCTTTGTTGTCAAAAGATCGTAAGGGCTCCATTTACATGCACATCTTCTCCATTTTCATTCCTACCCTCGAATCCTGTCGCGATGATCGTCTGGCCACACTCTGGAAGAGGACCATCGACGAGTGAGAGAGAAGCAGACCACAATCTCGATCCTGTCGACAAGGAACCAATTCATCTATCTGGGAGAGTCCTTCAGGTCTGGTGGGTTCTCAGGGCTGAGGATGTGGTCGTGTGGGGGAAGCGCACGACCAGAAAGTGTGAGTACAACACAGTTTCGTTGGATTCGAACAAATGGAGAGACAATGTCTGCGGATAAACAGGAAACCTGAATGAAGTTCGCGAGTCAAGGCTGTCGGTGGTGAAAAGTGTTCGGATGAGAATTCGTTAGTGTTGAACGATTGTGAACACAATCGACGTCTTCCCAACATCTGTGATGGAAACTATCCAGAAGATATGAATGGAAGAGTCCTGTCTTCCTGTCAATCAGTGCGCAATACTGCGCCAATCCCAATCAGACGAGCAGTGGAGACTGGAGTTGTTGAGATGCTCGCTGTGGAGTTTCCCTCAGGAAACTGTTCGATCAATGTCACACTCATCAAATAATTCGGTGTTGAAAGTCCGTTCCGTCGAACTATATCAGGAACAACAAAGCTGACTCACAATGACACTGTAACTATCATTCACAATGGAGTGTCTCGGTCGTAACCTTGTCTCCTTTTCGATGGTCAACTTGTTTGAGCCATCGTTGCAGTTTGAGCCTTGCACGGACATATCAAGCTCGACAATGGTCGAACCGAGGAGATCTTTGTGGTTGGGATGGATTGCAACATTCTCCATCCATTCATCGACGCTGACCGATAATTCTCTCGCTGAGCGATGTTCCCAGCGTTTCTACAACAACGTTCTGAACAGGTGACAATGTCATCGCTGACCAATTCTGCCCAGCGGATGCAACTCACACTGAACGTGGCAGAGCTGGTGCTGCGGACGGACCTTTCTTCAACAACGAGTTGTCCAGGTGAAGAACCAATTCAGTTCTCTATCTCGTTTCTGTCACGGTCCATTTGACAAGTACTGGATCTGTGGCGTCGACAGTCAGGGAGGAAGATACGATGGTGAACTTAGTTTATCTGGATACATCAGCAATGAAGACAGCGAGGCTATCGGTGGTTGGTGTGTTCACATCAGAGTTTGTCGTTCAGGCTGTAAGAAAAAAAGGATGGTCGGGGAGCATCGAAGCAAGGATTGGAGACGGAGCCAATGGGATGACCAAATCGCACGGAAGTTATCTCATTTCTCAACCGAGCTTCCTCGGGATGTGAGAGAACTAATTCGATGTTGGGTTCCGAAATTTGCCTTCTTGTTCGACAGAGTTGTCTCCGATTAGCAACATCTGTCAACACCAAACTTGGAGATGGTGAATTTCAGACTGTTGTCGAGACATACAGCCGAATCTCTGAGAGCTCGAGAGTTCGCAACAGACAATTTTGTGGTCGTTGTGTCCTCAGGGAGAGAGAAGGAAGCGACACAGAGTTTGATGATCGTCAATGCCCGTCGGAGATGAATGAATGGTGGTGAAATCGCAAGGGTCGTCACCTTTCTCGACGGAGCTGTTTCGTGGTGCGGGGAAACTGACAGTGTCTTTGAAGACAAACGCATAAAGGAACGTAATTACATTCGTTTTCGAAATAGCAATGCGAGTTGAAGTTGTTGGGGGTCTGACTGACATATCAGTGTCGATGATAAGCTTGCACCGAGAGCTGTTTTGTGCCGGCATACAAACCTCCAGTTTCGAACAATTCTCGATAAGAAACTCGGAGATGGTGTTTTGATGTTTATTCAGGCAGAATGCTGACCCCAGTGATCTTGATAGTCCGTGATGGAAGATGTGGCTACAACTGGTTGTAGTCCGCCTCAGAGTAACAATACTCGTCAATAAGATCGTTCCCCTATACTGGTTGAGGCATAGATGCTAAAATTGGTCAGCGAAAGAGATGTATGTTGCAATTGTTGGAATTTTAAGAGTTGTAGAAACGAGCGGCGCTGTTGTGTTCAAAACATGAGAGAACTCAAGGAAGAGGGAATAATTCAAGATGTCGATGGATAGAAGCCGATTTGTGTCCAATATTTTGGAATTTTGAAGTTGTCGGATATCTAGAGGGAGTCGGGATAGAGGATCCCTGTTGCGTCGACAGTGCACTCACGATGAAGTGGCAACAGTAAATAGACGCTTGTGGCTCGGCTTAGAGGGTTATTTACGGTTTGCCTTTGTTTAAATACCACTCTCCCAGTATCGATGGGACCTTGATTTTGTGGATCTCGGCTTCGCTTATCGTGCGTTGTCATTGCTGATTCTGTCCTCCACTCCTTTTGAGTTTGTTCATTGCATGATGGTACTGGACTTTACCACGTCATTGTGTCGATCGAAGTCGCTGGTGAGAGGGACACATGAGTCCCACACCTCACATGATCGATATGCTGAGTTCACCCTCGTAATCTTCTTTACCCTGTCTGTACGGACAACTTGGATGAAAGTCCGGCTGTCTTCAGGTGAAGATAATTGAAATTGTCGAGGGTTCTTCCGACTGGAGGGATCCAATCTGATAACATTCGCCGGTTTGTCGTCCTTTCATATCTTTGATGCGTATTCCTGCCTCCTCATCGTAGGGTTGCCTCCTATTCTGTCTGTGTTCTGGACTCTGAGTCCGGTTGGTGAAGTGTGCGATATCTTGTACAACTAACCTTCGCACTCGTGATGAACACTAATTCGACGGTAATCACCAAATCGAAAAGACACTGAGCTAATAACTACATCTGGAGTTGGTGAATGATTCGAGGATCAATCTGCTCCAACTAGGTGTCGAGTGAGCCATTCGTTGACAAAATGTCTGGATACGAGATCCGTGAGCTACTATTGTTAACTAGCGTGTCATGGGAGAGTGGGTTTGTGGGTTGTACTGCCAGAGAAGGCAACTAATTGTTGACAGAAGTGAGGTCTCAATAATATGATTGACCATCAAAGGAGCATCAACTTGTTAAGGATCGATATTGGAAAGAGATATTTCCATGAGTAACGATGAGGAGGTGGCATAAATGTTTTTGAATGAAGAAATTGACCAGGCCTACCCATTAATAACTTATTCTTATAATTGATCACACCATATCTCGTCATGAGAGGAGCCCCAGGTTTCGTAATGGACCTACTGGAAGGGCGGTCCAGGATCATATTCGACAGACTGGAACGTGAACGACCTGTGGAGCATGGACGAAGAAACAAAGTTGTCAGTGTCGCTGCTGTTCTATCTTCTGACGCAGGAAGGCCCAGTTGGAGTTGAGCGGGGAGGATACGACATGGACAGATGTGGATACGCGAATGTGTGGTGCAGTTCGATTGAGCGAGCGATTTCAAGAACGACTAGCCGTGCACTCTCCGAAATTGTGATTTTGGGCGATTGTGATCTGTCTGTGGCAGTGATATTGGCAACGAGTGTTTCTCTGTCGAAGGGAGAAGAAGGATCGACTGTGCATGTTTCGTCAGTTGGGAGTGATCTCCACAATTGGCGGCGAGCTGACGCTGTCTTCGTGCACCTTCCTCGACAACTCTCCATCCAACGCATATTTCCCTTCGCTTCGTCGGAATGTGATGTGTTCGGATGGGAAAGTGTCGATTGAAGCGGTTGGAGGGGGAGATGGTCTCTCGTCGCCTCATCATTGGATCTCGACGAACAACTGCTCTGTTGAGAAGGAGGGCCAGATCCTTCCAGCTCCCTTCTTCGTCCCAACCCTCTCGTTGACACAATCGAAAAGCAAACTCGACAAGAAAACAAGGCAATATGAGATTGTGCTGAAAGGGAAGACATTGATTCCGTGTGGCTTGTCACTCGAAGTGTTTGAACGAATCGCTCTCTCCAAAACACAATTCTCCGAAGGCGAAAACATTTTGGTGGAGTTGGATCCAACAGCAGTGACGTCGTGGAAAGAAGACACAATCGAATTGTCACTTCTCCAATCATCACTTGACTCACTGAACACGAAGCACGATCTGCACTGTCGTGTGTTGTTCGGAACGAATGGGAAGACCGACTCGTTCTCGCTGACAGGTTTGAAAAAGAACATGTCTCAAGCTGGTCGAGTTGTGTCGGTTGTTGTTCCGATTGTGTGCTCCGTCGTTCTGCTCCTCCAGCCACGGACAAAAGTTTACGGGCACCCAGGTCTGCATTTATGAACAGGTGATTTTTTCTCATTTTTTCTTAACCACTTCACCCCATTGAAAGACAACAATTTTTCAAATATAAAACTAAATTAGTGTGGTGAAGTGAAAATCGAGATGTTCGACTGATGTGCCCTGGGAGGCACATCCGATCGCGGCCATCACGAAATGTCTCCTCTTCCGAGAAGAGGAGATGTGATGTGTATAGTCTGTTCCTCCAGTAAGAACCGATTGGTTCCTCTCCTTACTGAGATCCTGGAGGATCTGTGACAAAAAAGTGCATTTCCTTTCTTCCTCATCTCTGTTCAGCTCACGGTGTAACTCTACCAAACGATTTGTCTGACTCAAATAAAGATATTTCTTTATTCATCTCACAAACACTGACATGCTGCAGAGATTTCGAGATTCGGAGAAGTTCGCATGCATTCCAATCTTCCACATTTGTCAGCACCGCGTCGGACAGGGGTATAATAAGCATTCTCACAACCAGTTAGAGAGGTTGGTAGAGTTACACCGTGAGTTGAACAGAGATGAGGAAGAAAGGAAATGCACTTTTTTGTCACAGATCCTCCAGGATCTCAGTACGGAGAGGAACCAATCGGTTCTTACTGGAGGAACAGACTATACAGGTCACATCTCCTCTTCTCGGAAGAGGAGACATTTCGTGATGGCCGCGATCGGATGTGCCTCCCAGGGCACATCAGTCAAATCTCTTGATTTCCACTTCACCACACTAATTTAGTTTTATATTTGAAAAATTGTTGTCTTTCAATGGGGTGAAGTGGTTAAGAAAAAATGAGAAAAAATCACCTGTTCATAAATGCAGACCTGGGTGCCCGTAAACTTTTGTCCGTGACTGCTCGTCCTACTCATCGTCATGCTTGTTCTGATCTGTCATCGTCAACAAAAGAAGGAGAAGGAAGAAAAAACGAAACAGATGAGCGAACTTGACGAATGCCACATCGAAGTGAAACTAGAAGATGATGAAATGGACGTCAACACATCCATCAAACCAATCTTCAGTTCGTCTGTTCAAACCATCAATCCTAACTCTCTGATTGGGATGAGTGACGCCATTCTCCCACAACATCAACTTTTCTCGTCCATGGCCAAACAGTTCATTGAACATGTCGAAGTGTTGAAGTGTGAAGGCGAACCAGCTGTGGTTCATGTAGACAGCAGAAAGACACTTTACTCAGCACTCCACGTCGAGAAGAAACTTGACATTCCAAAGATGGAAATCAGACGACAGTTGGTTGCTGGCTTGGAGAGACTGATCCAACACAATCCATTCAGCGATGTCCTCACGCAGCTGTCGTCGCACTGGATTCTGCTTGACTCTTCTGGTGCCGTCTGCCTGAAATTGGATCAGAACGTGAACCGACCTGATTTAACACCACAGCAGATTGAGAATGAGAAGAAGATGAGAGAAGAGGATCGTCGTTGGAGTGCACCTGAACAGATTGATGAAGATGTCACAAACAGAAACAAGGACGAGAAAGAACCACAAGCAGTTCCCTTTGATCCTCTGAAGGCGTCAGTTTTTAGGCTTGGCCTTGTCTTGTGGGAATTGGAGACTGGTCTTGTGCCGTTTGGGGAGCTGGATGCAGTGAATGCGAGTCGGCAAGTGAAAGGGGGGCAACTACCTCTGATCTCGAATTGGGAAGACCCTTCGTTGGCATCACTTGTTACTGAATGTCTCTCCTTCGAACCAGACGAACGCCCAATGCTCTCCACCCTCAAATCGTTTTTCTCCGCCTCCATCCCCCAACCACCAACTCCTCCTCCAATCCCACAACAGCCAATCGCCTCTCTGCCTGTCACTGGTTGACTCGTTTTCATCCCATTCTCGATTGACCATCATTACCTGACTCAATATCTTTCCTTTTTTCACATCACTCTGCTGGTCAGATTTCGAACCACGACTTCATCACACTGGTCATTCATTCAGTTTATCTCTTTTTATGATCGACTGATCAATGAATCAGTCACGAGTTGATCAGCACCGCATCGTCTTTTGTTCCCTGTTTTTCTTTTGCCTCACGCTCTCCTTCCACATGACATCTTTTCCGTTGGTGTCTTGTGCGACAGCTCTCTATCACTCAGCAGATCTCGTTGAACCTCTGAGTGGTCCGTCTGGATCTTGATTCCGCGAGATTTTGTTGTCTTTCGTCTTTCCGAACAGGCTGGAGAGTGTGATCTCTCCTTTCTACCTCCCAGCTTGTCTTTGTTTCATCCACTATCTGATCATGACCGATCAAGTTTCCGCGGACTTCATTCTGTTCGATTTTGCGTCTCTGAGATGACTCACAGTTTGTAGACTTGTAGACAACTCTTCAATCTGTCTCCCTTCGTCTCTCTGATCGCGTTCTGTCTGCCTTTTCTTCATTTCAAACATCGCTCATCCACATCATGTGCAGTTTGATGCTTGTTTCTCGTTCACTCTGTCGTCTTCTGTCCATAATCTCACCTGTACAAGTTAATAGTCCTTCCGTTGACTTCTTTTTCCATCAACACATCTCTTCATTTGAAATTTGAAGTGATTCTTGAGTCCATCCACCATCCCTCCTCACGTTGTCACCTCTTTCTCGCCTTCAAAACGACCACTTCACACGTTTCGTTGAATACTATGTCCAAAGCTAAGGTTGAAACTAGATATTTCCTGGATTCTGGTGGGTATGAGAGATGATCAACCCATTCTCTGTTCATTCCATTCCCATTCCTTAGCAGGGGCTACTATCCCCTTACCTACCTCTCTGTCTCCCTCCATGTGCGTCCTCCTCTTTTTTCTGTCGATATCATGTGCATCCCTTCCCTCTCCAACCGTTCAACTCACCAATTTTCTCCAACCATTCATTCAAAATGACAACTATCATTTCACTGATGATGTTATCCAGCTGCCTAATTCCAGCGTAGCATGCTTGCATTTTGAAGTGACCTCGTTGTCTCTGTCATTGAATGGGCAGAACAACACAACAATCATCCTCGAAACACCAAATTCAAATGAACACATCTCTCCAACACAGCAGCAATCGAATCTACATACCATTCAATCTCGCCTTTTTACCATCAGAAACGCAACATTCTCTCTCTCCCAAGTGAGAATGGAACTCGATGAAACAGCAACAAACTCAGATGTGCTGTTCGCCTCTGTCTGTTCATCTGTTGTTCGTGTATCGCACATTGAGTTCGTTCGAAGTGGCTGGGGACCGTTGATGACGCTTGAAAGGTTGGAGGAGTTCTCGAACGTGGACTCATCAGTCATCGTCACCAATTGTGCGATCCACTCGAAATCAGGCCGAATGGGAGCGATTCTGTGCGATAATTGGAGATCGGAGGGACTTGAACGGATTTTCCTGTCGATCTTGTCCTGCGATGTTGGGGACCAACAGATTGTTGGACAAGATGGGATTGGCGTGGGGGGAGAATCGGACAGCTCGCGATTTTTGGGGCATTCAGGAATCACGACGTCATTCATCGGAATTTCGTTTTGGAATGTCTCGTCGCTTCCTGGTTCTGTCGCTTCCGCCTCGTCTTCGTTTCGTCAACAAATGATTGGGAGCTCGGTTTGGGGGAGCAACAACCATCTGAGTGGATCGACATTGCGGGACATGAACAGCGGAGGGAGCGTGCTGTGCTCGAACACGACGTTCAGGTGGTGCAGCACAACATCCGAAGAGCGACCTTCATCCTCTCAACTCCATCCTTCCCCACTCTCTTCCAACGAAAATATCATCAAAGACCGAACTTTTGATGGAAACAAGGGAGATGCCAGTGACACTCGCCTGAACATCACGACAGACACCACTTTCATGAACTGCATCTTCCAGCATATGAACTACACCACCGAAGAGTTGGACGATGGCGGATCAGCATTGATTCTCAGCTCACATCTGTCGACTCTGACTGTTGACAATTGTACCTTTTTAAATTGCTCAGTTACTCAAAAGCAATCGAGTCGTCCCGTTATCGGTGGATGCATTCTTTTGAAGGGATCAATACGCCACAGCATATCATCGTCGTTCACCGTCTCGCCGAGTTCATTCGCCGATTGGTATCCTCGGAACGGCTATGGGTATAATCATCCAGGCGGTGGCGTAGGAACCTTGTACACATCCGCACCTCTCTCCTTTGTTGCCTCCAACTTCACTCTGTATTACCACACAGTGCTCTCGCTCAGCATGAGTGTTGACGTGTTAAGGGTCGGTGGATTGACGTCGAGAACAAGAATCGAATGAATCAAATTATGTGATGAGAGTCTCCTTCGTTCAGGAGATGGACTCGTCAGATCAGTGCGTTGACTCCTAGGCTTAGCACTGATGTTCTCTGCTCCAAGGATGTTCTCACTTGAAGGAGACAACACTGAGTGCTCTCGCGGAGGAAATTCAAGGCAGCTCCAGTGGATCCGAGGATACCAGATTGGAGGAGGCATTGCCTGGCTAGAGCGAGAATTAAAGAGAAAGCGAACGGTTCAAGGAATCAGAAGAAATGAAGACTGAAACTGGTTGGTTGTTTAAAGAAACGAGAAAGATGGGATGTGAGAAGAAAAGAAGACCGTAGACGATGAGCTGGTTTTTGGGTGGAGTCGACCCGACGCCAGAGAAGCTGATGGCTACTCTGAGCGAGAGCACTGTGTGGTAATACAGGCTCCAGCTGAAGCGATGAGCCTGTTATCAACACAGGGCTCTCGCTCAGCATGAGGATCACAAGTCGGGAATTGCTTGTCTTGCTTGCCAGGGCCTACCGTGTCGTCCGGGTTCGGCAGCTTCAGTTGGTCAGCTATCCGAGTCTGTATGTTCGCTCTGTCCGCAACTCGGATGTTGTACCACGTCTGTGCAGCGGTTGAGTTGATCTTCCACCCAACCAAAGCGTTGATGTCGGCCCAGTCCATCTCCTGAACAGATCTGAGATCTGAAATCATTGCGTGTTTGATAGTACCGTGGTTGGACAACCCGTCCAAATTGGAAAACCCGTCCACCTGAGAATCGGACACAAATTGTTGGTATGAATATTTCTTTATTGACTTTTGTTTTTGTTCTCATTTTCGACTCATTGATAAATTTTTATTTGTTGCAATAGATTGAAATGAAATTTAATCTTTTTTCCTAACTTTGACTTCGAACGGAGGGATCTTCCCTCAATTTTGTTCATCCCGTTTCTCGTTGCAGATCGAGTTGTGATTGTTGTGCGCCTCATTCTGGGCTTCTTGGGCTTCTTAGCTTTCTTTCGCTCTTGTTCAATAGTCTTCTTGACAGCTCTGGGTCGCTGAATCATGGTTGTTTTTCGAAGGTTGCACTTCTTCTTGACAACTTCCTGTTCCTTTTTCGTTCTTCCCTTGATTCCTGTTTTCTTTCCTTCATTTTCGTCTTTCCATCGACTCAGTCGATGTTAGGAGGATTCCAGCACTGACCACTGAACGAATGCCGGCATACGAACTGTCTCCACAATCACTTGGTTTGGTCTTTATTCCATCTTTGACGGTATCAAGATTGTCTGGCAGTCGATGGAGGATATGTGTCACATCTCTATCCAAGATTCCGCAGCGTCGAAACGATAAAACGATTGTGTCGATCGTGAATGCCTTTTGGCAGGCGAGCGGAAGCGCGGAAACAATCGCTGTCCGATGCGCTTGTTGAGAGAACTCAAGAGGTGATGCATAGAATTTGTCGTATTGATTCTTGAGGGATTGGAAGATTTTGTCGTCGAGGGGTTGGGTGAGGTGTGTTGTGTTTGGAGGAGAGATAGCAGTTGAATTTTGTTCGTTTTACACATTTCAGCAATATTTGAGGACAAGTGTGAACTACAGTTATCGAGAAGAAGTAATGCCCACTGGTTCGTGAGATTCGGTGCGTTTCTTTTGGTGTTGATTGCTGGGATGATAGTCTCTTCCAGAATGCGGCTAAAGATGTAACTATTCACATACCCATTTCCCAAACAATACGGGATAATATGAAAGTGCGAAGTGAATTAAATTCACTTGGCTGAGATTTAAGTGGGTAAACAAGTGCGTGAGGTAGATGCGATCCGTCAGCACAAACGGTGCACGCCAGAGTGAAATTTTGGATTTTAGTAGGTTTCGCTTTGATAGGTGTGGGAGTTCCAGCGCCGTGAATCACTTTTACTCTTGAATCATGGATGGTAGAGAACCCTGTTTCATCGTAGTCAAAAAATAAGATCGTTCGGTATGCTGAAGGTATCAATCACAGTTTTCAATTGAGTCATCCACTCAACCATGTTTTGTTCGTTGCTTGCTGCAATTTTTGGAGCATCCATTTGAATAGGTCGCGAGAAGAAGAGATCGGGATTCGCATCACAGAAATTCCATGCCCAGCTGTCATCGAGTTCGATCAGCCTTGTTTTAGGATTGGAAGATCCAACCAATATGTTTTGGATCTGAAAAGATGGAAAATGGTGAAAAGACCTTCTTTTGGACCATCGGACGTGTGATCTCTTTCTTCAGTTCAACTTGTTCCTTAAGCCAGGATCGAAGACGGTCAAGTTCTGCTGGAGGTACTTTGGAGGGACGTCCTGGTTGTTGTATTGGACGATTTTCTTTCATAGCTGCTCTTGCTCGAGAGAGCGACTATGAATGCCAGTGATGGATTGGATGATCCCTGGCAAAATTTTCATTTTCTGTTCGAGCTTCAGCAACGTGAGAAGTTGATCTTTTTGTTCAATCTTGTTCTTTTTCAAATACGCCTTCACTTCGGATAAATTTGCGTTCCACTTTGGAGTCCGACTTGTTGGTCCAACGTTCTGGAAGGAGATGGAGAAAGAGTGAGAACAAAAGAACAATGAGTATTTAGAAGGAGATAATACGGTCATGGAACGAATTCGCGAGAGGTAAAAAGAGGTGGTTGTGAAGGAACGGGATGAACAAAATTTAGGGAAGATCCCTCCGTTCGAAGTCAAAGTTAGGAAAAAAGATTAAATTTCATTTCAATCTATTGCAACAAATAAAAATTTATCAATGAGTCGAAAATGAGAACAAAAACAAAAGTCAATAAAGAAATATTCATACCAACAATTTGTGTCCGATTCTCAGGTGGACGGGTTTTCCAATTTGGACGGGTTGTCCAACCACGGTATAGTAGTGGTATAAGCGAAATGGGAACCAAACTGGCATAGGTGATACTCCTAGGAGAATTGGAACGAGAAATCATTTTGAATCTCAGAGCCAATTGATTTTTTTTAATATGACTCATTCTAATTTCCATCTCACTTACTACTGAAAATATTGACATTTCAGAGTAGTCAATATTTGGCCGTAAATTCAAAAATAAAGGCGAAAAACGGACCTCTTGAAAAGTGTCTTTTTTGAAACAAATTTTGAGTACTTTTAGAAAACAACGTCGATTTCTTTTTTTATTCAATTTTTTAATTTGTATAAAATGAGCAGCGTCTTGACACCAACACAACTACTGGAAATTTTGGACAAAGAAGATTTGAAAATGAAATCACCTCCAACACTCAATCGACAAGGAACAACATATCTCACTGGAAGTACTTTCGAATACTACCTCGAAGAGAAACCAGATGAAACTTATCAAGTGTACGTCAATAGTTTCGTCAAAGGATACAGACCACATCTGAATCGTCAGAAATATCTTCGACCAGCAAATCGTTGCACAAAAGAGAAGCTTATTGAATCAATGAAAAATGAAAATTGTGAACTCATTTCTGAATACACTCATTCAAGTACTCCAGTAACATATCGACATGAAGGAATTGAATGGATAGTAATCCCATCAAAATGGATGAAAGGATTCAGAACTCATCAGAACAAACGAAAACGATACACACAATCGTTTGTTGAAAATGAATTGAAAAAAGAGAATTGTGAACTCATTGGAAAATACACAAAGGTACTTGAGCCATTCAAATATCGCGATTTACGAACAAAGAATGAGTATTACGTTCGCTTGGACAATTGGTTGTATTTTGGAGACCGTCCTCACTTGAGAAAGTACCATGATAGGTCATGAAACTACTGAAAATCTATTTTTGACCACAAATCACTGAAATCCAACATGATAACCATTTCGAAAAATTCTGCAAAAAATTCTACAATCTCGCGGACACTGTCGGTCATCGATCAAAACAATCCCGATGAAAATCGGTTGGGAATTCGTGGAGTTACGTACTGAACTTAGGTCGAAAAAGTGACCAAAAAAGTCGATGTTCGGATTTTGCTACTATGAACTGCTTTATCGCTCAAATTGTGTTCAAACACGTTTGATTGCGACGGAAATCATTTTGAAAGGTAGGATTTTCGATAAAAAGCACTTCTGAGATTTTTGGTTTGATCCGACCCATTGAGGTTTTTTCGCGTTTTTTGAGATTTTTTTAGAAAAGGTATGGACGTTCGGGACTATGTCCTTTTGATCACTTTTCGTCGTCTTATGGTGTTTTTGGGTGTGAAAACGCTAGTTGGCGTCTTTTTGTGTCATTCATCTCTGAAAACTTTTGTCACCTCTACATTCGGACACTTTTTCATGAATTTTCACATTTCACTACTTTCACTTCATTTACTCCGTTATTGCAT
The DNA here is from genome assembly GCA_033064195.1 of Blattamonas nauphoetae. Taxonomy (NCBI): domain Eukaryota; phylum Preaxostyla; order Oxymonadida; genus Blattamonas; species Blattamonas nauphoetae. Next base: position 76,974 of record JARBJD010000325.1, read on the forward strand.
CATTTTAACGAACATAAGTCGACGCGAGACGTATAGTGCATTTCCTTAGTTTCATTTTGTCGGTTCTTCGATCACACCTCTGACGACACTCTTGCACCAACATTTTGACACTATGGATTGTTTGATCTGAATTTCGTTACAAATCCTTCTTTCTCACGGTATGAGTAAGGTGTGCTCGAATTTTGAGGAGATTTTGTCGGATAGTTCTCTCATAAAGTCACTTTTTCATGTTTTCACTTCTCAACTTTTGACCGTTTTTGTCACTTCAAAACCGACTGTAGTCCCTTTCATTTCATCACTTTCTCTCCCCATTTCACATATGATCTGTTCATCATTCCTCTTCATTTTGCTCAATTCACTTCCATTTTGTGGGCCGTTCTCACTTCACTAGCACATCATTTTAGTCGAGTTTTCATCACTTTTTTCACAAAAACAGAGTAAAAGAAAGCGAAACAACCAACAATGAAACGGGCAAGTATGAAACTGAGAGGGAAATTGACGATCGTGAAAACTGTGTGAAATGTGACACCAATAGTGAAAATGTCGCTTGTGTTCTCGGTTTTCTCTCTTTAAAACAACAAAAATGATTCAGAAAAGTATGTGAAATGATGAAGATTACGGAAAAATTCCGAGATATGAAGTGAGCCGTTGAAAGTGAGATCTCGGTAAAAGTCCGGAATCTTCACTCAACGGAAATTAGTGTGTTGTATTGGAGAAAAAGTTTGAACGAACTGAGTATGAATGAAGTGGTTAAAAACAGTAATCAACGAGAAATCGAAGACGGAAGTGGTCATGAAAATGAAAACAAAACGAGTGAAAATGAAGTGACAATTCGGTTGAAACTAGTGAAAACAGAGCTGAAACAAGATAAAAATGATGTCGATATGGTGAAGAATGCATACTTGTACCGAGATCTGGACCCGGTTGTGAAACCTCAAATATCTCTGCAAAAGTTCGGAAAATCCAAAAAACGGAGCATACCACGATGATCCTGGAGTTCAGGAGAATCTAAAACGCACAGAATCAGAACGAAACTATCACTTGTGAGAAATCAGTGATCGAACCCATTGATCCTCGTTTCTGATGAAAAATCCAAAACTGAGAAATCAACGAAAGAAAATCTAATTTTGACTTTTTTAATTTGTATTAAATGAATCCAACTGAGATGTACAAAGAAAGACGTCGAGTATGTTCGGAACAAGCATTAATTGAATCAATGAGAGAAGAGAACTGTTCGCTGGTCTCTGAGTATGTCAGAAATAATGTGCCGGTGACGTATGTTCATGAGGGAGTTGAATGGAGAATAAAACCAAAGTTGTGGAATCAAGGAAACAGACCTCACCTAGCGAAACGTCGACACTACACTCAATCATTTGTGGAGAATGAACTGAAGAAATACAATTGTGAACTCGTCGGTGAGTACACGAAAGTTCTGGTTCCATTCACATATCGAGAGATTGGTGGAAGTGAAGTGTTCAGAATTAGACTTGATGCATGGCTAACTGCTAAGAAAAAGCCCCATCTGAGAAAACAAAAATAAATGCTCAACTTTTTTATTTTCGGATTTTTTAATTTGTAGTAAATGGCACTGCTACAACCAGTCAAGGAAAGAATTCAAGAAATTCGAGATCTCTTTCCGAATGCACAATTTCAATTTAGTGATGGTCGAACGTATATTCCAGACAGCAAAAATTATCAACATCATCGTTCATTTCTTCTGAATATGCTTCAACACACAGATCTCGAGTTTCCACATCCAACAAAGAATCTCGATCTCAATCTCATTCCAGATTTTATTGAACAAGTTAAACTTCGACAACAGATGGCGTCAGAAGATCGACTCGCTCGCCGAATGATTGTTGAAAACATGAGAGCAAATCCAAGAGTGAACAAAGATGAACTGAAGAAGCAAGTGTTCAGAATGACATGGAAACTGAAATCAATTGAAGAGAAACTGATGGATCATTGGATGAAGAATCTGTTAATCATTCAAAAGAAAAATGAACAAATGGAAAAGAGAAAAGTGCAGACATTTGATGGATTTGAAGAATGTATATTACTTGCTGAACCACGAGACAAAGCAGCATTCAATTCTTGTCTCATGGATGCACGGAGAAAGTTCAAAAAGAATGAGGTCGAGAAGGTTGAAGAAAATGGAAAACCATATCAGTTGTACTTCCACAATCATCTGAAGAACGTTGAAGAAATCACAACCTTCATCAAAGCAGTGTTCGACAAAGAGAAGGATCATCCATTCAAGATCAGTATTGACTTTGGAAAGATTATTGAGAGAAAAGACAAAGATGAGACAACATACAAGGATTTCAGACCAGAATTGGAGAACACATCAAAGAGTTTTCCGACAGTGATAAGAAGTGCAGGAGACATCAACGAGTATTCAAAATATGCGATCAATCTGATCAAAGAATCACAGGAGAGAACACTAATGGATACGAAGACAATGTACATTGCATTCCACTCAATTCTAGTTGCAGTCTATCGATTCCCAGTCGCAGGAAAAGCAAATGCAATTCTCACTGAACACATTAAAACGAGAAACGTTCGGTACATCGATTCTGAGTTCAATATCTGCTTCTTTCAATCATTGTCGTTCCTCACCCTTCCAGAAGTTCCTGGTAAGAAGATATCAATCAATATGAGAAACGTTGAAGCAAAACGATTGTTTGCAGTATTTGAGAATCTCACACACCTTCGACCACACCAGCTTACTGAACACTTACGCAATTATCCTGGCTTTGATATTGCATGTGACATTGAGAAAGCGATGCAAGTATTCAACATCACAGTTCACATTTACGAATACGATGAGGACAAGAAACGCTACTTCCTGAGCCAATCGTATGTCAACGAAAATGATGATGCTCGTGTTCTTCCCATCCTGATGATTCCACTTACAGCCACTCGTTCATGTGATGTTCATTGTTGATCCTGAGAAAATCACTGGATATAAACTCTGTCCATATAGTCAA
>JARBJD010000326.1:0-79534 GCA_033064195.1 Blattamonas nauphoetae
TATACTGGCAAATCAGTATTTGACCATGCATTTTCACCCAAGGTCCCCCAGGATTTTTCATTTTTCAAAAATTGTTATTTCAGAAAAACCATCCCAAACCACCAGAAATCAAACGAGAAAGAAAAATCATAAACAGGCGCGGAGGAATATGGTCAGGAAGTTTGGATCCTCTAAGCAAATGTTAAGGACCTCCTATTTTGGAGCCAAAAAGGGGCCAAAACAGACTCTAAATAGGAGACCCAGCCGAGGATCCCTATTTTGGAGGTTCGATTTCCACCTCAAACAATTCCCGGAGTCGTGATGATGATGGACACAAAAAGTGGGACCCAAAAATTTTAGGTTCGGAGTAATTGGAGATATGGGTTCAACACCTCCGAAAATGGGCCGGGTTATTTTACTTTCATAAGGTTATTTTAGATATTTTTATTTCTCCTAAATGGCATCACTGAAAATATTAGAACCGTTTGATCCTGAGCAGAAAGAGTTCACAAACATCCACGACTTTCAGAGATACTTGGAGAAGAATAGAAAAGAACTGAATGAGTACACAACACAGAAACTGAATAGGATGATTCAAATCGATGGATACAGAATCACAAAAATAAGAGGTGAGATAGCACTGAGGAAACGATATGTTGATGCTTCCACTTCTCCTAATTCACTCTCGATTGATCAAAGATTATCCGACATTGAAGAATCAATTCGAACGTTGACAGATACTCTCAGCATGAGGCTTCGAAGTCTTGACGAGACCGTTGGGAACCTTCTACAAGGGTTCTCTGACCTTTCTGATTAATCCATCTTTGTTGATCTCTGTCAGAGCAACTCCATCAGTGTTGTATCGAAGAATGACTGCTTCACATTTTTGTTTCCTTTGGTAGACATTCCAGAATTGTCGAATATCAATTGGTGAGTTCAACTGAGGATAGACTCGACTGATTCGTTCTTTGTTGAATCCTCCAAAAATCCACATCGAATCAATGTTTGACTTCATGTCTGCTGACAAACTGAAGAGTTCATGCAAAGTCAGAAAGAATGTGAATTTCGGTTGTCGATTCTCCAACAATAAGTCCATCATTGTCATTCTATTTTTGGATGCTCTTCGTTCACCTAGGATCCTACGACAGTCATCAAGGAGAATAATCGTCTGGAGATTCTTCACTGAGAAGTCATCAATGTAAAGTGAGTCAAAGAGATCATCTCTGCATTCATCGGTGATTTTATTCTGCCATTGATTGTCAATAATCTCTTCATAAGCAGCTTTTGATTCAGAGAGTTCCAACAGAAATGGAAGTGCATCATCGAATTTGACACAAAGAAAAGAACGTTCAGTATTGGTTTGAATTTATCGAATGTTGGATCAATGTTCTTATCAGTGACGAAGACAAAGAGGTGAAAGAGTTCATTCCTAACTTGAACATTTTGGAGTTTGGCAACCTCTCGAAGAGCATTAAAGGTTTTTCCACTTCCTCTGTTACCAACGAGGACATTCACACTATTGCGATTGAAATTCAAGTCTGGATGTATTTGTGATTGCACTTCATGAGAAACATTCCTATTTGATGCTTCACTCCAATTTTGCATTCACATAGGCTGTAAGCGATTATGGAGATTTCTTCATTTGTGATTTAACTCTAATTAAAATATACTTTTGGTTTTTTATTTTGTATGAAAACACACAATGTCACAAAAGATAGTGTACATTCAACCACAAAGAAAAGCACAAGCGAAGAAACCAAGAATGAGATACGCAGCAGAGACTCAAGCAGCATTGAAACGAATCTATGCCGACGATGATATTCAAACCAGACGCAATGATGCTCTGTGTAGTCTTCCATCAGCTCGTGAGTATATTGCGAGAACTGGACGAAATTGGACTGCGAAAGTAGAACAATATGGACAAGTTCCTGATGTGATGGTGTACGATAATGATACTGGAGATCTGATTGCAGTCAATGGTGCCATGCTAACTCCATACAACAGTAGACCAGTCAAAGAGACATACTATGCAATGAATCCAACACCAGACATGCGAAGACTGAAACCGTACACATCATTCAATCAAGAGAATGGAAGGAGAATCAAAGCTGAACATCGGAATTTCCTCAAAAATGGAACATACGATTTGCCAACCAATTATCGAGACATCAGCTATGAAGAGATGAAGACCAAACGATCTCAACAACCATATGCAATAATGAAGAAAGTTGTTGGCGACTTCATGACAAGTGTATTGGGAATAACTCGTGCAAGTCAAGGAAACCCCGCAAATCTTGAGAAACATGTCATAGACAATATGGTGTTCAATTCGATTCAATCGAAAGTAGCATCACAAATGTGGGACAAATGGCTTCATGATCATGTTCAGGACTACAATCCCAGTATGAAACAAAAGAAAGCCTTCAAGGAACAGATTCATCCAGTGTTTCTCCAAATGATTACTCAAGACTCAAATTTCTTAAAAGAATACTTCAATCTCTATTCAGATAACATATCGACACTTTGCAATAAGCTGACACGCCAAGCCTATGCAACAAGAACAGATGATGATATCGATCAGTACCAAACAGAGATGCCTGGATATTATCGATTTGCACAGTTGGATAGTTCTGGAATGGGAAATTTAGATCGAGCAGAAATGTGAATTTAAAAACATTAATATATATTTTTTATTTTTATAGAAAGTGATGCAACCAATTCTAAGTTGTCAATTTACGAAACACACAAGTTCTTCTTCAGTACCAACATCAATCACCAACAATGTTATCATTGAAGATCGAAGTAAAGCTGGAGTAGATAATAGAGGATCGAAGATGGAGATGGTCTCGCTAGAGGCTTCGAACCCTCCTTTGGGGAGAGAAAGAGTATGCTCTGAGCCTGTGGTCACTAATGAACGCGGAGCTTACGATCCACCATTGGAGACATATCCATCAGCACCAATTCAGAGCCGTTCCATTCCACTCCGAGAATACACGTCTAACATTTCAGCATTCAAAGATCAACTATTGCTAGTTTACAAGAATGCATTCGCTTGTGAAAAGAAACTACTGAATAATCTCATTGAACCATCGAAGAAACTGATCACAAACCAAAGTGATTTATGTGCACTGATTGCGACACTCACTGGGATCAATGATGTGGTGATTGAACTGGATGACCTGTCTGACAAGTGCCTATGTCTGAATAAACTACCAGTGTTTCGAACCATTTTCAAGATCCTTGTTGGAGGAAAAGACATGAGTATTGCCTACAATGAAGCATACAACACCATTCTCAATTATGGCATTTCTCTGACGAAAGCAATACCCCGTTAGGGCAGAAATCTCTTCTGAGATTATTTCCTCGTTAAAATTATAAATGAATTGTTTTTTTTATTTTTACTTAAATAGACTTCGTCTCTTCAACACAATTTCTCAAAATTGCATACATGGCACCAGGAAGTTTCAACAAACTCAAAAATATTGGCAAGCAATTCTTTCAATTCATCAAACCTCTAGCTCCAACATTACTGCAAGTCGGTGGTGGATTGCTCTCTCAAACGAACAGTAAATTCGGACAAACAGCAGGTGGAATACTCAATGGATTAGGAGGAATGATGGACGTTTATCAACAAAATAAGGCGATCAATCGTCAACAAAACCCACAGATGATTGAATACGAACCTTCACGAAATGGACGATACTCCAATGATGATATGCCACTCTCGTCAAATTCCAAAATTCAATTCAAAGGATAATCATTCACTAGTATTCAAATATTTTTATTTTTATTAAAATGGCACCAGGTTGGTTATCAAAATTGGCAGCAGTCGGAAAAAACATACTCAGAGTTGGAGCTCCATTTCTAAATCTTATTCCCTTCGTTGGACCACTGATTTCTAAGGTCGCACAGACAGGTGTTGAGATGATACCAGATGTGAAGTCGGATCAGCAAATCCACGCAGAAAAGATGGCACAATACGAGCAAGCAATGAATGAAGGGAACACAGCAGTTGCACACAAACTCAGAGGAGAAATACTGAAACTGGAAGAAAAGCTGAAGCCGAAAGCGAAGAAACCAAAAAAGAAAAAGTAACTAGAGTTAAAGCATAAATGTAATTTTTTATTTTTGTTAAAATGAACTCGCATATAACACATCTGACAAACAAAAGAACTGGAGCATCATCATTAACTGGAAATACCACTGGAAGGATAGAATACACAAGAGATGACATTGGCCAAATACAACAGCAACTCATGTCTGAACATCACATTAATTACCTCATGAATGATGGAGCTCACAGTACTTCTATTCAAGAATTGAAACCATCAGAGAATGCACGATTCTACACAGGACAAGAGATAATCATTCCGTTGACTGGTAATCAAGACATTTGTCAAATCGATGATTCATTCATTACATTCACCATGACTGCGACTCTGAAAGTTAATAATTGGCAAACAACAGCTGGTAAGGTTGGATCGTACATGAATGAGAGGATATTCATATTCGTTGGACTCAAACATTCGGCATCAATCTTTCGTGACCTTACTGTTCTTCACAACAATCAGAGAATCATCAGCACAACCAACAATGATGTATCAATGGAATCTCACATCTACAATATGATCAAACCGAAGAGTCAATTGGAGAATCGTAAGCATTGTCACACACCGTGGAAAAATGCATGGGAACATGATGAATCTGTTGCTGGTGTTTATATTCCACTTTCTGATTTTACAACGACGTCTGGAACAGGAGTGTTTCAAGACACAATCGATGTGCCAATTCGTGTGTCGATTAATCTTGAAGATCTTCTCATTTTCTCAGGGATGACTGACTATCCAAAATGTCTCTTTGGCGATTTGAAATTGAGTGTTCACATGAATGAAGATGCATTTGTTTGTTGTTCTGTAAATCCTGAACTCACTTTGAAAGATACACTATCATCACTCGTAACTGGAACAGCAGCAGCACCAACGATTAAAGCAGCAATTCTCAATTGTATTCAACATCGTCCGTATTTCCTAACCAACCTTGTCACCTCATGCACAAAGAACTTCGTTCAAATTGGTCAATCATTTCAGCAACCAACAGTAACAAAAGACATAGTTTGCTCAACAACCAATGTCGTGACAACAGAACCAGAATACGTGGATCAGTACATCTCATTGAACGTCACAAACTATCGGATTGATGATGTGTATTGCATGAGTGATGGATACAAAATGAAAGATGATGCGAAAAAGAAACTCATGGAGATGTATCAGAATCGTCCTGGAACAATTCCAGCTGAGAAGATCTCATTCTATCCATTTCAGAAGACGCCAACGGCAACAGGAATTGATTGTACTCAGCAAATGGTAGTGGTGAATGCAAAGGACATTATGCTTCTCTTCCGTCATTACGACAATGAAGTCACTTGCTTCCACAATCCAATGCAGAAGAATATCCAAGTGACTTTACAAAACAGGTACTATCCAGAACAACCGACAACAACAATTGGAGCTCGCTTCTATCAGTTCGCATTATCGACTCTCAATCTCGATTCGTATCTAGCTGTTCCTGATGACTTGGAGCGATCACTTACAGATTCTCTCGTTGAAGAGAAACTCACTGGTGACGGAACATATCCCAATGAAACAATGACAAGAGTTCGTCCAGTTCATGACAATACTGACTTCCTTCTGTGCTTTCCTACTCAGAGAAGTGGATGTCCAACGAACTGCAATGATTCCATCAGTTCAAAAGGAAATACTGCTGTCACTTTAAGATCCCATCCAATCTATCAAGGTAATCTCGATACATACTATAATGTATACAACCCAAGTCAAAGTGGTGGTGATATGACAACATTTACACATCCTCCAGCGCCTATTTTAGCAACAACTGCAACAACGTGGTGGGTATTACGATACAGTAGCGGTGAACCAAAAGTTGAGTACTATCCAAATCACACACTGAAGGCGTTGCACAAAGATTTAGGAATCATGTAGAGACTCTCATCGGGGGTTCGAAGCCTCTGGCGAGACAAAACAGTAAAAGAAAATATTGATATTGTATTTTTTTATTTTTCTATAAATGAGAAGTTTCAGATCAAATCAATCCAAACCAACATCGACATTAATTGAGCAAATTGAAGTGCAATCATATCTGCCAAAACAGTGGGATTCAGAACCTCACATCTACTCTATTCAAGAAGTTCATCCAACAAATCCTCCAATGCCATGCAGAATTGGAGATGAGATTGAAGTACCTTTATGCTATGACGGTCATGATGTGACTGAGTTTGCGAAGAGTCATTTGCGAATAGATCTCACGATTACTGTTCCATACAAAAAACCAACACAATGGGGGAGAAGTTTTGTATCTTTCTTCGGAATGTTCTACGGTTTCAAGTCATCATCAGATGCAATTCGAGACATGAGACTGGTTGACAGTAAAGGAAACATTATTGACAATACACTTCAGAATAATCATGTTCACGAATCATTTCTGTATCACACTTTCAAGTCGTATGAGGAGAAAAACAACATGAAGCATTGTTACAGTCTATTTGAAAATGTTCAGAGAATGGATCCAAGTGTGTGTGGAGCATATTTAATCCCAATGGGTGGTACAGAAACCTCATATCCGTTAACCATTCCTCTAGTAATACCATTTGTGAATCTCCTTCCACTAAGTACCTTTGATCAGTATCCGAATTCAATCTTTGGCAATTTACGTTTACGATTTCATTTGACAACTGATTCTCTTGTGTACTGTCCTGTTCGAGCATCAACTGTCATTCAAAAAACACTTCAAGAAAAATTGGATATCCCAACTTACGGGCAGATTGATCATAATACTGAACGAGGTTATCTTCAGATGATGCATGATAGAGAATGGTCAACTTTAACTATGGAGTTTACACAAATTGGGAATCCAGTTCTACAATGTGAAAGACATAGAGGACCAACCACCTCCGAAGGAACAGCGTCTGTTCTTTCGCATTGGGATTGGTTAGAAACTAAAGAGACAACTTCAACTGTCCTCTCCTCATCTGTGGATAAAGTCGCTTCAATTTGTTATGGATATCAAATCACTGATGCAACGAAACAATCACTCTTCAACACATATTCAAAAACTGTGTATGTGATTAAAGCAGAAAGAATTGACACGCAATCATTTCAATCATCTGCAAATGCCATGGGAGTGAGATCAAACATCAGTATCAAACTCAACAATCTCATGAATCTTATGTGCTTATTCCCTGAAAGACCAAACGAGTGTACAGTCTTTCGCAATCCTCAATATGTTGGTCAATTCGAAATGCTTGGATCAAACTTCCCTAATTTCCCAATGTCAACCATCTCACCTGAGTTCTATCAAATGATGATGGTGAATGGTGATTTTATCGGTTGTTCAGCAACAGAAGAGTTTGAGAATTCCATTTGTGAACCTCGAATTTGGGAAAGAAGGTTTTCAAATGCCACAGCACGGTACAAGAAAATAAAACCATTCACAGATGCAACTTGTTTCACTTTTATGGTTCCAACAGATCGAAGTGAAATTGCTGGTGGTGAAGAAGGTATTTCAACAGCAGAATCAGTCAACATTGTCTTCAGAGGATCACCAATCAATCAGGGAGAACTCGATCCATATTTCACCTCAACTCCAGAAGGTCCTCCTCCACCGATATTGGCATTACATCAGGCAACGTACTGGTTATTCTGGATTGAAAATGGACAACCAAGAGTGCGATATGTCATTGATCGTCGACTCCAAGAAGCGTATGAAGAAGTGAAGAGAGGATACTAAATTGAATATTTTATTTTTGTAGAAATCACAAATGGTGAAGCGTTACTTCTCAATTCAGAATTCTCACACTGCTCAACTCCCTCCTGATTTTACCAATTCTAGAAACCAAAAATATGTTCACTTTCTTGACTGCAAACTCATCCATGTGAAGGAAGAAATAAATGGCACATCGACAGTCATTTCAAAAGACATTCCTCAGCACATCACAATCCATGGTGATTGGATTCAAACTGATGCATTCAATGACTCGTTTGTTGCTTTCTGTAACGAACAGATTGCGAAGCGAAAGAAGTGGGAATTAACAACTCGACAATCAATAGTGAAGATCTGGTTCAAAGACAGTTCTGGTGAATCAATTGAGATGGAAACAACAGAGACAATCAATGGAAAAATAATCAAGGAGTATTATGAATTTCTGGTTGATCTCATGTTGGAATACTAGTCATTGTTTCGATCAGTGAATTATATTTTTGAATGAGTTCATTGATGAGTGTCTGTTGCTGTCCGACAATGCTACTCAGTTCCTGAATGGCTTTCACACAGAAGCAAGAGAGTTCAGCATAATCAACTTGAAGACAATCTGGATTGGAATCATTCACGACTTCAGGAAAGATTTCTTGGATCTGTTGTGCAATTACACCAATGTGTTTCTTCTCACTTTCCTTCTTCAGACATTCACATTTCTCTTTGCAGTTCTTCAAGTGTTCTTCATTGGTTTCGTTCTCGATTTGTCTTGTAACTTTGTTGATCTTCGAGTCGAATGTGTTGAATTGGTACTGGACAATTTCAACTTTATTCAGTTGTTCAAGAACATCTGGGTATGCTTCAATATTCCTTTTCACTCTTCTGTCTGACAGTTGAGAAAAACTTCCTGTTGTGGATATTGAAAACACTCCTGAACCTGTGTCCTCATCGTAGTAATAGATTGCTGGTCTGTCACAGGGAGACCACATTACGATGCCATCACCATTGAACTGAATTCCTGAGGTTTCTGAAATTGATTGTGAAATGGAAAGACCAGAAAAGAATGTCGATGCCGGATATGTTCCAGGATACTTCGGAAGTGATCCCTCTGATATATTCCAATTCGCTCCATTCACATTGATCAATCCTCCGATTGTTGGTGTCGCAATACCGGCTGAACAAGTGATTGATCCATTTGTGCTCACCACTTTTTGGATTGAAGATATCGCTGTCTGCTGTGCTTCTGTTGTCTTCTGAAGTGAGTCAATCACTGACGAATTCTCAATGGTTGACGCAAGATTGTGATCAATCATTTTCTCAATCATTTGTGAATTGTATTTTTGTCGATTCATTTTTGTTTGTTCTTTCATTGAAATTAAAATTCTTGATTCCCTCATGAACATACGTCACCGGCACATTATTTCTGACATACTCAGAGACTAGCGAACAGTTCTCTTCTCTCATTGATTCAATTAATGCTTGTTCTGAACATACTCGACGTCTTTCGTTGTACATTTCAGTTGGATTCATTTAATACAAATTAAAAAATTCAAAAATAAATTTCCATTCGTTGTTTTATCGTTGGTGATCTTCCGAGACTTCGATTCTGTCATCGATGGGTTCGATCAGTCTTGTTTGATCAGCGAAAGTCCTTCAATGGGACATGATCCTTTCATCTCGTTCCTGACGACTCTTTACTGTTTCGTTTAGGTGTGTTATGCTTTCTACTTTCACATTTGTTCTCTCTTCTTTTTTGACATCTCATTCTTGTTCTCGATCCTTCACTTTTTTCTTCTCCTCTCGTTCAGGTACATCACATTGTTTTATGAACGGTGGTTTCATTCCCGACTTGTTTTGAACAGGTTTGCTCCATTTTTGAATTCATTCTTTCCTAAAACTTACTTATGTACCAACGCCGATCAAACCAAAAGTGGACCTGAAGATCAGGTACACAGATGCGTTTTATCGCTTAAAAGTATGTCTCTCGTGATTTACCAAACAGGTATTCTCTTCTTTTTTATTCATCTTTTCATAAAACATCTTCATGTACTCGATCTGTGTGATCATCAAACTCAGGTACACTATTGCGTCTTATGACCAGAAAGTGCTGTTCACTGAATATTTGAAACAGGTTTGCTCTCTTTTTTGTATTATCTCTTTATAAGACACACTATTGTACCAGAATTTTCACTTCACTTTTGTTGTTCTCTGTTTTGGTACACCACTTCACTTTATACTCTCATTTTCACTTCATTGTCAGTTTTTTCTCATTGTCTCTCACTTTTTTACAAAATTAAAATTTAAAATGACGTGAACAAAATTTTGATCCTCATCTTTGCTCAAAAAACTTCGTGATTCATCGATAAAATTGTATGCGTTGGTACACCACTTTGTTTTACTTTCATTCAACTTTCATTTCACCTTTTACACTTCACTACTCTTCGATTTGTGCTCTTCATTTTTTCTAAAACACAACGGTGTACCAACAAAACGCGATCTGAAGTGATCATCCAGATCAGGTACACCACTTCACCTTATCGTTTCATTTCACAACTATTTGATTTCAATTCTCTTTTTTGATCAAAACAAAGTGGAACACAGAACTAAAAATGTTTGATCGTCAAGATAAAAACGAACTGTAAGATCTGGTACATGAATGTGTTTTATCACTTCAAACCTTGTTTCACTTCACAATTTTGATCTCTTTATTGACATTTTTGCTCTAATCTTTCATAAAACAAAGTGGTGTACCAACGAGACTCAATCTGAAATGATCGGTGAGATCTGGTACATGAATGTGTTTTATCGTTTAGTTCTCACTTCAATCATTGTTTTTTACTCTTGTTTTCTGAAATTTCGTTGAACGCGTTCATAAGGTGAAGTGATGTACCAACGAAGTGAGAAAAACAATGATTGGAGAGATCTGGTACGTCACTTCACCTTATCGTTGCTAACATTGTTTCACTTCACAATTTTACTCTAATTAGAAACATTTTTGATGAACGCGTTCATAAAGTGAAGTGGTGTACCAACGAAATGCGAAAAACAATGATCGTTCAGATCTGGTACGAGATTTTGTTTTATCGTTTACTTTTCACTTCACTCACTCTTTTTTTCTCTTTGTTTGTGAAATTTTGACGAACCCGTTCATAAGGTGAAGTGGTGTACCAACAAAACACAAAGAATCAAGATCGCTCCGATCTGGTACATGATTTTGTTTTATCGTCTCATTCTCACTTCACTCACTTGTTTTTCCTCTTTTTTTGTGAAATTTGTCTGAACACGTTCGTAAATCTCAATACTTACCCACAATTTTCACATCTTCCGTCTCAGCCTTTGCTATCATACTTACCCACTTCATTGTTGCTTCATTCACATTCTTTTGTTCCAATTAAGCAAAAAAGTTGATAAAAAATGAGTTATTGTGATGTGCTCGTGAGGTGTAGACGGTCGAAAGAATGCTCGTGAGATGACGAAAATGAAGAGGAATGACGAAGAGATTGAATGTGAAATGGTGAAAGAAAGATGAGAGAAGAAAGGGGTTGAAGGTGTTTTTGAAGTGACAAACACGGTGAAAACGTGAGATGTTGAAACACGAAAATGTGACATTATGGAACAACTATCCGACAAAAGTGTCTCGAAATTTGAGCACAGCTTTGTCGGACAGTGAGAATGAAGGATTTGTGGGAGAAAAAAGGGACAAAAATTCATATAGTGAAAATGTTGGCGGAAATGTTGTGTCAAGTGTGTGATGTGAAAAACCGACCCTCCAGAGAGAACTAATGTCACCAGTAAACTCGAAATCTCAAAAAAGCGTCGCTTGAATGTAATTGTGAAGTGGTTGACGTGAAAATCGTTAAAAATGAAAATTGACAAAAAAGTGTCCGAAGGATCGTGACGTGAAAAGGTTCATACCTAAAGTCGCCAAAAGGCGTTCTTAACCGATCTAATGCTAAAAGGCGTCATAAGAGGACGATTCCTGAGCGAAAGATGATGGAAGACAGGGTCCATACCATATCTCGAAAATTTCGACTCGTAAAAATCCTCAATGGGTCGGATCAAACTTTTTTTCCAAAAAGTGTTTTTTATCGCGAATCTCACCTTCTGAAATCGATTTTGTAATTTTAGAAGGGATTTGAGGTGGATTTGAGACATAAAGTAGTGGTTAGTAGCGAAATCTGAAAATCGACTTTTTCGTCACTTTTTCGACCACTGTTCGGTACGTAGCTCCACGAATTCTCAACCGATTTTCATCAGGATTGTTTTGATCGACGACTCACATCGTCTCCGACATTTTAGAATTTTTTTCGATTTTTTTCGAAGTGGTTCTCAAGTTGGATTCACTTTGTTCGAGTTCAAAAGTGAAAAAACATCGAAAAAAGTGACAACATTTTTGGAAAGTATCAAAAATTTGCTTCAAAATTGACGCTTAAAATGAGGTCAAAATATTGGACATATTTTTGGAATTTAGGTCAAATATTGACATCGTCAAAATGCATAAAAGACTTTTAGTTCAAGATTCAAAAGTGGGTCAATCGGAATTGAGATTTGACTTCTATTTATCGATCGAGACCAACGTGGTTCTTAATTCTTCTCTATAACTACTTATGATGCGCGTAAGTAAAGTGTGGGGGGAGAGACACGTGATATGACGACTGAACAGGTGGAATCCTCGATTCTTTTGTCTGAAGAAAGCGCGTTGATTCTTCGGCTCGTTGACAATGGATGAATAGTTGAAGAAGTTTTTGCGAGATTTCGATAAAGGCGATCGAAAAGGAGGAAGGAAACAGCTGAAGTGTTCATAATCATTGTGTTCATTTCAACCGAACCCTTACTTCGGACCACTTCTCATTATCAGAGGGACCGAGGTTTGAACAGCACCTACTGGAAGGGCGGTGCTTGAAAGGGCGAGATTTTGGGAGTCTGGTGACGAAGGAGGGGTGGGCAGGGACGTTCGACTCGCTCAGCCTTCGCTCGGACGCTGACAAGTTGTGGGGACTCGACTTGGCGGAAGATGCGAGCTCTCGTCACCGCTCCATCTCGCTCCTCCACTTCCTTCTCGGCAGAGCCTCCCGAACTGCCGATTCGACAGTGTTTGTTGGGCAGAGTGGGGAAGACGATTTGGGGTGTGGAGGAGCAGCAGAGACGCGATGCGGAACAGTCGAGTGGAGTGCGAAAGAGGCAGCTGGAAGTGTTGTCGACATCGTCGTCGTGTCGTCTGGCCTTCTCTCCTCGCCCATCGTCCTTTCGAACGCGGATGTCCAGATTGCACCCGACTTGGGTCGATTCTACCCATTTGCTGTCTCCCTCGACACTCCCTCTTCTGCCCCAACATCGATGATCAGCGTGGGGAGGAACTCGGTTCTGTTGTTGTGTTCTCTTTCGATGTCGTTCTCCCTCGCTGCATCCATCGACAGGTCGTCATTTCGTCGTTTGGTGTTGTGAATGTTGATTCGTGTCGGATTCAGAAGACAACGCTCTCGCAGCCTTTCTTGGTGTCCACACACTCTTCCCACACCATCTCCAACACCTCCTTCCTCTCTTCCACTTTCACGTCTTCTGCTTTCGTTCTCTCCGCCTGTCACTCTCTCTCCATCGAACCCACAACCGTCACCAACATCACATTCGAATCATCATTTCTTGTTGGCACGTCATCGCAGATCGCCACTCTTGATTTGACTGTCTCAAACAACACTCTCAAACAGAACTCGTCTCTCTTTGCATTGTCCATCATTCCCAAAACAACTTCAGCAGACACCCCATCCATCCACATCTCATCGTCTTCGTTCTCCTCCTCTCCCACCACCCCAACCCCGCTGTTCGTCTCTGTCGCGTCAGACTGCGCTTTGAATGTGGTTGTCGTGTATTCCACGTTCTCCCACTCCTCCAGCAGCCAGAACAGGACACGAGCTGTTGTTGTGAAGTGGACGACGAGGCAACCTCTTCTTCTGCGGCGAAGGGTTGTTTGTGAGGATTGCTTTGTTTTGGTCTCTCAGTCGCTGTGACTCCTGTTTTCATCTCATTCTTGGATCTGACGAATTGTGATCAATCAGAGATGTTTCATCATCAACCACAATTTGGTCTGTTCTCCTCTATTCTGTGATGTCTTGGGCAATGTTCGCATTTCCTCGAAGAATCAAGAAGACGAAGATGAGGAGGAAGAGTGAGCTCAGCTGGCATCTCGAATGGTGAAGACAACAGTATCCCCATCATTGTCAACTGAAGTATTGTTTCAAGTGATTGATTTGTGATGGCTTCCTCTTCTTTTTCATTCCTGTATTCCCATCTCACGAAAGAACTCACTTGTTTTCCCTCAGTCTGTAAACTATCCCCTCTTTCTTGATCTGGAAGACACACGACATTTTCAGATGGATAATATCGACTGATTGAGACGCTTAAATAGAAACAATCGTTGATGTCCACTGTTAAATCCGATTGAGAAAATGTTTGAGGGTCTGATCCTGAATCTCGCTTTCAAGTGAAATGTTTACAGATTCCAATGAAGTGTGAAGTCTCTTCGTTCCATCATCCCCCTTCTCCTCCCTCAATTTCAGACTTCACTTGGCTCGAACTGTAGACAGAAACTGGACGGACAAATGACTGACCAAGTTTGTCTCTTCCTTTTTGATGTTCCTTCTCAGACCGAACTGATTTCGGAAGAAGCACTGATGACACTCGGAAAATCGATTGTTGCTGGATCTGGTGACGCCTTCGGTGTTTGTCATCTTCTCTGATTTCTTTCCTCCACCAAATCTTTCTTCCCGATCATCTTCTTTCCATTTGTGATTGTTCTCCGCCATTTCTCATTCTTCCAATTTCGTTTATGTTGTTGTTGATGTTGTTGATTTTCCAGATCCTTCACACAATCTGTGCTCGTTTCGGAATCGCTCCCAAATCCATTTCAATCGACCCTCGACACCAATCCAATCCATCTCTCTTCATCCATCTCTTCTCTGCCCTCTTCACTGTTTGTTCCTCTCTTCTCTTCTTTCATCTTCTCTCTCATTTTCTCATCTCCCTTCTCATCACTTCGTTCGTTCTCCTCCCACTTTCATCAATCCAATCATCGTCCCAACCAACAAACAGTATCTTCCCAACTCCACAAACTTCCACCTCCTTCCTCTCTTCACAACCATCCTCCAACGCCACCCTCCTTCTCTCCCACACCTCCTCTCCTCTCCTCTCTGGCTCTCCCTTCCCTCAATCCTCGCTTCTCCTCCCCAATCTCCCCACTCTCCCTCAACTCTCCAAACACAACCACAACCATCACCACAACCATCACCACAACCATCACCACACAACGAACCCCAAATTGAAGAACAGTCTCATCTTCGGCCATCTCAATTTAAAGTTGGTTTTCTCGAGTACCGTTGGTATTCTAAGCTGCAGTTGGTTTTCTGAACGACCGTTGGTTTTCTGAACGACCGTTGGTTTTCTGAACGACCGTTGGTTTTCTGAATGACCGTTGGAAATCTGCAAAAAACGTTGGTTTTTTTAAACCATATCAGTGTGGATGTTTGATCAAAAAAAATTGTACAAATAGACGAGTTGGTAGATTCAGAGACTTCCGCTGTTGGGACCCAGGTTCGAATCCCGGGATCGTCAACTTTTTTCTTCAATGGATTTTTCTGACAGATCATACACATTTTTGTGAAATTATAGCAGTATTCATGATCGGATGAGTAATGTTCGACAATTGGATTGAATTTGCCTTTTTTTGAATCGGATCATCCCACTCTCTCTTAAACTCACCTCTTCTCTCCAATCAACTTATTGAGACTCTTCGATAGTTCAGGATGCACCATACAACAGCAATCAACACCTGGATGCGAAGCGCTTGTTAATTTCCGTGAATTAGAAGTACTAACTGTCTTCGATTCCATCATCATTTCCAGTTCAGCTCCCAACAGAGCTTGAATCGATCTTGATCGCGATCTTGCGTACTTATATCGTTGTTACTTCAATCGTAATACTACAACTGTTGGTGGAGGAGCAATGCATCTTCATTCACCATCAGTCATCCACATCGAAGATGGTGGCTTCAGAAGCAATTCAGCTCCAAAAAACCTACCAACAAAAGATAAACGTGCTCAATGAAGTGGAATTGACATATTTTAACAGCTTATATCACGAATTCAACAAACTCAGAAGTAAACATGGTCGACTGCAATTCCACGCCCATCTCTCCAAAAAGTGGACATTCCAACAATCCATCGGCAAATGGTGTTTCTGCAAATGAATCGTCACTTCTTCCTAATTTTGATACTGGATCTGTCCAAACACTCACATCTTCTCTGTTCTTCGCCGAAAGTACTGCTCTAATAAAGCTTCTTAGGAATGCTCGAACATCCGAAGAGTTTCCACTCCTTTGTTGAAACTGAGCATCTCGGTGGAGCTGGTGGTGAAGAGAAGAATGATACCCCAAACACGCCAAACTCCGCCACTCCTGCCTGTTGAAGGAAAAGCTCATTGTTCAATCTACATTGAGTGCGACAATCTTGGTTTTGATGACACTCATTGCGTCCTGTTCGTCAGCTGGGAAGGCAGGTACGTTGACATTCTCGGCCAGTCCGACGCGCGTTTAATGAGCTCTGCACCTCTCATCCCTCTCCAAACGACTGAAAACTGCCACTAATGTTCACATTTTCATTTTCCTTCGAAGCTCTCCCCGCCTTCAGTAGCTGCTGCAGTCAATCTCAGAACACGCCAAAATTTAACACTTATTGCGAAAGATTTGCATACTACAGACAATCCGGACACATTTGAAACGAAAGAAAGTTATCTGCAGAAGATGGCATACATATTTCTCTTCTCTACGCGGATATTGATGCTCAACAAGTTCTGCACTGATTTTGTTGATGTCAGCACAAAATTTTAATATATCGAAGCCTCTCCCAAACTTTCCGACCTCCCCACGTTCCACAACCCATCTACTTCTTCATTTGGGATTGTTCCGCCAGGCTTTCACCCTCACATCATAGTACCCGGATAAACCCGTTAAGTCGGATAAACCCGTTACCAACATACCCCACTTCACATTGATCCTTTTATTCTGACGACTGATATGTTCTGTGGAAAAGAAAGTAATCGGTGGAATTCTGAAATGATTTGTCTCCAGTTGAGATGGTTGATCGAGGTCTATGGGTCATTTCAAATCGATGAATGACCAGCCACGACACCCTGGATGTGATGCTGAGTACAAAGAGGTTGCATCTCAATGTACCATCCCTTGGACGCCTGGGAAGACATTGGCTAAGTTCCGAGCACATTTCGACTTACATTTTTCTCATTCCATTTCACAATCATTCTTTCAACAGTCACTCCTATTTTAAAAATAATGAAGAGAGTAATGAACGGGAAGTGGAAGGATAATTTTTGTGAAGAGGGGGGACTGCTATGGACATGTGGAATGGTTAACGGGTTTATCCGCTCTAACGGGTTTGTCCGGGTACTATCACATCGACCACCTTGATCACCCTCCGTGGTCTCTTCATTACCCAATAGAGATCTCTCCCTTTTCCTTCACCCGTCTATCGTATACTTTCCACTCTGGGCTCGAAAATTCCCTCAGAACACGAATTCCACGCTAAGTCGACACAAATGTTCATTGACTACCGCCCCACAGTGGAAAGACTGAAGTCGCCCTCTCTTCATCCCCTCTCGCTGCCCTTGCTTCAAGGACGACACCCTTTGAACGTTTTAATTCTCTCTGTTGGTGAGACAATGGAAGCTAACGATCATAAGCTCGATCATCCCGAACCGACCCTTCCGCCATCACTCCAACTCGACGACGAGCTGAAAGAAGAACCAACACACTAATTGTCGTGCTTCTCACAGCTTCGTTCATATCATTCGTCGTCTTCACTCGTCTCTCCTCCGGTCAACAACCAACTCATGTTCTCCATTCCTCGTACCATCCCGACATCTCACTCGACCAGATCACAACCTGTGTCTCCAGCCTCGCCTGAACAATCAATCTTCTTGATCAGCTTTCCACGAAGATTTCAGAATTGGTCTCGTCCACTTCCTCCACCTCGTCCCCCATTTCTCTATTTCCTCTTCCATCTGCAACCAACCTCCTCTTCTCCATCCTTCCACTCAACGACGAGATGCTGATGAGCGGAAGGTCGAGTGGAATGAAGGAGATGGGAGAGAGAAGAAGAACAGGCTTGTAAGGAATGAAAGAGTCGACAGAGCTCAGATTGGACAATTGTAGTCTGTACACTCCAAGACCACGTCCATGAACTCGAAAATGGTGTGAGAAGAAGATGAAGAGAGTGGTGAGGATGGGAGTAGAGAGGGGAGAGTGGTGGAAGGGATGGTTGGGGTGTTGTGAGTGTTGGAGGAGGAAGTGATGAGAGGAAGGAGGGATGAAGATGAGAACGACTCGCTGGAGGAGTATCAAACAAGTGAAGAGAACGAATGGCTGAAACAAGAATCTAAACGGTTGAACGAGCAAAACAACAACTCGAAGCCTAAAAATGCACTGGAAGAAGAGCGAAGAAGAGGAGCAAAGAACGAATGGGACATTCCTGGTGAAGAAGAAGCGGAAACAGGAGGATTGGCGAAGAGGGAGGAAGAAGAGAGGACGAGCTCACAATGTCCACACTCACTATTGTCTCTTCTGTGGAAGGTTGGACAATGCCAGACGATGCAGGCGACACTGTCAGCTTGAAATGTTGTGCATCAAGTTTCGCGAGCCTGTCGAGTGTTGGGAGTGTGTTGGAGAAAGATCAGCAGATTGTGGCTGCGTGTGAAGGGGAGAGGAGAATCTTTCTTCCGCCAGGTCAGATGGGGGAAGAAGAAGAGAAGGAGTGGGTGAAAAGGGAGGGTATGAGACAGAGGGGAACATTCTTGTTGTCACGTGACAGTTTCACTGTTGCGTCGGAAGACGACAATCAATTTGGGGAGTTTGCTCAACCAAGCGCGTCGTGTCCAACTCACACACACCCCACAATCCCTTCTGGATTCACCACAATCACACTCACCAAACAGATGAACAGAACAGAAGATTTGGCAGCGCTGTTCCTGGAACCCAGCGGACTCACAGCCTCATAACTGACCTCTTTGCTGCCACGAACATCAATGTGTATGGATGATCTGGCATCCTCCAAACTGATCGTCGTTCTTCCATCGACCCTGTCATCCGCGTCTGTCGGAACTCTGCCCTCCCGTCCAGCCTCGTCAACATCATCCCATCATCAGAGAATGCTCGTTCTCCACGTGATCCTCCACACATGACGGCAGAGGGATCTCGATTTCGTGTCCATCCAAATTCCCACCTTCAAGTCTTGTCACCGACTCAAAATTCGATTCAATCTGTCAATGTTCAAGCGGACAATCTGGATAATGGATTTTCATCTCCGCCTTCGACTACTCATCACTCCTCATCTCACACTCGATGTCATGGAAGTCTGTCAAAAATGTCAGCTTCAGGCCTATTTTTTGATGTGACAGTCACCGCCTGCACATACACATCCTGCTCAACAACCTCCGATACAACTTTTGGCGTCCTCTCCATATCGCACTCTGTCAGACACAGTTCATCCTCACTGGAACAGCAGCCATCACAACATGCACGTCACAGTCAATGTGATTAGCCGACGTACTCCACTTTGCGAGAACTCGGACCGAGGATGGTTCCTCCATCTCCACCCACGCCTGTGTCTAAGCTGATGCCTAAATTGTTTTTGGGGAATGAGGATACCACTTCTTCGATTGCTGTTCGTTTTCTTCTCGCCGTCATTCTCCTCGTTCGCAAGTTTCTGAACACTCAACGAATCACTCATGTGGTGATCTGTGGAACTGGAACGACATCTGGTTCGAATGTTTGGAGTGTGAATAACGTGTCGATACTGTCTCTGCCGATGTCTGAGTTAGATCCTTCGACATTCTTGGCATCGCCAGCGAAACATGTGAGCCGTGTGTGCAGCTTTCTTGACAAAGCACTTGATGGTGACGGGGTGATCCTGGTTCATTCACCTCAAGGGCACAACCGCGCGATGCTGATTGTATCGATTTTTCTGATTCACCACTACAGTTGGTGAGTGGAGCATGCGATGGAAGTGACGTCGCTGAGCCGGCGGACTCGGATGAAGCGATCGTTCGTTTCGGGGTTGAGGAAGCAAGCTGGAGTGATTAGTCGTCTTGTGCGAACGCCTCGTCTTTTGCAGGAATCGTTCACTCTTCACAAAACGTCGTTCAACCAGGCAGTGCGACTGACTCAGTCTGCGCCGAGTGTGTGTACTGCTCCGAAAGTGAAGCTCCCCAGCTCACTGGCGCCGTGTGTTGTGAAACCGAAATCGAGCTTGTTGACGAAACGACCGCAGACGAGTGAACCGACAAGCGGGACGGAGCCTGCGGGATCGATTCTGCAGTCGGGCGATGCGAGGGAGACACCGAATGCCGCTGAAGTTGGCGAAAACGAGAGCCCGCTTCTTTCGCGTGTCGCCCACCCGCTGACCAGCGCTTGCTGAAGCTACACTCCACTCGGATTGGACGTGCCGCAGATTAATGTTCAGAATGTGCCGGTACAATTCTTGGGGCACCCGACGATTCTGGAATTGATGGAAGCTGGAAGCCGAAACTGTCAGCTCTTCGGACAATCGAACAAAACGCCCTCCGACGGCAAGGATCGGCCGGGCACCGCTCCGAAATCGTCGGCAGAACCACTTCGCAGTCCTGCGACGAGTTTGGACCGAAATACGCCATCGCCGAACACACGCGCCAAATCAGACTCGACCACTCCCGAACGGCATGCCCGGCCGCCCACACTCACACAAGTCTCGTCCGCAGCGTCACTGGATTCGCTGGCCTCCTCCTCGCGAATTGATTCGCCGACGTGCGCAACGAGCGAAGAAAGCGAGTCGGTGATTGAACTGAACCCCACCCCGCTCTCACTGCGCACCGACCAGCACTTCCTGCCGCTCTTCTCGCCCCCACCGCACACCCCTCCGTCGGCAGCGGACTACAACACAGACCGCTCTCGCCCCTCGTCGCCCACACTCACAAACCCCCTTTCGCCTCCGAAGGACCACGCGAACTTGAACGAACCGCCGAGTCCTGTTCTTGTGACGATGCTCCGGTTCTCGCGCGGGAATGGGATGTGCTCGCCGCAACACTCGAAGCCAGCCCCACAGTTGGTCTCGCTCCCCACAACCCCTCCCACACCCTCCCCCTCTTCCCCAAAATACGGCAGTGTGCATTCTGCGAGTGTGAAGAAGAGAACACCGACAACACCAGTCGCGAAGGGGAAGGCTGTGGCTGCGATGAAGAAGCACCATTTCTGATTGTTTCTCCGATCGGATTGGGTGGATCTGCCGTCGTGGCCCGTTCCCTTTCTTTTGGTTCGTGTCCCATCCTCTTTCTTCCTCCGCGTTCTGTTCTGCTTCGAAGCTCGTCATTATTTGGCTGTCCTGTTCTGCGCTGAATCTCGCTGTCGCTTTCTGTTCTGGCAGTGTCTTGCTCTGTGCGTCCTGCCCGTTCTTGCCTGTACATGAGACGTTAGAGATTCGGGGGAGGGGATCTGAGGCTATTATCGTTTTACCCATTCTTTACCAGTTTCTGAGCCTATTTTCGCGAATATTTTGTTTTCTTGATTGCTTGTGACATGCACTGAATGAATTGAAGACGTGATATTGTCTTGTTTCCGAAATATTGGTTGGTGAAGTGTTCAAAAACAAACTGGATTTGTGCAGCACAGGAGTTGGGGATGACTTACTATCTGGTTCCAGAAAACAATGAAATCCATATCATATGAATCGAGTGCGTTTCAACCGTCCAACCAATCTGCAGATGGCAGTAGAGAATGAGGAGAATTGGTTGGCTTCAGTATTCTTGATCTCCGCTTCAAACTTCAGCGCTTCGCATACAGGTGTTGATTGCTGTTGTATGGTGCATCCTGAACTATCGAAGAGTCTCAATAAGTTGATTGGAGAGAAGAGGTGAGTTTAAGAGAGAGTGGGATGATCCGATTCAAAAAAAGGCAAATTCAATCCAATTGTCGAACATTACTCATCCGATCATGAATACTGCTATAATTTCACAAAAATGTGTATGATCTGTCAGAAAAATCCATTGAAGAAAAAAGTTGACGATCCCGGGATTCGAACCTGGGTCCCAACAGCGGAAGTCTCTGAATCTACCAACTCGTCTATTTGTACAATTTTTTTTGATCAAACATCCACACTGATATGGTTTAAAAAAACCAACTTTTTTTGCAGATTTCCAACGGTCATTCAGAAAACCAACGGTCGTTCAGAAAACCAACTGCAGCTTAGAATACCAACGGTACTCGAGAAAACCAACTTCAAATTGAGGCAGCCCTCATCTTCGTCCTGTTCTCGCCTTCGTCAACTCCATCCTCCAACTGTCCCTCACTTCTTCCCCACCCACTCCAATCCCAAACAAGACACTTCTGTCTTCCTCTCTCTCCACCCTCTCTTCTAATCCTGATCCACTTGTCAAAGGCCATTCGGGTTCTGCTCTTCACTTCCTGACACTGCTGGATGGTGTCGTCGACGAGACGTCGATGCCTGTGGATGAACTTGTTGCGCAGCGAGACACACTTCTGACCCAAATTGGAGAGAAAGATGCAGAAATCACAAAATTGACAGAAAGCCAAAACCAGATGAAAACCGCGATGTCTAAAAAAGACAATACAATCAACACTCTCACATTGGAGCTACACGAAGGTCAGACAGAGTTGAGAGAGAAAAATGAGGAACTCCGTCAATCGCAAGTGATCATTCGAGAGAGGGAGGGCGAAATCGCATCCAAAGACAAGATCATCAACGAAAAGGATGCTCAGTTGAAATAGAAGGACAACAGAATGGCAGAGATGACTGGACAATTGGAAGGAAAGAATGAAGACCTGCGAAGAGCGTCAGACACGATTCACAAGAAAGAAGCACAGATCATCGAGAAGGATGCTGCGATCAGACAGAAAGACAGTTCGATCGGTACACTCACTCAACAGGCAGAAGAGAGGAGCTCCCTTACCAGTTGCTCCTCACAAACCTTAGCTCCCACTCCATTGAGATAAGTCCTATGAAGTGGCCCACAGGTCCTTTTATCCAAATGGTTTCACAAATACCTGAACTATGAGTGCTATCCGGACATGAAGAACATATCAATTTTCACATGTTGGCACGATTTCATAGAGTTCTCGAACCTAACTCATCATTTACATTGTGTCACGAACGACAGTTCCGTCCGCTCAATCTTCAGCTCCGAGTCGTATTGTCCCTTCCACAACACACATCAATCGGCCCTCCAAGAAGCAATTATCAGACCAGGTTCCACTAAAAATGAATAAAGTTCCAAGATAGCACGAATAAGTTCTGACAAGTTTGAAGGAAGAATCATCAAGTCTATCTTCCTCTCATAGTTCTTGGAATAGAGCTTCGAACACGACGTTTACCAAAGCAAGAGTAATTGCAACGAAGGTGCAAGAAGCACAAAACACTCATAGTTCACTCCCTCCCTCCTCGATCAAATTCGAAGGAAACTCGTTGGGAGGACGAATATAATGCAAGGAAGAACGCTCAAGTGCCCTATTTTTTGGTTGGTTTTTCCAGCTTGATGTATCGTTTGAACGATACTCACAACAACTTAGACGCTCCAACATGTGATTGAGGAGGACAAGGATAGTGGCCTTTTCGCAGGTCAAATTGACCATAGATACTCCCATTATTCCCTTCTAGGCTGCCACCTCCTCTGATCGATCCACCAGAACCGTCACAGAACTCGTTTTTCCCTCGATGATGACAAGACATTCACGCTCGTTATCCTGACGATATTCAAACGACTGGATCGTCACTATCTTGTTTTTTAAGGTGTTCGGAACAATTTCACATCAGCCTTTGACATCTGCGGCCTTTCAATCAGGATGGGAATTACACAATTTTGCCAATCACTCAACGGATGTAGGTGGAAGTTACTCTATCACTGAGTACACAAGTCTCATCATCTACCAAGTATTAGTCACAGTTACTCTGCATTTTTGGAAGAGAATGGTGTTACGGATTGTACACCCTGCCTTCTTTAAGGAGTACCTTGCCGCTATCGGAATCGAACGAGATGGAAAGAGCTCATAGGCTCCCTTCCCCAAACCTCTCTTTTCTCGAAGAAGTAAGAAATTGTCAAGGACAATCATCGAGACAGCGGTATTGGCACGGACTAATGCAAATTGACCAGCACACACTCGACGACTTTGATGTGTAGCTGAGAATCCGGTTAATTCTACAAGACTAGAACTATAGTGGAAATTTAACCCGATACTTTTATTTAACCCGATACTTTTCCCCCATTTTTTGGACCCCTCTTTCCATCCATCCCATATTTCTCGGAACCCATAAATTTTTGGGGCCCACCATTTCCGGGTTGGATATCTACCCTCCCCCATCAATCACTTGAGGCAGAAATCGAACCTCCAAAATAGGATCCACGGGTGGGGTCTCCTATTTAGGAGTCTTTTTTTTCTGATTTTTTTGACCCTTTTTGGCTCCCAAATAGGAGGTCCTTAACATTTAAGCTTAGGACAGCCGAACTTCACGACCACTTTTCTCCACGCCTGTTCATGATTTTTCAATCCCAGTTCATTTCTGGTGATTTGGGATGGTTTTCTCTCAAAATGACAATTTTTTGAAAAATGAAAAATCTTGGGGGGATCTGGGTGGAAATTTAGGGTGAAATATTGATTTGCCTGTATAACAAGCTTAGGATCTTGAAAACTTGTTTTGATCATATCTCCACAACCAGACATGGTCCAGACATGAAACTTTTACCAATATGGATGTTTTGTTGAGAAGTATTTTTTTCGGAAAATTTTGCGAATTGTCGAAGACCTCCTATTTTGGAGGTTTGTGGTTTTTTCGAGTTTTTCTCAGAATCTCCACCTCCTTCTCACTCTCTGAGAACAAATCTGTCCAAAATGATGATTTGGATTCGATTCCGATGGTGTCTCCACCATTTTAACCGAATTTGGAGACGGGTGCATCTTCACATGTCAAGTGACAGCTCACCTTCAGAACCACGGTTAAAAACCAAAAAAAAATATCTCAACTGCCGCAAGGGGAGTTTTTTCAAAATTTTCCGAAAAAAATACTTCTCAACAAAACATCCATATTGGTAAAAGTTTCATGTCTGGACCATGTCTGGTTGTGGAGATATGATCAAAACAAGTTTTCAAGATCCTAAGCTTGTTATACAGGCAAATCAATATTTCACCCTAAATTTCCACCCAGATCCCCCCAAGATTTTTCATTTTTCAAAAAATTGTCATTTTGAGAGAAAACCATCCCAAATCACCAGAAATGAACTGGGATTGAAAAATCATGAACAGGCGTGGAGAAAAGTGGTCGTGAAGTTCGGCTGTCCTAAGCTTAAATGTTAAGGACCTCCTATTTGGGAGCCAAAAAGGGTCAAAAAAATCAGAAAAAAAAGACTCCTAAATAGGAGACCCCACCCGTGGATCCTATTTTGGAGGTTCGATTTCTGCCTCAAGTGATTGATGGGGGAGGGTAGATATCCAACCCGGAAATGGTGGGCCCCAAAAATTTATGGGTTCCGAGAAATATGGGATGGATGGAAAGAGGGGTCCAAAAAATGGGGGAAAAGTATCGGGTTAAATCAAAGTATCGGGTTAAATTTCCACTATAATTTCCAAGCACAGAGGAAATGGAGGTTGGACACGGCAAGGCGCTCATGTGGTCTGACACGATCCCTACAGCGAACTCTCCGAGGAAGTGACATTCACAGGGTTTTGAGAAGGTCCTCACCTGACTCACCCTCAAGTGACCTCACCTTTTTTCCAATTATTGTTTTTGCTCCAAATTTCGTGAGGAGAGTTGTTTATCGATATAACAATTATAAAAGAAATGAATAAGCATATTGTGAAGTGGATAGTGCAAAAAGATGAACAACTTTTTGGAGTTTGCACTGGTTCAATTTGTTGTATCTGTGAACATAGAGTCGTTTTGTTTGGCGAAATGGAGTGTAAGATCAATTCTATCTTCAAAAATCAAAGAGTTATCAACTGAGAATCATTCAATGGGATAATTGAAGTTTGATCGAACCCACCACCATTTTCTCCTTCAGACATCGATTCTATTTCAGTGATTATTTTGAAAAAATAGAGAAAGAAAACCGTGTCCGGTGAAGTGGAAGGAAAGGTAAAGTGTGAAATGGTGTCGAAGAGTCGTGTTGTGACCGATCTTCGTGAGATTCCTTGGTTCCAGTCTCCTAATTAGGACACCAGGAGACCTCACCTCCTGAAAGAGGGAGGTGAGGTCATTTAACCTCACGGTAACGTTAAAACTGTCAGACAACCATAAACCCTGGACATTCACTACCAAAGTTAAATCGACGAGAAGCGTGGAGAGATTCATCTTCGCTCTTTCGCTCTGATGAAGTTGGTGGTCGCTTGCTCCGTTGTCAATGCTCCCAGGGTTGCTGTTGTCAGGTGGATAAATACCGTGCAAGAACACGGCTGGCTTGAATCGTCTCCACAGCTTCACATCTCGCAAGTTTCAATCAACATTTCTCAATCTCCGCCAGATTATCACTGACTGGGTCACCATGGGTATAACGAAACAGTCTATTGGTGGGTCACCGACATCCAAACGAAATTTCACGAGATGAGTCAGGATGAACACAGAAGTCAAGACACTCTGGTTCGTATCTCTCGTAGAGCGCGCTCCCCACTTCAAGCGTCGGATCCACGCCAGTTCATTAGTCACGGGAGCGCACGCTGACGACCTTCTCGAACGGGAAAGTCGCTCAAAGAGATCTCTCGGTGTTACCAGCGAAGATTGTTCATAAGTGACAACGCTCCACATGTCAGACAGACCTCTCCAATGCAACTATTTGCGCAGTCATTGCTCCACGAATCACAGTCGCAGCGCAATCGAGGAACTGACACCTGGTCACGATGTTAGTGGACTCTGTCATGCAAACTGTCCAGACCACCGCCGATTCATCGTAATAATGGTGAAATCGTCAGTGTGCAGAGGATGAAATCGTAGTCTTCGGCAGAAAGAAAACCAAGATACGATGAAACACGCAACTCATCTACTTGTGTAGCCGCCGAGCAATATTCGATTCTGAGGTGCGAACCAGCGACATCCTCTCCACCCAAAACACGGAATAACATTGACATCTCTTCGCTCATTCCTGAACCGGCTGTATTGCTCGTAGAGCATCCTTTGATCCTGGTATTGGCGATGGAAAGCCATCACCAAACAGCTCCGCGAGGCCATCTCACCATCTGATGCTTCGCTCCTCAAATAGGTGCCCCTTCGGATTTCTCATTTGCAAGTGATCATCGGGATCAGAAGACACAGCCTGCAGATGAGACAGAGTCAATCGTCTTCCACTGTCTTCTTTCGTATCCTCACAGGGAAGCTCTCCTGCTTGACTCTCTTCGCAAGTGAATAGGAGATTGTTTTTGTATACTTGATTTTGAAAGACAGTCGCAACGACACGACTAAGAACTTACCCAGTTATCATCGACACACCAACCAGCCCCACTTTTCTGGCCTTCATACTCGAACGTTAAAAGCATTCCTTCTTTCATGAATGTCACACCAGTGATGACACTCACAACAAAGAATCAAACAATACCTCAATAATCATCCTGGTTTTTCCTCGTCCCCTCTCTGAGTAGCACCGTTCATCTCTATAATGGATCCTTTCACTGTTCAACGAAACGGAATGGAAAACTGACTGTTGACGTCATCAATGAATTTCCACGAAGTCTTGAACGGAAGTAAAGAGAGATGATTGGGAAGCGAAAGCCTCACCCGAGGAAGGATGAATCAACGATGACACAGTGAAGGTGAAGAAGGGTATGTGGAGAACGATGCGGACGAAGATCAGCAAGCCAACGATTACCTCGATGAAGAAGATGACAAGACAATAAGATCTGGATGAATGAATCAGACGACATAATTGATTTCACCAGCGGTGATGATGATCTGACTGAGTTGAAGGCACAGTACTCTCTTCACATCCCGAAAGCAAACTGATTCCTTCCTCAGTAAACACCTACAACAAAATCTTCACCCATCACGTGCGGTGCGATCTTGAACTCGAAATGCGGAATGGGCCAATCATTCTTGTACGCGACTCCGCGTTAAGAATCACCTGTTGGGAGTCGATCCGACCGCCAAGGCATCAAACAACCCGAAGATTGTTGGTGATGCCACCAAGAAGAACGACGGCCTGGATGAGCTTCATCAGTAGCGCGAAACGATCAAGATCATCTCACTGAGCAGGTTCGACAGTGTTGTGTATCCCAAAGAGTTCCAGATAATCGCCAACTCTCAGCATGTCCGCACGGGTCCAATGACAGAATCGGAGGAAGATTCAGTTAGAAATGAAAAAAGACACACTTGACGAGGGGAGAATGGACGAGAACGACGAAAATCAGCCATCTCAAAATGACTCCAACGAAGCGGAATTCAAGCTAGATGACGATCACAAAGCGAAGGAAGAAGAAAAATCCAGCCAAGCATCTTTTAAAGAGCGGAGGCTCGTTGAAAGAGACGACGTCAACGAGAATGAGAGAACAACTGCAGAGCGAAGCCAAGACAAATCTCAACATATAAACTCGTGTAGAGCAAGTTACAGCCTTCAAACGAAGAACACTGCACTTCTTTAGCGTGCAGATCGTACTCACTATACAGTATTGCGAAAGAAGGTCGTGTTGTTCGTGCAAATTCAGAACTGACCGATTCTAATCTGGATACCGAACTGAATCTGTCATCCCCTCGAAATTTCTTCCACAATAAGATCAAACATGAACCAGCACGAATACAATCAGAGGGAACGTCATCATCCTCACAATCGTCGTACTGGACACGATCATGTCGCCGATTCCCAAAATTGTCCGAAAACGCAGAGAATCGGCATTCCGATTATCTACCGGAGGGTTGCTCTGTTCGACGCAGTCGGAACCGTCGTCGAGCAAGGCTTCGGCCACGTCCCGCAAGGTTCGCTTGCGAATAGGACGAACCATACAAATCTCGATGACAGCCACTGATCGTGGAGTCACGGTCCAAAAAAGTAGTCATCACGTTCCACATTGATGAATGATTCACTCAACAGATATGTTCTTTCTTTCGATTCAACTCTCTGTTTTCGTCTTGTTTGTTTGATAGTGATCTCTGTCCTGTTCAACTCTCAATGGAGTGGGAGCTAAGGTTTGTGAGGAGCAACTGGTAAGGGAGCTCCTCTTACACAAACCGAAGCTCCCACGAGTTTCACGACCTGTCCCCAAGATTGTGCCAGGCCCAAGGGCCTTTGCTCCCTCTCCCACCGCGTCAGCGGTAGTTTCTCGGATCATTGGTTCGCCCTGATTCGAGAAAAAGAAGTGAGAACGCTTATTAATGAAATGAATTTGGATTATAATTTTTGTTGAAATGCATTTGTCCCTCAGGACCTGTGGGCCACTTCATAGGACTTATCTCAATGGAGTGGGAGCTTCGGTTTGTGTAAGAGAAGCACGACACTCCGAAAGACAGAAGAGACACTGCGACAAGCGAACGAGACGATTGGAAGGAAAGAGGAGCAGAACAAGGAGAAGGACAAACAGCTGCAAATGAAGGACGAGACGATTGCTCAGCAAGCCACGACGATTGCTGAGCTGACAAAGAAGCTGGGAGAGTTTGTGGCGATGGAGAAGAGACTGAACGACAAGCTGAGCACAACACACTCGAAAGTGGTGGCAGTGGAGGCACAGATGACAGAAGCAGCGAAGGATGTGAAGTGGATTCGAGACATGGTTCCTCCAGATCATGCGATCACAATTTGGGATCCAACGCACTTTCGGAAGGAAGGACGACGAATCACAAGTCTCGTGGAGGATAAGAAATCGTGTTTCTCCGACGAAATCACGAGAGGAGTGTGGAAATTGTCGATTCGATGCGATAGATGCGACTGGCACAGTGTGATCTTGTTTCACTCATCTTTTCAGAATTTGGTGTGATCGACTCGTCCCATCTCGAACAATCCAAAACAGGGTATATTGAGGATATGTCATGGGCTTCAGTGTTTTGGTTGAATAGCGGAGTTGTTTGGCAAACTGGGAAACACACCGCAACAGGAAATCAAAAACCTAACAACTACTCAGTTGTGACGATGGAATTGGACATGAACAGACACACCCTCGTTCTGTTTGTGGACGGCCAGAGACAACCACACTCACTCACCAACATCCCGCAGAATAGCCATGGGCAGTGGTCGGTCTGAAAACATCGAGTCCAGTCCCTAAAAATAAAACAGTCGGCGACTTTTTTGAATCGCGTTTTAGTCGAGTGGTAGCACGACAGCTTTTTGCTCCCCCAACATCGGACAAAAAGTCGGCCTGACCGACCGACTCCGACTCCTTCTCTTCGTTCTCACACCTTTTCCACTCACCCAGATAATGATGAAATGGTGTTTTAATTCTTTTTCATCATTTCCATCCTCTTTCTCTTCATTTGTCAGCAAAAGATGACATGATCCAGCCCAACTCGGAAATAAGCATTTTGAGAAGAGAAAACGAACATTCACAACATCAGTATGCTTTTACATAGTTTTGACACTCTTGTCAACCTCTTTCTCATCATTTATGTGAAGTTGATGTCTTGTCCATCCACTATCGTCGACCATCTCCACGCGATCTCTACCCGGTGGTGATGAAGAATGGAATACTGTGTGGATTTGGGGAATGAAGCAGCACCGATTGAGTACCTTGTACTCACTTGATATCGTGGCATAGACCTAGACCTTCCTGACACCAGGCAAGAACCAGCAACCGCCGATCAGCTCGCATGTGGCTGTATACTTACCTGTGTCTCGCTCGATGATTGTTTTTGGATGTCAGACATCGGAACGGGCAGAGAACAAGCTGTGGGATTCCTCTATCTCCCAGAATTCTTGATCGGTCGTGACAACGGAATCGTCGCCTCCCCAACCCCGCTATTTCTACTCAACGTGCACACAATTCATCACCTCTGCACTTCAAACTTTCTCATTCACTACATTTCCTCTGTCAATCCCAGCTGTGACAGGCAGTCAACCCTCCGTTCATGAGCTCCGAATTCCACCCTGTCCCACCTGCAGCGGTTCCCAAAGTGGCCTCGATTGATGTGGGGACGCCGATGGTTCGTTTTTTGTGATTTCGGGAGGGATGGTGTATGACCACAGCTTCCTCTCCAACATTTAGGTTTTGGAGGAGATCGCAGACTCTAAAACGGATATCCCTACGACAGTGAACGACACTGTGTCGCAGCTGATCAAATATCCTAATTCACAACAGAGATTCATACAAGAGGGTATTTTATGAACTCTTACTGTCAAAAGCGACGATCGACGAACTACAAGGGATATACGCAATGATATGAGATTTGGAATTGTCCACACAGCAGCCACATGTTCTTTCGGGCTTCTAAAACACAAGTCTGTGCGAGTTCATCCAACCCTTCAGTCAAGTTTGGCAGTCACCTTTAATCACCATTGTTCTGTCGACACTGTGCCAAACACACGCGAAGTGGTTTCTAATTTCCACACTCTCGATCCTAAATCGGGACAGTATGCACTTGAGGTGCTCGTTCCTGGGGAAGGTGAGTTTGAACAGGGAGCTGACGAAAATGAGCATCATGAACTTTTCCATCGTGCTCACTCCTATTTTCTTTGAAGAATCCAACCAAACAGCCCTCTTTTCACAGGCTCTGAAGTTTTGAATGCAAAACACGAACTCTGTTCATGCTTGTATCAGAATGCTTGTTCTGCTCCAGCATTGCCTGGTCAAAGCGCTCCACTGATTGGAAGGGAGTGCAGGGGCGTTCATGAAGGAGCAGGGGCTCGAAGCAAGGGAGTTGTGCTTCAGCTACGCGTTTGACTGGCCGGACGAGAGGTGGATGCTGGGCGAGATGAAGGGATAGGTTGGGATGCTTACGATGAACTAATTCCGAGTGCCGTGGATGGGAGAAGAGGCGAGGAAGGGTGAGAAGGAGCGGAAGAGGAAGGAGGAGAAGGAGGAGGAAGCTGTATAGCCGACACTCTCTATCCTGCCTTCCGATCGCTTGCCAGACAAGACGCGGCTTCGGAAGTGCTGGCCGGAGTGGGTGTGGGAGGCCGGGTTCCAAGAGACGAAGAGCAGGCATCGCTGTTGCTGTGCGATCTTCCGAACTGTCTGCACAGCGTGGACAGTGCAAAGGGAAGGAACGAGGGAGTGAGGAACTAAGGAAGGCGAGTGTTCGAACACACAGGCGACGCAGGCGACAAAGCTCCGAAAGAAGACGCAGCGATGCTGGACCGATTTCGGAAGGAGAGGCCGCACACCATCCGAATGGGCGCGATTGCGCCAGTGGCACTTGTCGATGTATGGTTCTGTTTCTTGTTGGGTTGTGGTTGTTGTTTGATTGTGTTTCCTGTTTTTGTGTTTGTTTCTTCATGACGTGTCTTCTTTCTGTGCAGGCAAAGGCCATCCCACCCGACCCGCGCCACTCTGTGCTCCCTCCACCCCCACCCAACACGCCACCCAGTCTGCCTTCCTCTCTTCCTCACTCTCCCTCTCCTCCAGCCCTCTCCCTCTCCACCATCTCTCCTTCGTCTTTCCCCGATCTTCTGGCTGAGCACATCCCATACACACCTGATGTGGATTCTCTGCTGACACACGTGGCGCCACTGGAGGACGATGTGAAGAAGCAGCAAGATGAGCGGCTGGAGCATCTGAAGCTTCGGGATACGCAGGCGACGCAGCCACCAACAGTGGAGACAAGTGTAAATGTGACAGTTTGTTCACAACAGTATCACCGCGAGAGTGAAAAACGAGGGATGGAAGACAGCTCAGCCATCTTTTTAAGTCAAGAAGTGTCCATCACTTGTTCTCCCCTTTCATTCAAAACACAACGATTCGCTGTTCCTTTAATCTTCCCAAACATTCACATATATTCTTTTATTGACAATACTTTGGTTTTTACGAAAATCTGAAGGATTAAACACACTGTTTTTGGTGAAAAGGGCACGATCACAAAAAAATCCAGTCGGTCGGTCGACGAGCAGTCGGACCGACCGCTGCCCATGCCTACCGCAGAACGTCAGATTCGCATTGTTCATCGGTCACAAAGATAGACACGCAGACATTTTAAGTTTCGATGAGATTTCAGCTTAGAAGTCATGGTTCTCTTTCATCTCAAGTCATTCACGAATCTTGGCTCATCTCATCAGTTCCATTTCTTCAGCTTTTGTTCAATTGGTCGTAATCTCATTGCAACGTGTTCCCAAAATGATCAACTTTTGGCTTGATCGCGTTGTTTTGTTCATTATTCTGACTTGGGTCTACACCCTTACTCCCACTATTCATCACCGTCATGTTCCTAATCTTGGAGAAACAATCTCATCACATTCCCGCACGTCCAATCACGAAGAATCTCCGCGAACAATCTTCCTCCAAGATCCGCGATATGAATCAAAAACGGTGGAGATCTCTTCAAAACTTGTAACCGTCCATGGGACTATACCTTCCCGTCCAACAATTTTCGAGAGCCAGCAAGTCAAAGGGACGCTATTGCATGTGACAAACTCAACTGCGTCGTTCTCCAACCTCGCTTTCCAGCCGCTAACAGTCCGAATACTGACAGTCATCAATCATTCTGAATGTCTTGTGGCCAACTCTATTATTTCGGTGATTGAAGACGGGTCACCAATCGAATGCAGTGATTCCACTGTTCGAGTTCTGAACTCGGAATTCGACTTCTCGACCTCCCAGAATCATTCCCCCTCCCTCTCAACCACTGCATCCACATCCAGCACCGTCTCCTTCCACAGCTGTTCATTCTCTGACGTTGTGGTCACAGCACCTGGCTCGTACGTCTCCTGCTCGTCCGTCCAGACATCACAGACTGATCGCTGCCTTTTCTCGAACATCAGCCACTGCCCTCCCTTTTGCAAACCATCACTTGCCCCGCTTTTCCATACTGTGTCCGTTCTGAACACGCACTTTGTCGACTGTGAGAATGTGCTGTTCGGAGGAGTGGTGCGTGACACGGAAGACCGAACGTCTCTCCTCGCCGCCAACACCACGTTCACTCGCTCCCGCAGCACATACACCAACATCACAGGCAAATCATTCGGACCAACAACAACGACGACCGCCCAAGTCGTTTCTGTGGACCACCGCTACGAACAATGCACGTTTTTGAAATTTGCCGATGTGAATGTGAATGGCGGTGGGATTCGATGCGAATCTGGCGCCAACCTCGCCGTCGACAACTGCTCGTTCATCGAAAGCCGAAACACTCGCGATGTGGACACGAATCCAACAGAGGGAGGAGGAATTTGTATGCAAAGTGGAGCGGGAGTCGGTGGATCATGCGCAGTTTCCTCTCAAAATGCGAGGCCCGTTTCGGAGGAGGGCTTCGATTCATCAGCCCCCGTCACCTCGTCGTTCAATCCTGCAATATTTCTGAATGTCAGGAAGTTGATCACTTGCAAGAACATACTGGACCCTGGGGAGGAGGACTTGCATTGTCTTGGATGCCACCTGGTTCCGTCTGTTCTGCCGTTCGATTTGAAGACTGCAAAGCGACGTAT
Organism: Blattamonas nauphoetae; assembly: GCA_033064195.1. Lineage (NCBI taxonomy): Eukaryota > Preaxostyla > Oxymonadida > Blattamonas > Blattamonas nauphoetae. The sequence goes on from JARBJD010000326.1 coordinate 34,324, forward strand.
TCGGGGTCGTGTCTGGACAACAATCAAGCTCAAGATTCGATCACTTACTCCAATCTCCTCTTCTCACATGGTGCATGTCCTCAAGCAAATGTGATTGTCTCAACGATCGCAGGCGACCCAGAAATAACATTTTTTCAGTTGCCTGTTCATCTCGAACGTCGCCAACACGACTCGCGAAGGGACAGTCAATGGGACAACAATGAACATGGTACGTGCAAACGACATCATGTTTCATCACCTTCCGGTCTGGGAACGAGTCTTGAAGGACAAATCATCCTTCGTGAATTGCTTCAGCACCTCAGACTTCCCTCGAATCGCCCTCCAACTGACTCATCTCATTGTGGACTTCTCATCTTTTGTTGATAGAAACGACACACTCCTGGACATCCATCTGCCGACACTTGGAATTGCTGTGAGTGCCGACGCGGGGTCAGACGCAGATGGGAGTGGATCGACATATTTGAATCAGAAATGTCGTACGGTTGGCTTCGCTGGGCAGAACAGACTGGCCGATGCAGACACGTCTGTTGTCGTCGAGAGTGGCCGATACGAAGAGAGACTCTCGATCGACGTAGGAAGCAAGGCAGTGTTGTTCTCGTCGATCGGCGATGCCCATTCCGTCGTCAGCTTCACTCCTCAACTTGGCGAAGACTGTTTCATGCAAATTGGTGTTGGGAAGCTGTCGCTCAGCAATTTCTCGTTTGTTCCGTGCGAGACCGCCAGCATCGTGGAAGTCATTGGAGCGGGAACGCTGACCATCGAATCGTGTCAGTTCCAGAACAACGCTGGCCTCTCCCCAATTGTCGAAACAAGCATCATCAAAATGAGTGATGGAACAGCACTTCTGAGGAAAGTGGATTTCTTTGGAATTGAGTTCAATCAGGGCAGCATCGTTCAATGTTCGGGAGATGTCGCCAAACCGGAAATACCAAAATCGTTCTTAACGGGACTTGGTGGAACAGCAGGTCCTCTGATCTCGTTCGAGAGAGTCAGCGAAGGAGGGGAGTTCGTCGTCGACGATCGATGCCGCCACTCTGTCCCTCTCGTTCTCGCTGTTCGTTCAGAGGATGCTCAGCACAAACACTCGAAACGGAAAGGACGTCTCTTTGTGGGCACTCGCTCATCCCAAATGACATCTGAGATGATTGGATTCTGCGACACCACATCGGGTGAGCCATGTCGCTGTTGGTTTTGGAGAACGACGCGGACAGCACTCTCATCCCGCCGATCTCCTCAACACCCACAATCGAGTCTGTGGATGGTTGATTCGATGGAGACGAAGTGACAGTGACAGTCGAGACTGACGAAGCGATGAAGGGAACGATGGGAGTGCTGCTGGATGGTTCGAATGTTCCCGAATTGTCGATGTCGTGTTTGGGGACAGTCAGAGCAGTTGTTGTCTCGTCCGGTCGGATGGGGATCCTTCCCTTCGCAACCAGACACACTCGACGCAGATGGACACTCACTCCCTTCGCACCACCGATCGTTGTCTCTGCTGAGTCAACTCTGAAAGATTGTATCGCAACAGAGATTGTATCCACCTCATTGTCAACCGAAGTATTGTTTCAAGTGATTGATTTGTGATAGTTTATTCTTCTGTTTCATTCCTGTATTCCCATCTCACAATCGAACTCATTTGTTTTCCCTCAATCTTCGAACTATTCCTTGTTTCCTGATCTAGAAGAAACACGCCAAATTTCTGACGGATTGTATCAACCGTCAAGGGTGCTTAGAAAGGTAATATCGTGGATGTTCACACACAAATCTGAATAAGAAAATGTTGGAGGGTCTGATCCTGAATCTCACTTTCAAGTGAAATGTTTACAGACTCCAATGAAGTGTGAACTCTCTTCGTGATGTCATCACCTTTCACCTCCCTCAATTTCAGACTTCACATGCACTTAGCTTTGGACAAAATCAGGACGGACAAAATACTGAGCAAGTTTGACACTTTTCACAAAAGATTTTCATTTTTAGACCAAACTGATTTCCGAGAAAGAATTGATCACTCTTGGAGAATCGATTGTCGATGGATCTGGAGATCCCTTCGCTGTTTGTCAACTTTTCCCTTTTCATTCATCCACAATCTCTTTCTTCCCGATCATCTTCTTTCCATTTGTGATTGTTCTCCGCCATGTCTCATCCTTCCGATTTCGTTCATGATGTTGTGGATGTTGACGATTTCTCAGATCCTTCACACAATCTGTGTTCGTTTCGGAATCGCTCCCAAATCCATTTCAATCGACCCTCGACACCAATCCAATCCATCTCTCTTCATCCATCTCTTCTCTGCCCTCTTCACTGTTTGTTCCTCTCTTCATTCATCTTCTTTCTTTTCTTATCTTCTCTCCTCTCCTCCCACTTTCATCAATCCAATCCTCGTCCCAACCAACAGTATCTTCCCAACTCCACAAACTTCCACCTCCTTCCTCTATTCACAACCATCCTCCAACGCCACCCTCCTTCTCTCCCACACCTCCTCTCCTCTCCTCTCTGGCTCTCCCTTCCCTCAATTCTCGCTTCTCCTCCCCAATCTCCACAATCTCTCCAAACGCAACCTCAACCATCACCACAACCATCACCACACAACGAACCCCAAATTGAAGAACAATCTCATCTTCGTCCTGTTCTCGCCTTCGTCAACTCCATCCTCCAACTGTCCCTCACTTCTTCCCCACCCACTCCAATCCCAAACAAGACACTTCTGTCTTCCTCTCTCTCCACCCTCTCTTCTAATCCTGATCCACTTGTCAAAGGCCATTCGGGTTCTGCTCTTCACTTCCTGACACTGCTGGATGGTGTCGTCGACGAGACATCGATGCCTTTGTATGAACTTGTTGCGCAGCGAGACGAACTACGAACCCGAATTTGTGAGAAAGACGGAGAAAGCACTAAAATGTCTGCAATTCACGAACATATGAAAGAAACTATGTCAGCCAATCTCAAAACAATCAACACACTTTCATTCGAACTGCACCAGGTACAAACAGAGATCAGAAAGAAGGATGAGGAACTCCGTCAATCGCAAGTGATAATTCGAGAGAAGGAGGGAACGATCACTTCCAAGGACAAGGTGATCGCAGAGAAAGATGCAGTCAACGTTCAACAAACTCAGCAGAACAAGGAGAAAGACAAACAGCTGCAGATGAAGGACGAGACGATTGCTGAGCTGACAAAGAAGCTGGGAGAGTTTGTGGCGATGGAGAAGAGACTGATCGACAAACCGAGCACAACACACTCGAAAGTGGTGGCCGTGGAGGCACAGGTGACAGAAGCAGCGAAGGATGTGAAGTGGATTCGAGGGATTGTTCATCCCGAGAATGTGATCACAGTTTGGGATCCAACGCACTTTCGGAAGGAAGGACGACGAATCACAAGTCTCGTGGGTAAAGAAAAATCGTGTTTCTCGGACGAGATCACGCGAGGAGAATGGAGAATGACGATTCGATGTGACAAGTACACTTGGCACAGTTTCTTTCTTTTCTTTCATCTTTTCAGATTTTGGTGTGATCGACTCGTCAAAACTCGAGCAATCCAAAACAAGCTATCTTTACCATCAGCAAGGGTCTTTGTTGTTTGTGTTGGAGGATGGATCAGTTCATCAAAATGGGAAGGAAATCGCACATGGAAATCAAAAACCAACACCCAACTCCGTTGTGACGATTGAATTGGACATGAAAAGACACACCCTCGTTCTGTTTGTGGACGACCAGAGACAACCTCACTCACTCGCCAACATCCCGCAGAAAGTAAGATTCGCTTTGTACATCTATCACAAAGACAGATATGCTGACATTCTGAGTTTCGATGAGGTGTCTGCTCGGAAAGAATGATTCTCATTCCTCTCACTTCATTCACGAATCTTGTTTCGACTCGTCTGTCGAATTGTTCAACTGATCGACACAGATTGCCTTCCTTTCGTCCAAACTTTCTTTCAAACTGACTTCGTGACTGTCGTTCTTCTTGAAGAGGCTGAGGTTCTGATCAAAACAAGGCATGACATGGCGGAAGAGCAGATGTCTCCAGACGTTTGCAGATGTTTGCAGATGTGAGCAGATGCTTGCAGATGTTTGCAGACTAGTAAAGTGGTGTAGGAGGTGACATGTTTTGCCGTTTTCTACACTGTTTCTGATAAGATAAGCTCATAAGAGCAGCATAATGCACTACGTTGATATGGGTCGAAACATAACACACAATATCTTCGAAATCATGACTCCATCACAAGATATTCTAATCCTTTCCATCAGTCGGTGCATTCGGAACCGCCTGTGCCGGCAACGCCTCTGGAGGTGGTCCAGCCGGCGGAGCAGCAGCATATCCATCAGCAGCAGGGTATGCCCCTGGCTGTCCCTGCATCGTCGGCTGCACAGCGTACATCTGCTGTGGAGGGTACCCCTGAGGCTGGCCTGGGGGGACATAGCCTTGTGGGGCTGGATATCCCTGTGCGGGGCCTGGAGGGGGATATCCTTGTTGTGGGTAGCCGGCAGGGACGTAGTTTTGGGGCGGATAGGATTGTGGTTGGCCTGGTTGCGAGGGTTGTTGCGGCGGTTGCGAGTGAAGCTCGTCGTATTCTGTCGCCTTCCTTTTCACTTTTTTGTGGATTTCTTCGTTTCGCGACGACACCATCGACGACAAGTTGCACAGATCAATGCAATCCCCAATGCAGCACCATCCCGACGTCAGACAGTACAGAACTCCGCAGCAGATATCTCCCAGATATATGCGGTGAAGGCCACTCACTAAAACAAGACTAAGAGCACACAGTCCGTACGCCAGCGTTGAGTTGAACTCGCCCTCGCCCCACGCCGGCACTCCCCCCGAAAGTGTGGGAGAGACATTCTCCGACCAAGAGATCCCTTCGTAGCGACGGGAATCACGGACTGGATACATTTCAAGGAACCGTTGGGTCATTTGATTTTTGGTGGGTTGATCGTGCCCGACATTTGAACAAAATGACCTTATCCTCAATTCGAGTTCTTTTTCGTCTTTGTCACCCTTCATCCACCGCCTACGTCTGCTTCTGGACGAATGTTCAGGAACCCACCCTGTTCTAAACTGAATCACAGCGTATTTGGGAAAGAATCCAAAGATTGCTTTTTTCCGCACAGGAGGAGTCTGAAATCAATTCAGTCCTCCCATCGTCCACGCCCCACATCTCCTGCCATCTCCTTCATATAGAGTCTTGAATTGTCTTCTTGATTCTTTTCCAAACAGAGATTTGTTCGGGATCTCAAAAACACGATGATTTGAATCTGGATCAACCGCTTTGACTCTTCACCACCTTCCAAATCGAGCTCAAACTTGACGAGAACTGTGTTGATGAGACAATGAGGCAGTGAAGGCGAAAGAAACACAAACGAAATGGGCGATTCTCTTTGAAAGGTCGCAAAACACTAATGTGCGTCCCAAAAATTCATTTTTTGCCCAATTACCGTTCTTTATTTCAGTAGACAAGAAATAGGGAAATTATTGAATTTTAAGTTCGATCGCGTTCGATATCGTCCTTTTTTGTTGAAGACAATAGTGCACACTTTTTGTCACAGAATCTGTTCGAAAACAGAGAAACGATGGAAAACTACATAAAACGCTCATTCTGTGTGAGAGAACCAACACAAAGACATCTATTGTAGAAAAAGACACGAAAAGTTCTGAATGGCAAAATCAACAATCATGATGAATTTAGTCTTCAAGATTGGCGGAACATGTCTAACAGAGGTGCTTTGAGGTATCTCTTGATTCAAAACGGTATTTGATGGGAATTAGAGGAAGAGTAGGGCGAACAAAGAGTCAGTGCCCGTTTGTGATCTATAAGACGAGAAATTTGTGAAAAAAGTTCCGATCGCGAGTGAAAACTGGAGAAAATATCACACAGTGCAAGTGTACAGATTGTCTTCTGGCTGTGAGAAACAATCTGTCTCGCCTCAAAAAAGTGCTGAGTGTCTGTCAGTGTGAACGAAATATATGACACAAACCAGGAGAATCACATGTAATGCACGGTATTAGGTCGGTTCAATCACGAATCTGACAAATGAATACCGTGTGATGAAGAAGGAGTCACCTGAACTTGGAATCTGGAAAAAAGTGAGTGAAAATGGGAAAATCTGGTAATTCAAACCTTAAACGGGGAGAGAGAGGATGTTTATGTGAACTCTGCTGTTTTCTTTACGATATATAGAGTGGGGATGGAGATAAAACGGAGGCGACCTTTCATTTAGAATCGCCCAAATGGGACGCCGTTTCCTGGAATGGGTATTCTGTCTGACTTGATCTGATGTCAAATACAAAAACACTCATGTTGACACTTGGCGAAAAGTGCGAAGTGAATCGGATTTCTTTTGTTCCTTGTTCAATGATATCCACTTCAACCTTTCTCAGCAGATTACGTTCCCCTTGGCCCTTCCACCTTGCTCAACTTCCCCTCTTTATCAGAGGCGATCCATATACAATCAACAGTGTCACCGAAACATCTCCACGGTTTCTTTCGCTTGTCGACTTCCTCAAGGAAGGAAACAAACTGAATCTCAAAGCCATCACAAGCATGCAAACTTCTGAATCGGCTGATGAATGGATTTACCGACCTATCGAGAACAATCGATCTCATCTTTCGTCGTCCAACGAGGAGATTCTCAAGGCATCGTTGCGGCTTCTGCAAGAAGTTGTGTATTGGGCTGAACCACCGACACAATTCGACTTTTTGCAGAGGGAGTTCTTTGCCCTTCTCCCACAAACATTTAATGAGCACGATGTCCATGTGACGAATCTCCGTTAGTGGAATATGATTAGCATTGTGGACAGGATCCTTGGTGAGTCACGTCCTCGTTTCGCTCTCGCCATCTGTGAAGCAAAGCACATTTCTTGGTCCACCTTCCAGCAGACATTCATCGACAAGCTCTTCCGTCCCTAAAAACCCTTTCTGGAGTCGATCTTCGGAAAGGGCATCGTAACATCGACGATCATCACTCCTGGCCCAAATTCTTCGATCTGATTGGAACGATTCTCGAATGCTCACCATTCTTGGACGAGATGACTCAGATCGTGCTCTTGTCGTCGTTTGCTGTGGAGTACAGCGACTGTCTCCTTTTCTTCGAAACTCAAAACTTGTCCGACAGTCTCATTGAGGACATTGATCGAACTCAGCGGCCCAAATGGTCTCGTCCCAGATTTTCAGAAGCTACACAACCAAATTGTGGTGAGTCTGTGCAAAGAAGGCCTGTCGGACGAGATGGAGCTGGATGTCAAAAGACAAATGTGCCATTCATCCAAATTCCGCCATGTCTTGGCTGGAGCACAGGTGATCCACTGTTTGGGCGGGAATGTTACTGTTCTGTCTGTTTAGGAGGAAAGAGAGGACTGAGTGATGTCCCCCTTTTCGAAAGAAGGATGGTTGTGAGATTCATCGCCGAATGCTGGACCTTTCTTGGTTTTATCTGATAATGGCCACTGTTTGTGTTTTCACTTCACGATGACACTTGGTGGAACAACAGGTAAAAAGTACAGAATCTTTCACAAAGACCATCGAACCTTATTTCTCGGACCAAAATTAGGGGGTTTAAATACACATAATGGGTCGATGATCGGCCCTTAATTCGGAAAGGGAGAATAAATGACAGCCAAGCCAAAAGCAAAGAAACAGTTCCAAGTGAAAGTTCCCGAACCATGTGTGTCTCGCCCTCCTCTCACTCCATATCTCTTTCATCATGCATCTATATCTTCACAATCGAAAAACATCATCATTCTTTCTCGTTTTGATCTCGTCATCTCAGACAGTTTTGTTCGGAAATTAGGACAAGGTCGATTCGGGTCTGTGCATGAAGTATCGAAAGCGGGATCGGATGAACATTTTGCGATGAAAGTGCTTCCGTTTACATCGGAAGAAGATTTCAACAAGAACGAGCATGAAATTGCGAAACTACAGAAATATCAACACCCAAATGTGGTTCGACTTGTGGAAGTGATTGAGGGCGATGCGGCACATTATGTGGTTCTGGAGCTGTGCTCGTGTTCGTTGGCTGATCGTGTGTCGGAAGTGCGAAAGCTGGGGACGATGATGGATCGCGTGGTATTGTTTTCTTCTCCCTCTTCATGTTGTCTTCTCCCCATTGTTCGCTGTCTCTCTGTCTCTCTCTTGTTCTCTCTTGTTCTCTCTTGTTCTCTCTTTTTCTCTCTCGTTCTCGTTTTGACTGTTTGGCTGGTTGGTTTGTTGATGATGTTCAGACGGTGTTCAGAATTGTGTCAGATGTGTTGGCTGGGCTGGGGTTTCTGCACTCTCGAAATGAGGTGTATGGAGATGTGAAGCCATCGAATATTCTGATTGGTTTTGATGGACGAGCGAAGCTGGGTATGTGTTCTGTTGTGATTGTTTCTTTTGACTGTGTCTTTTGTTTGTTTCTTTTGATTGTTTCTTTTGATTGTTTCTTTTGTTCTGAATTGTGATTTGTTGTTTCAGGGGACTTTGGAGGAGTGGTTGGAGTTGGGACTCAGAAGACGTCGAATTCGGCGGAGTGTGGGACGATGCAGTTCTGGGGGCCTGAAATGTTTGTTGTTGGAGGGAATGGAGTTTTAGGGTCGCAGGCAGGAGACATGTGGGCGTTTGGGCTGATTGTTCTTGAATTGTTGACTGGGGAGTCGTGGATTTGTGGAACGAATGCAGTGGAGATTGCGTCAAGTGTTGGTGGATTTGATGTTGTTTGTGTGTGCCGGCAAGCTTCGATGTCATCGTCAGTTGAGTCTCTGCTGTGTTTTCTTTTGAGCAAAGTGTGATTTCCTCCTTTTCTTCTCTCTCTTTTCTCTTTCTCACATCTTCACTTTTTCTCATTTTGACATGGACCTTCAGAACCCACAGGAGCGACTGTCGTCCGCTGAGCTGATTCGGTCTGGTCGACTGCGTTCGATTTTGGGAGAGGAAACACCGCTCTCGCAGTTCATCCAAGAAGAAATGGACAGATCAAAGCGGACTGTACAACAACTCCAGACACAACTCAGCGATTGTAAACACAAAGTGGAAACGCAAGCCTCGACAATTGCCAAACAGGCGAGTACGATTACCACACAAGCCACGACGATTGCTGAGCTGACGAAGAAGCTGGGAGAGTTTGTGGCGATGGAGAAGAGACTGATCGACAAACCGAGCACAACACACTCGAAAGTGGTGGCCGTGGAGGCACAGGTGACAGAAGCAGCGAAGGCTGTGAAGTGGATTCGAGGGATTGTCAATCCCGAGAATGCAATCACAGTTTGGGATCCAACGCACTTTCGGAAGGAAGGACGACGAATAACAAGTCTCGTGGAATCAGCAAAATCGTGTTTCTCGGACGAAATCACGCGAGGAGCGTGGAGAATGTCGATTCGATGTGACAAATATGATTTTCACTGTTTCTTTCTTTTCTTTCATCTTTCCAGTGTTTGGTGTGATCGACTCGTCCCAACTCGAACAATCCAAAACATCCGGTCTTTACTATCGGGAAGGAGCTTCAGTGTTCTATTTGAATGGCGGACATGTTTGTCAAAATGGGAAGGAAATCGCACATGGAAATCAAGAACCAGACGACAACTCAGTTGTGACGATTGAGTTGGACATGAACAGACACACACTCGTTCTGTTTGTGGACGGCCAGAGACAACCAAACTCACTCGCAAACATCCCGAAGAAAGTCAGATTCGTTTTGTACCTATTTTACCAAGACAGATATGCCGACATTGTGAGTTTCGATGAGGTGTCCGCTCAGAAGTAATGGTTCTCATTCATCTCATTTCATCCACGAATCTTGTTTCGACTCGTCTGTCGAATTGTTCAACTGATCGACACAGATTGCCTTCCTTTCTTCCAAACTTTCTTCCAAACTTTCTTCCAAACTGACTTTGTGACAGTCGAGTCTGTCGTTCTTCTTGAAGAGGTTGAGGTTCTGATCAAAACAGGGCATGACATGGCGGAAGGGCAGATATCTCCAGATGCTTGCAGATGTTTGCAGATGAGATGGGGGTCGATTCGTCGTAACGTGATGGTGAGAAGCTGATTGTGATTTCTTCTCCACTTCACATCGTATATTATCGTAAAATACTTCTTTTTGTCAAACAAATCTTAATTCGTGAGAAAACGACCCACTTTCTTTTTTCGATTTTGCCTTCATTTGTCCAACTTACTTTCATTATGAGTAAATTCTGCACATAAACAGTAGAAAATGAAGATTTTCAATCGTTCGAGATTGTCTCTGTTTCGATTGTTTGTGTGTGTGGACAGATCTCGAGGGTTGAGCTTTTGTTTCCCCATATCCTTCCAATCACTTCATTCATTCATTAAAAATAGGCATCTTACATAAAATAGTTTCTGAAAGAAAATGTGAAATGTGTGAAGTCAGTATCCAGAAAAAGAACATCGAAAGACAACTCTCGAGATCTGTCCACTCACACAGAGAATCGAAACAGAGACAATCTCGAACGATTGAAAATCTTCATTTTCTACTGTTTATGTGCAGAATTTACTCATAATGAAAGTAAGTTGGACAAATGAAGGCAAAATCGAAAAAAGAAAGTGGGTCGTTTTCTCACGAATTAAGATTTGTTTGACAAAAAGAAGTATTTTACGATAATATACGATGTGAAGTGGAGAAGAAATCACAATCAGCTTATCACCATCACGTTACGACGAATCGACCCCCAGATGTTGGGAAGGGAAAGAGAGGACAGGAGATTGTGGTGAAAGAGCGGGAAGAAGGCGTTTCGGACGAAAAAGAGCTCCTCCAATCTCACCAGTTTGTTAACGACTCCTGCGGGATTCCTGATTTGGGAGCACGCGAATTGAGCTTGTGGGAGGAAAGCTTCCTTGACAGCGAGAGCTTCTAACAACGATGAAAAAATTGGCATTTCCTCCACAATCGTCAAGTCATTCTTCGTCCACGAAGTTCCGAGTGATATATGCCTATTCGAAGTGTATCCAACCACTTTCATGTTCGCGATTATCGTGCCAACGATATTCAAATCGAAAGCATCCGCTGCACTGTTTTTCCGCATATCGTAAACAATTGGCGTCAGACGACGGATTTAATTGTTCAGCATGCACCAGGCCAACGTGATCGACGACGAGATTTGGGCGGAGGGAGAACTGGATTGGAGAACGGATATGGACTTCAGATCCGTCCAGAAAAATTTGCAAAATGAGACGTGAATTGTTAAGCAGCAAGCACAGCACATTTCACGTCCTGATTCGCAGACACGGATGACAGGTCGAGGACGAGATGCTGAACCGACAGTGATGCTTTCTGACAATTGAAAAGGATGTTGATTCCATTTAACTGAGGAGTATTGCCTTCTTTGGCGACCATATCTGTGTTATCACGGTTTCCATCTTGATATCTGAGAAAGGTTTTGAATTCACCTTTCACCACCAAGCTCGATGAAAGAAGTCGAAAATCATGCGAGTGAACAACACCGTCTGGAAGTGAGACGTTCTGCTATCTTGTTGAGGATTCATTGAAGAACGACGGTTTGAGGATGCTGGTTAAGTAGAATAGCGAATTGTGAGATTGTGAGAAATGTTGACTCTGCCGCTGATGTTGAGGGCGAGGCTGGACTTTGAACAAAACCCACAGGAACGGTACCAGCGTCGTCCACTCCAACGCCTGCCTCGACGACCACAACCCCAATGGGCACGCGCCGCTGGAATTGGGAGTCTGCACGAGCTACCCCCGCAACCGCCACCGCCCTTCACCCACAACGCCACTCCCTTCGTGTTCGACAGACGAGAATTCGAGCGAGTGGACTTCACTCTGCCGCAGTACACACCGCTCATTCACCATCGCCAGTCGGATCACGTGGGAGCTGATCTGCTGAGCCCGCACTCAGACAGCGAAGACGATGAGTCAACTTTCGCACAGTTATGTCCTGACTGAGCAATCAGTATTTGAAGACATTCTGAACCAATTATGAAATAACAGGGTCGGTGAGTGATTAATCCCAAAACTAATCATCAATATACGGGAAAAGATGGAGAAATAAAAGATTTTTGCTCATAGTTTCACAATTGCCTTCATTCATTTCAAGAAACAGAGTCAACGAAAAAGTGGTTCACCCTCCATTGAAATGGAAACAATAAGGTCCATTATCTCATTATCGCATCTTATCCTTCATTATCAATGCCATTTCGATTTGAGTGACCAAAACTAACACATATCTGTCACAATTGGTCAGATCAAACAAAATCCATCATCGACAGTCATCAATTCACAAATTATCCTATATTCACAGAATTTGAATAAAAATATGTGTTATTGTGATCATAGTGCAAACAAAGTAGTGAAATTTTGGAAGAATAACCCTGAAAACGACGGACTGCCCCTAGTAATGTGCGGACTGCCACTAGCAAAAATGGACTGCCCCTAGCACAAAAAACGGACTGCCCCTAGTCAAAACGCGGACTGCGCGTAGCAACACCCGGTGAATGAGAGAGACTTGTGCGCTCAGATTGGATGGAAAAAGAGCGATGAGAGATATCTGGATCATCGCGATATGGAAAATTCAAGTATTCGGTCGTCTAAGACCGACAACGGAGAGTTGACAGAATCTAATTATTAAAGGGAATGATCGAACCATCTAAAGATGCTGTGCAAGATTATTCCAATGAATCTCCCCAAAAGACTCCCTCCGTGTCTCCATGTTTGGGATTGAAGTGCATTAATTGATACGTCCGTCTGATGGAAAAATGGTACAACTGATGGGGTTTCTTGATCAAACCATTACAGGGTGTCCCAGACTGAACCTCTTTATTCTTCTTTACGTTGTTCTCACTTCACAAACAACCATCACTTTTCAAATGACGTTTTTTTGCTTCATCTTTGCCAAATCTGGTCCAAGATAAAGTGAAATAGCGAATATGTCTTTATAGTGACGTGAAAATGCACATCGACTTATCCGAAGTGAAAAGATCGAGTTTGACGAAAGTTGTAGAGGTGGAAAACTTGATAAACAGACTCTACATAGAGTGTAGAGTTGATCTACGATAATTCTGAGACGAAAGTAGTGCACACTGAGGGAAAGCCAACGGTGAGTCCATGATGTCCACAATTCAGAGGCATCTCAAATTTCGATCATTCCTGTGTAAGAAACTGCGATAAAAGACAAAATACAATCATATGAGAGGTGTTAACAAACCTTGATGCTGAAAGATCTGTCGGATCTTGAAGTGGCTTTCGAGTCTGTACTGGCACTGACGAATGTGACAGATCCAACCATACGAACGATCTGTTCCGATCATTTCTCTGTTGTTCGAGCACTGTCCATGAATATCTAATCGAGATGCCAAAAAAATGACGAGACATGAACGATGACAAACTTTGTCACGAACGAAATGAATACACGTCCAGGAGGAGAGAAGAGTTTGTGATTTGAAAGACAATGAAGGAAGGTGACAATTTTGTCAATCAATCCGGACTATATTGTGTTCTTGAGAATGATGGGGTCTGATCACACCCATTGAACGAGAAACACTGTTCCTCCAGCCTCGCCATTCTCTGAATAAAACTTCATTTTTTTCGCTTTCTTGAAACATTTCACGTTCCAGCTCAAGATAATCAATAATTTCCAGATACCAATTCCAAATGAAGTTAAAATTCATTCCTCCGTTTGACATGATGAATTTTCACGTCACGAACAAACGAAACTCTCAGTTTTCCTTGCTCGTTGATCAAGTGGAACATTCGTTGAGTAAAGAAATATAATACGAAAAGTCAAGGAGGTCTGTGAAGAAATGAAACCGAGAAACAAAAGAAAGGGGTTCAGTCTGGGACACCCTGTAGAGAAAGGGTGGACCATCAATCCTTCATACGGACTTTGATTCGACATTTCGAACAACTCACTGATTCTTCATCGCTCACATCAGCTATGCTCACCAACAATCCATCTTCACATCCCCAAATTGAGAACGACAAAACGAAACAAAAAGTGTGTTCTTTTTCATCAGAAATCAGATTGAATTGTGTTCAGATCTTTCTGGAAATGATTATCAGCCAGATATGTGGCGACTCCGAACAACTCCGTCCATTGATGTTGAAGAGCCTTTTCGTTCTTGTGTCTGGTTTGTTGCGAACTGTTTTCATTCATTCGTGTTGACGATTTTGACAGAATCTGATTGGGCCCTCTCAACAATACTTGATGTGGAGTACATCAAACCTCTTGAGCAATATTGTGCAAAGACGCAACCTCGTCATGTTCCTGTGTGATTCTTGTTTTGTCATCTTTTCCAGATTGCTCTCCCAAAACTGTTGTCTCTGATTGGTCTGACCGTTTTTGTGTTCATTTGTTCACTTGGTCGTGATATCTTCCTTCAGGGAAAACCTCAACAGGTGAATTAGATCGGATTTGTGCATCGTCACTCCCATCGTTCCTTCTCGAATGGCTCATCGCCAATTGGAATGACAAGATGCACACTGAAGTGTGTCTTCCTCCATATTTTCATTCTTCTCATCCCAGTTCGGAAATTGTCTGATCCTGTTGACTTCCACCCTTCGATCGTCATACACCTTCCTCGCCAACCACAACACCAAACTGCTTGACTTCGTCGAGGATTTCAAGACTCAGGAGTTCTCTCCTCCACTTTTGACGATGCTTGCTCGAATGTGTTTCTCTCCACATTTCACAATCTCCAATGAATCTCTGAAGGTGCTCAACTCCCAAAGCAGGTCTGACCCAGCAACACGCTCCTTTCTCCAAACACTCGAAGTGCCATGTGGTTCGACTGATAGTTCATCGGAGCTTGTTCCTTTCGCAGGACGGCTGTGTACAACGCTGGCTGAACAAGTTGCTCAACTTCAGTCACTCTTCACGAAAGCCTCACAATCCGATCCAACCAGCACTGCTCTCTCAGCGACTCCTCCCGAGGAATCAACCCTTCTCATCGGAAAAGCGAAATTGAACGGTATTTCTGAAGAGCTCGCTCTCTTCAACAGTCTGATCAAAAAATCCAGCGATGTCTTTCATGATAGTCCCCTGACAAAGCCGCAAGTGTTGATAAACCCGCACAGGTGGTTGATAAACCCGCACAGGTGGTTGATAAACCCGCCCTCAAGTGGGATAAACCGTCACCAGTTCTTTCATCTTTCATTCCTTCTCCTTTCTCACTTTCACCTGCTTTTTCCTCTTTTGTTCTTTTTTCTTCAAGAAAACAAGGAAAATGGTTTTAATTGATGATGAAATGTTGTTCAAAAGTTATTTTGGAACCATTTGATGTCCAAGAGATTGTGAAGGATGAAGACTTGTGTGTCTGACTCAGCACTCCATGAGATGGCGATTGACTGCACATGGCAGAATGGAGAACGAAGGTCGGTCGATTTTAATAATCTAACTTCAATTGCTAGTTGAAATAGGTCTGCATAGACTGGCCACGTTCACTTTGATGGTTCGATTCAAGATCGTGACTGATATTTTGAGGTCCATGTTACCATTGGCAAATATTCACTAAAGAGATAAGATCATTTCTTGGAGACATCTTTTATGATGTGAGCTTTTCGGATTGGAAAGATAAATGAGTTGGGAATTGTGCGAATCCACGATGACTTCGCACTATCCTCAAAAACACACCAGATTGAGTCGTGACCAATAGAAGGAAGAGGAGATTTGGCATGTTAATTGGATTGGACGGTGCCAGCGTTGGACTGGACAATTGACTTCGATTGGATATTCAATTTTGATCCTGTTCATTTTACTCTCATTCCATATATTTGTTTCCTTTCACTTGAAAATGAGAATAGTCTGTTAAAAATCAGCGAAATGGTGAGAATCCGATGATACTCTTCTTCTAGTGACGAGTTGCTTGATCCACCCACCATTGGACGTCATTGGATGTCATTGGACATTTCGCTGATACTTTTGTTCTGATGTCTTCTCAATTAGTGCATACCGTTTTTGAAGTTTTCAAAGAGTCGGCAAAAATGGACTGTCCGATTGGACATCCAGTCCTGGATGTCCAATCGACATCTATAAAGGGTCACAGTTGCGTCTCCATTTCGATGTTGGTGTGATATTACCACCCATCTCTCACTTTTTGATTCGTCTTAGACCTCATCACTTTGTTTGAGCGAGGTAGTGCCTTCATCTCTGCATTTTGCTGCCCCTGGATGTGACCAAACTCAGAACAGTTTGAGTCGCCGTTGATAGTGTTTTCTCTCTTTATTTTCAATTTCTAGCCACTTCCTTCACTTTTTCTCTCCATCTCTTGCAGGAACAGTGTGCTCATTCATCCACAAGCGAAAAGTCAACACGATCGAACTGTCGTACGTCTTCTCCTCTGAGAAGAAATGAACAACTGTCATCGAATTGGTAGAAAATGGACTCAGAGTATTTTCAAAGGGAACCTCCAAGACGACGGGCATATTGTTCCCCAATATGCACTAGGATGGGAGATCTGTTGCCATCGGTTTGCATCTCTTGCTTATTCATTTTTGACATTTTTCATCGTATTTGACCCTCCTCATTCATATCTTCACATTCGACATATAGATCGGGAGTTAAGGGGAGATTTGAACAGATCGCGAAACAGGCCGAGGCGAAGAGGCAAGAATCAGAGGAGATGGTAGCTAGGAATATGGAATCAGATGTTGAGAAGAAAGATTCGAAGACAGTTGTGATTCCAAAGGAAGTGAAGTCTCCAGAACCCAGCCAGAACAAGATTGAACAAGAACACACTGTTGCACTTGTTGTAACTCTAACTGATCAAACGATGGCCGAATCAATCGGTGAAGAAAATAAGGAATCAACAAAACAAGTCGAGAAGAAAGAAGAACCGAAAATTCAGGACAATGAAATACTTTACGAAAACAATGGAAGAGAAGAATTTATCATCGATACAAGGTTTGTCAGAATGAATTCCCAGAAATTTCATCTCATCTTCATTGTCCTCTCAAGAGATATCTCCAGGCATCTGAGTAGTCCCATCAAAATAGGTAAAACTGGGATCAATTGATGTCAGTGCCTAAATTTGGACTGAGATCAAATTTCAACTCTTTTCCTTTGAGATTTTCTCATTATCACTTCATTAATCATGTTCAATTCACTTCTTGTTTTCACATAATGCTCTTCAATATTTCAGACAGCTCTTATTTCCCAAAAACACGCACGATCACAATCACCAACACTTCTTTTTTCGATGTATTCCCTTCATTGACTTTAGTCAGTGAGAAAAAACCATCAAAGAAGACATAATAACGCATTATCGACTTGTTTTAATAATTATTGTTGTAGAACAAACTGAAACAGCAGCACCCAAAGTTTGCATTTTCATGATCTATGAAGTGACCATTTTCCTTTTTACTTTTTTTTCCATTCAAATATCATATATAAGAAGACTTTTTTGAAATGAAAGAAACGAAATGGTATTGTAGGTATTTAGTGGGATCAGATCCGACTGGGATCACTGGGATCAAATCAGAAGCCTGGATATCTCCGTTCTTCATACTCTTTCACATTCTCCACATTGATCCTTCTTCTCTTTTTCTCCTTAACCTCCAGAATTCAACATTTCCCCCCACACGACAATGCTCCAACGAAGTCAACGTCGTTGAACACAGCTTCTTCAACCGGGAATTCTTCACATTCGCTTTCCTCAAGAACTCCCACTAAATCATGATCACACTTGTTAACGGTCTCACCTCCTCTTTTTTGGTCATACATAGACGCGCTGTTGATGTTTGTAAGATCTCAACCAGCCCTAAAATAGACTGAGCCAATCGTCGAAGGAAATTCAGAAGAATCACAACAAGCTGAAGGTCGGCTGCCGTATCTTTTGTCTTCTTTTCACTTAATTCGTCACTAATCACACTGTTTTGCCTTGTGTCAATTATTCCATCTTTGAGATCATTGCTGCAAGAATATGTTTGTAGAATTGATAATTCGCGGAGAAAAGGATGTGGTTTGGAATGATCATCCCATTTCCATCCGATAATAAAGTTCTCCGGACACAATTGACCTCAATCTGCTGAAATATCTCTAATCTGCCCACAGAACACCTTCCCTTGTAGTTTCGAGTCATTTTGTTGCAATGACTTGGATTTCACCCATTGCCCGGTTTTTTGAACTCCCTCGGCTCCTAAATAGGAGACTGGACATTGGACTGGACATTGCCACCTCGACTGGACACAGCTTAACAGGCCAAGAGGAGATCACGTCTCATACCTTTCTTTTGCCATTTCATTCCTTGTTCGTTTCATTTCGCTCGCCCATTTCAGAAAATTGGTTTCGATTGCATCTTCTTTTGAGACCTTATCAATCGCAGAAAGTCAGTCTTCCACTAATAAATATCAGATTATGTCACATTCTCATCAAATATCTCACAAATTCAGCTCTCTCGTCGAATATTGGTTCGCAAGAAAAGGAAGTCCATTCTTTTATCCTGATCTCCAACAAGTAAACTAGTGATCAAACCAAACACCATATCATCGGTGTTGACAACTCATTTCACACATTTTTTCGGACAATACACTCCTCAAACCAATCCGGTCAAAATCAGGCGATTTCTATCTTCAATCTCATCCAAAGGACATGGTCAATCAAACAATCGCACAAATCTTATCTGTTTTCAGGAATCGTCTCCCAACCTATGCCATTCTGAGTCAATCACAAAAGAAACAGACTCCAATCGACAGTTCACTGCGATTCGCATTTAGACGGAACCAGACATATTTATCCAACTTGGTCGTGTTTGATCCCTTTTTATCAACATTTTCAGACATGACAATAGTCAGTCGCCATTCAGTTCCCGTGTTTGCTTCGAACCAACTTCTGAAGTCGACCATATCCTTTGCGAGAATAAAATCGGGACGTTATATCACTAAAAACAAGAACAGAGTCGAATAAGATTCTTTTGAATGACACACGAGACATTGGGAAGTCATTTTCTGCGATCTGATCACAATGTCGGATATCACCGTGTTTTGGTTGTTTGTCCTTCAAGCTCCAGTTTCAGCATCAAAACATTCACTGTCTGATAATTTCCAGTTCAACAAAACAGAAACCTCACATGTTCGTAGATAATGACGACAGAAGAAAGTTGTGACCGTTTATCACTATAGAGCTCGTTAGAAGAGAAATTTAGATGCGTAGTATGATCTCACTTCTTATTTGGTTTTGTTGTCTGATTTATTTCAAAAAATTCGAAAGTGTGTAGTCATCGTGGATTCGCACAATTGAATTGGTTGCTTTCAGGTCAGCTTGACGAGATGAGCCAAAAATCAGGAGAAATATTCCGGAAATGGTGGATGAGTGATGTTCAGAGAGATATGATCACGGCCTGGAAGGAGGGATGATGGTTGAAAGTCGGCAAACTGTTCGGCTCAAAAAATGTTGTTCAGAGAGCTGTGACCTTGATGAATCGGGAAATCTGTGTGAACGACCAGTTCAGTGGCAGTATAGATCACATGTGTGTCAGACAAGAACGTGACTTATCTTTTGATTCAAATCAGGCCCATGAAAACTCAGATCAATCCTAATCAATCCACTCTTCTTGATCAAAAAAGGTTCAGAGATGTGATGGAATCCCATGGAAATGATAACGTGCAAAAGAGATGAGACACCGTGTTTGGCGGGTTTATCAACGGCGGTGCGGCTTTGTCAACCGTAGCGGGTTTATCACGGGACTATGATGTGTGCATTTGTTTCTTCTCATCTTGTCCAGATTTTGATCGACTCCAACTTTGTTCATCTTCTGAAATCAACCATCGTCACGTGCCTCGATCTCCTTGATTTGCAAGAACAGAAATCCAGTTGTCCACATGCCAACATCACAGACGTGTCGATTGCCGTTCTCAACGATTCGTGGCGGTGTTTGTATTCCTTTCTCAGTCTCAACGACACTTTCGGGCCACTTCTTCCGATTTTCGAATCTATCTTCTCCGATGTTCCGCAGCTGTGCTCGCTTGTGGAACGAACATGCTGCCATGCTTCACCAACACACACCGCTCATCTTTCGATGATCATCAACGTCGCTGTCGCTCTCCCCCACTTCCTCCCACCCATGCTGCAAGACAATCTGGTTGAACGAGTGCTCATCGCCTCCAAACCGATTTCAGTTCCCACAACATTTGGAGATTTCCATTCCAGTCTCGTCTGGACCATCTTCAATCTGGTTGGTGATCCAAACGACATCACAAAGGACAAAGACGAGCGAAAGAGAATCCAACAGTTGCAGTTTGAACGAGTGTAGAAGCCAGCCAAGCAATATCTGCAGTTCGTTCTTCAGCGAGAAGAGTTCGTTCAGAATGATGAGTCAAACAGCTTGGATCTGCCTCGATTCATCTCGAATCTGTGTTTTCAGACACTTCTGCTCGAGAGGGATCTGTTCGAAGATGGGGAGATTGTGGAGACAGGAAGAGAGGTGTGGGAAGTGGGGTGGTTGGTGGAGAAAACGAAGGAAAAAGAGTTAGGGGAAAGATTGAAGTTTCTCAAAGGAGACGATGTGAAAATGAAGGAAGAGCAGAAAGAAAGATGGAAGAAGAGAGTGGATAGACAACTCGAGACAGGACACGAAGATGGATGTCGCAAGCTCCATCCGACACATAACCAGGGCTCATCAACAGGTTGAGTGAGTCCCTGGGTCCGTTAAAGACGGTCCATGGGTTGGCCGATCAAACATAACAAACTGAAGCAACAGACCTCCTCGTCTTTAGCGGCAAAACTATCTGAAACTATCCTCGAATTCATTATCGTTGATTCAACTTTCAAGCAGACTCTTTTCGAAATACCTCATTTCAGTTTTCAACTGTTAGCGCCACAAACATCCAATATCAAATGGGCAAAATTGTTGAAAGCATCAATGACTTGAAGGAGAAGGAATCGTACAACTGCTTCAAGAAGCAGATATTCACATCAGATGTTTCTATATCTCACTGATCCGATCTCAAAGATTTCATTCCTGTTACGAACTGATGGCTACTCTGGCTCAATAACTTTTCTGAACACTCAAGATAGTGTGGAGAACGTGAACTAGATTGCTCTGATTCTTCGAAATCACATATGGACCTGGTATACAAGCTAAATTGGACGAAGAGACAGGACGCCGTCAACTTCTTGAGAAGAAGATCAGATTGATGCAGCAACCAAAAAAGATGAAACAAGATAAATGATACTGCCGCTATTTAAGACGAGGAGGAGGCAGACACAGGAAAAAGGAAAGATTGCCAAGTCTTCATTTGAAGATTCCCATGGAATAGATGATGATCATCACGACCTACTCCGTACCAGGACGATCAACATAGAGGTGGATCTTTCTGGACCAATGCCTGTTTTTTGACACCAGAACCATATTCTGGTCATTTCGGGAGGCGAACTTTCATGTTGCTCTAAGTGGAAAAGGAAAGGACGAAATGAAGATTGATACCTCTCAATACCGATAGCTGGCCACGTCCAGCATGGAAGTGCCTAATTTCTCGATCGTCAACCGTTCTGGTGCTCGCTGGCGGACCCACCACAAGGACAGATCGAGGTGAGATGAGAAAGCAGTTGCGCGTACAAATAGTCTTGGAAAATAACTGCAACTCACTCCAGACAGCCATAAGATACCAAGAAATCGACCGCAGATCATACAAGAATATGATCAAGTAGCAAATGCTGAGTCGGAGATCCAACGGTGAGTTATCCACAATTTGATCAATCTTCTCCGCGCATTTACATCGTCGCTTCTAAATCCAAGTACTCTTCATTGCGGAATATCTCAACACCCGTTCATAAGTGGTTCCCATCATGAACTTTCCAGCGGACGATCATTTCGTAATCAAATGGATTTTGCACTCTCAAAGACGTATAAAATCCCATCGGCAACGATTTTCTTGATAGAATACGACAATTCACCATCATCCAATCGACAAACAAAACAGCCCTGTAAACTCGAATAGAGGGCACATCGTCGGAATACGAGTCGCACAGGGTAGATTATTCAGCACGTTCGCGATGGATTGCTTCATTTAAAGGATGAGTCCAAATCGATCTCAGCCGTTCACAAGTTGGCTCATTTGAGCACGTAAAGTGGCCTCCTCAAGCTTCGAAGAAGAGAGTTGATTGCTTCAAAGAATATATTCAGATCTGGGTGAAGTAGTGTCAGTACAGAACACCATCTCTCCAAGCATGAAGTCGACACACCCTGATCAAGCGAACTCGGGAAAAACAAAGAAAGATGCGGGTCAGTTGATCAGCCCTCCTCTTCCATCCACTCGCGTGGGTATAATCCGTGCAAAACGATGAAGAGCTATCCAACACCAACAAGAGACACACCATCATACTCTCGTCCGAGACATCTGGATTTGGGAAGTCCTCATACTCTCTTTGAAGAGAGACACTCTCAGAAATACCTATAGTCAGACCATCCTGCCAATGGTACTGCTGGATAACTAGGTTCGACATGAATAGTCATCGTTGCCGGCAGAGAAGAAGAGGACACGAGATGCTCGCAGCACCACACTAGTTGGATGGCGTGTCAGTGATACTCGCGTCGCGGAGCGACACACTGTCGGATGAACAAACAAGCAGGAGCTCATCAAGAACCACGCCAATCCGCAAGTGAGACTTCGAATTGAAGACTCGATCACGTCCGGAAGTGTTTCAATCCAGTTTCTGACAGGCCACTTGGCACCGATTAGCAAATTATCAGTCGAGATCGACCATGTGAATGTCTTCAAATAGAAAACATTTAGAACATTTGGCGGGAGCTGGACATCCATTCTTATTCGCAAACCGACTCTAGTTTGACGGCGTTTCAGTGCTACAAGCTTCGCAGAGCGACACACAGTCGGTTGAACAATCCAGCAAGATTTCAACAAGAAGAACGCCAGTCTGCATGCTCTTTTCATCAAATGAAAAACACGCTGAACTGTTGGAGGGGTGGGACGTGCGTAATGATTCGCACAACGGCTCCTCAATATTCAGACGTGCGTTGGAAGGCTCCAACAAGAGTCGATCAGAGAAAGATCGCTCGAATTGTCTCACGGAGCATTGCCTCCTTTGTCGCCAGATCCATCGCATGGCGATGTTGGTTGTGTTCTCTCATCCCGTCCAGCAGCGGGGCAACATGAGAGTACACACCTTCCAATACCGGAAAGCTAGAGACAATTCTACTATAGTTGACAAGCAACGATTATCTATCCTCAAACCTCAATGGAAGTGTCGTTCCAGTCTTTAGACCCAAATCCTTTCAAATCATCAACTTTCGAAGGAGCTGAGATTCTAATGAAGTAGGAGCCTCTTAGCGTTGAAAGTGTGTTCTGGTCCGTTGTGAAGTTGAGTGACAACCGCAGAGAAGGCTCAACAGATTCATAGTCGTTGGAAGCGGAGATTCTGAGTAGCACACACTGCAGAACCGTGTTACAGTTGGAGATGAAGTCGAATCAGTTCATCTGACATTTGGAGAAGAATGCACGCCTGAAGGAAGCCGAACAGAATCGAATGGAGTTCATGTGGAAAATGGAATCACGGTCAAGATACCGTTCTGTCCAGCAATTTCCGATCTGAAGTTCGAGAACTTGAACTCTCTCCATGCCGACTGCCATGTGACGTTGATTGAGACCGGTCTGATTGTTGGAGAATCACTGAATATCACACTGAACTCCTCGTACTCCTTCATCGCAACAGTCACTTCGAAAATAGAAGCCAAACGCAATCACATCGATCAAAGCGACTGAAACGGATCAGGGAGAGAGACCATCTTCTGTGCAGCGACATCAGACTCGACTGTCTCTCGTCCTGACAATGTCATTGCGTCAATTCTAACTCGTCGTTCGAATCAAATGTGTTCAGAAGGGATCACGTGCGTCATTGCTCCTCGATTGAGGATGGATGAACGATTCTGGAAGGGATTAGGCCTTTGTCGCTGTCGCTCTCGATCATTTCCATCTCCACACAGAAAGAACAAGCAAGAAATGAGATCCGGCCGTGAAGTTTGGATTGAAGAAGGACCGACAACGGAACTACTACTCTCATTTCCCTCATCGATGTCAGGATTTGAATAAAGATGAATGACAGGAATCTCAGGATGTCACCTTGGGATTCATCATGCTCAACTTCGAGCGAGCTGACGACGAAAGCAGATAATTGTTTGTGGGAGAGTGGAATCCTGAACTTACTGAACAAGGAAGACAGCCATTAAACAGACCGACCTGGCACGTCTCTCGCAAGGAGCGATATCTGTGAAGGGAGGGATCCTGACGATTGAAACGAGTGCTCTCTGTCACAACAGTCGTTTCTCAGAAAGTGCAGAGAATGAGATTGGGAATCTGAACGGTGGATCTCGACGAGTGATTGTTCACTCACATCAAAAGAAGTGATTTCTCGCTCGCCGTTCTTCGTCTCAACACTCTCTTCATCGCATACAAGCGAACTGAGCACCGAGAAAGCGGGATGTAAAGTGTCAAAGACAGGCACAACGGTGATTCCATGTTCTACCTTCG
The DNA here is from genome assembly GCA_033064195.1 of Blattamonas nauphoetae. NCBI lineage: Eukaryota > Preaxostyla > Oxymonadida > Blattamonas > Blattamonas nauphoetae. The sequence continues at coordinate 58,737 of JARBJD010000326.1, forward strand.
GGGAAGTGTTCGATATGCAGGAAAATGGGATTGAAAGAAGATGACTGACAGAAATGAGTTTGCCTGTCTCGTCGAAGTCAGGATTCGAGAAGAGTCGGGAATGGCGTGGATGAATTGTGATTGAACTGAACGAAACGACGATAGCGTTATTGATTCAGAAGACTTCAAAAGTGAGTCGAGTTGTCTCCTCACTCGTTCCGCATTGGGATATGCGAAGCCTTCGGTAGATCTCCTCGCTTCCGGTTGCGAGTCGAGTGCTCCTCACCATTTGTATGTGAGTGGAGTTTCCCGAATGGTCATTTCACGTGGTTGGCGAAGCCACCACCGCAATCGACTACTGCTCCGCTCCAGTCCTAATCGTCCGATAAGACTCCTCGCTCGCCAACTGCTGGTGCCAGCTTTGGAGGAAGCACGGCCGTTGTTGATGTAAAAGGGGAGCAAGTGGGTAGAGTCGTGGAAGATTTCTTCTTTTCTAATTCTCATTTTTACTTTCCACTTGATTTTAGTCCTTTTCAAAACTCAACCTGTTGATGAGCCCTGGTTATGTGTCGGATGGAGCTTGCGACATCCTTTACACAAACCAGTGCTCATCAACCTCTTTCTCTGCCACACAGCAGTTGAAAGAGGACATCGGTATGTCTTTAGCACTGCGGCGTTTCTCAATTGCAACCTTTTGGTGGTTTTCATTTCATTAGTCATTCTGACTTTTCGGTTTCTCCAGTTTTTCATCCCCGTTGGGGCTTTTCTGGAGTAATGGGTTGATCCCATCCTTTTGCTCATCAACCGCCCCCACTTGGGCAGAACCGGCTCGATGATTAACCTCTCGGGTCGGGATTTTTCTTTCAACAGATAAAACTTTGATTATTTTGTTTGTTGATCGGCCAACCCATGGACCGTCTTTAACGGACCCAGGGACTCACTCAACCTGTTGATGAGCACTGGTTTGTGTAAAGCAATTGAAGGATGGTTGATGCGAAGAGACATTGACACGTTCTTAGAGATCGAAGAATATGTTGACAGTGTGTGTGAAATGAGTGGGATGAACAAGGCAATGTGAGAAGGAAGAAGCTAAGATTGGGAGACTGGATGTCGCGTTTCACGTCACAGTTGGATGATTTTGACTTGTCTCTGAACCAGACATCATATCCTCCCGAACTGGGTTCACACATGCCCGTTTCTCAGTGCGTTTGTCAGATGAACAACAGCTGCGGAGTGACAGTCCCAATGGATTGAGTGGTTCTGAAAAGAGACCAGTATATCTAATAGAGATGATGAAGTGAGGAAAGAAACGGGAAAGAGCACAGAATGTTGTCGAAAGGACTCACATGAAACTCCAGACGAGAAGAAGACTTCCACATCAAACTGAGACTGTCCCAAATGGGAAGGGCCTCGTGGAGAGAGGGAAGCGGAGTGTTTGAGTGAGTGGAGTGAGATGAGTCATGACAAATGAACTAGAGAAACGGACAAGATGAATCACTCAGATGAATAGAGAAGACGACCGAGAAGAAACGACCGAACAGTCAACGCTGAGAGGAGAAAATGCATTTTGGTTGTCCTCAGACTAACAGCGTGGACAGGGACAATTCAGAGAAGATGAATGAGGATCAAAGAAGAGAGTGGCTTTGAAAGCCAACCGATCAATCGAAATAAAGAATCTGTTGACGTGGAAAGAAAAGAGAAAGTAGAAAGAAAGTGAGGGTGTGAATGTGAGAAATGACATGAACTTGGAGTGAAGTGTACAGTGACATGAGAATGTTCGATGCGAGGCGAGCATCTCGATAGATCTAGAGTGTGTGAATTGGAAGTCTTCAGATGATCACGATGTTCATTCCTTCAGCTCATCTGCACACATCTGCAAGCATCTGGAGATATCTTCCCTTCCGCCATGTCATGCCCTGTTTTGATCAGAACCTCAGCCTCTTCACGAAGAACGACAGTCTCGACTATCACAAAGTCAGTTTGGAAGAAAGTTTGGAAGAAAGGAAGGCAGGCTGTGTCGATCAATTGAACAATTCGACAGACAAGTTGAAACAAGATTCGTGAATGAAATGAGATGAATGAGAACCATCACTTTGGAGCAGGCACCTCATCGAAACTCAGAATGTCAGCATATCTGTCTTTGTAATAGATGTACAAAGCGAATCTGACATTCTCTGGGATGTTACTGAGTGAGTGTGGTTGTCTCTGGTCATTCACAAACAGAACGAGGGTGTGCTTGTTCATATCCAATTCAAGCGTCACAACTGAGTTGTTGTTTGGCACTTGATTTCCAGTTGTGATTTGCATCCCATTTTGATAAGCAAAACCCCCGCTCACAGACAATACTGAAGCCGCTGATTGATTTCGAATGTTGCCAGTTTTGGTTTCTTCAAGGCTGGACGAGTCGATCACACCAAACGCTGGAAAAATGAAAGAAAAGAAATAAACTGTGATTATCGTATTTGTCGCATCGAATCGACAATCTCCACACTCCTCGTGTGATCTCGTCCGAGAAACACGATTTGCTTGTCGTCACGAGACTTGTGATTCGTCGTCCTTCCTTCCGAAAGTGTCTTGGATCCCAAACTGTGATCGCATTCTCGGGATCAACACTCCCTCCAATCTGCTTCACATCCTTCGCTGCATCTGTCTTCTGTGCCTCCACTGCCACCACTTTCGAGTGTGTTGTGTTCAGCTTGTCGTTCAGCCTCTTCTCCATCGCCACAAACTCTCCCAGCTTCTTTGTCAGCTCAGCAATCGTCTCGTCCTTCTCTTTGCTCACCTGAATGAGTCGGTCAATCGTTGCAGTCTGTTTGGCAATAGTCGAGGCTTGCGCTTCCGCAAAGTTCTTGCGTTCGTTGAGCTGAACCTGGAGTTGGTCAACCTTTCGCCTTGTGCAGTCCAGTTCTTCACGGATGAACTGCGAGAGCGGTGTTTCCTCTCCCAAAATCGAACGCAGTCGACCAGACCGAATCAGCTCAGCTGACGACAGTCGCTCCTGTGGGTTCTGATCATCCATGTCAAAATGAGAAAAAGAGAGAGCAAGAGAAGAGCGAGAAGAGAGAGAAGAGAGAGAAGAGAAGGAGGAAATCACACTTTGCTCAGAAGAAAACACAGCAGAGACTCAACTGACGATGACATCGAAGCTTGCCGGCACACAGAAACAACATCAAATCCACCAACACTTGACGCAATCTCCACTGCATTCGTTCCACAAATCCACGACTCCCCAGTCAACAATTCAAGAACAATCAGCCCAAACGCCCACATGTCTCCTGCCTGCGACCCTGAAACTCCATTCCCTCCAACAACAAACATTTCAGGCCCCCAGAACTGCATCGTCCCACACTCCGCCGAATTCGACGTCTTCTGAGTCCCAACTCCAACCACTCCTCCAAAGTCCCCTGAAACAACAAATCACAATAACAATCAACAGAAACAATTAAAACAATCAAATGAAACAATCAAAAGAAACAATCACAACAGAACACATACCCAGCTTCGCTCGTCCATTAAAACCAATCAGAATATTCGATGGCTTCACATCTCCATACACCTCATTTCGAGAGTGCAGAAACCCCAGCCCAGCCAACACATCTGACACAATTCTGAACACCGTCTGAACATCATCAACAAACCAGCCAGCCAAACAACCAAAACGAGAACAAGAGAACAAGAGAGAAGAAGAGATACAGCGAACAATGGGGAGAAGACAACATGAAGAGGGAGAAGAAGACAATACCACGCGATCCATCATCGTCCCCAGCTTTCGCACTTCCGACACACGATCAGCCAACGAACACGAGCACAGCTCCAGAACCACAAAGTGTGCATTGTCGCCCTCAATCACTTCCACAAGTTGAACCACATTTTCGTGTTGGTTCTTTTCCAGTTTCGAGATTTCATGCTCGTTCTTGTTGAAATCTTCTTCCGACGTGAATGGCAGCACCTTCATCGCAAAATGTTCATCTGTCCCCGCTTTCGATACTTCATGCACAGCTCCGAATCGTCCTTGCCCCAATTTCCGAACAAAGCTGTCTGAGGTCACGAAATCAAAACGAGAAAGAATGATGAGGTTGAGTGGTCGGAGAAGGCAAAGGATACACGATGAACAAGAGACGGAGTGAGATAAGCAGGCATCTGAGTAGTCCCATCAAAATAGGTAAAACTGGGATCAATTGATGTCAGTGCCTAAATTTGGACTGAGATCAAATTTCAACTCTTTTCCTTTGAGATTTTCTCATTATCACTTCATTAATCATGTTCAATTCACTTCTTGTTTTCACATAATGCTCTTCAATATTTCAGACAGCTCTTATTTCCCAAAAACACGCACGATCACAATCACCAACACTTCTTTTTTCGATGTATTCCCTTCATTGACTTTAGTCAGTGAGAAAAAACCATCAAAGAAGACATAATAACGCATTATCGACTTGTTTTAATAATTATTGTTGTAGAACAAACTGAAACAGCAGCACCCAAAGTTTGCATTTTCATGATCTATGAAGTGACCATTTTCCTTTTTACTTTTTTTTCCATTCAAATATCATATATAAGAAGACTTTTTTGAAATGAAAGAAACGAAATGGTATTGTAGGTATTTAGTGGGATCAGATCCGACTGGGATCACTGGGATCAAATCAGAAGCCTGGAGATAAGGGTGGGGCACACATGGTTCTGGGACTTTCACTTGGAACTGTTTCTTTGCTTTTGGCTTGGCGGACATTATTTATCACTTTCCGAATTAAGGGCCGATCATCGACCCATTAATCGTATGTGGGACCCCTAAATCAGGTTCGAGAAATATGGTTCGGTGATCACTGTGACAGATTCTGTCCTTTTTAACTATTTTTGTTCCTGCACCGAGCATCTGAATTTTGGCTGGTGAACTCATGTTACTCCACTTCGTTGTCGATCTCGTCAATTTGGAAACATGGACAATAACAAGCAATGGTGTGGAATGAAACTCAACAAAGAACGTGTCATCGTGAATTGAAACCACAAACAGTGGTCGTCACCTGAGAAAAACCAAGACAGTTCCACCATTTTGCGAAGAATCTTCCCAACAATCCTCCTGTCGAAAATGGGGACATCACTCATTCCTCTCTTTCCTCCACGACTGACCGAAACGGACCATTCTCACCCAAACAGTGGATCACCCGTGCTCCAGTCAAGACATGGCGGAATTCGGAGTATTAGCACCCCTGTCTGTTGACATACAGCTCCATCTCGTCCGAACGGCCTTCTTTGCGCAGACTCACCACAATTTGGTTGTGTCGCTTCTGAAAATCTGGGACGAGACGTTTTGGACCTGTGAGTTCGATCAATAAGTCCTCAATGAGATTGTGGATGAAGGCGTTCGTGTCGAGAAAAAGGAGACAGTCGTAGTCTGCCAGATCAAACGACGATGAGAGCACGATCTGCGTCATCTCGTCCATGAATGGCGAGCATTCGAGAATCGCTCCAGTCAGATCGAAGAAAGTGGGCTAGTAGTGATGATCGTCGATGTTTCGACGTCTTTTCCGAAGACCGACTCCAGAAAGAGGTTGATGGGGCCGAAGAACTTGTAAACGCTTATCTGCTGGAAGGTGGACCAAGAAATGTGTTTTACTTCACAGATGACGGGTACGAAACGTGGACGTGACGAACCAAGGATTCTCTCCACAATGCTCATCATATTCCACTGACGAAGGTTCGACACAAAAAGTCGAATTGTTTCGACGGTTCCGCCCAATAAACTACTTCTTGCAGAAACCGCAACGATGCCTTGAGAATTTCCTCGTTGGACGATGAGAGGAGCGGAATCATTGAGTCGGTGAGTCCAGAACAAGATCCATCTGGTGATGGAACAAGTCGAAAGATGAGATCGATTGTTCTCGATATGTCTGTAAATCCATTTATCAGCCGATTCAGAAGTTTGCATGCTTGTGTGATGGATTTGTGATTCAGTTTGTTTCCTTCCTTGATGCAGTCGACAAGCGAAAGAAACCGTGGAGATATCTCGGCGCGACTGTCGATTGCGTCTGGATCGCCTCTCATAAACAGGGGAAGTTGGGCAAGGTTGAAGGGTCAAAGGGAACGTAGTCTGTCGAGAAACGTTGAAGTGGATATCATTGAACAAGGAACAAAAGAAACCCGATTCACTTCACACTTTTCACCAAGTATCAACATGCGTGTCTTTCTCTTTGACATCAGAACGAGTAAGACAGAATGAACATCTCAAAAACAGCCTTTCATTTCATTTGCGTGTTTTGGCCTTCAATACCTCATTGTCTCGTCAACATGGTTCTCGTCAAGTTTGAGCTCGATGTGGAAGGAGGTGAATATTCCATTCGGTTGATTCAGATTCATATCACCGGATGTTCAACATTCCGAACAATCATCGTCATAAAAGGAATCAGGAAGACAATTCAAGACTTTATGAGAACCAAATGACAGGAGATATTGGGACCGGACGATGTGAGGATGGAATTGATTCCAGAATGCTCCAGTGTGGAAAAGAGTGACATTTTCGAAAGCACTCCAAAGATGCGGTTGTACAGCTTAGAATAGTGTGTGTCGTTGAACATTCGTCCAGAAGCAGACGTAGGCGGTGGATGAAGGGTGACAAAGACGAAAAAGAACTCGAATTGAGGATAAGGTCATTTTGTTCAAATGTCGGGCACGATCAACCCACCAAAAATCAAATGACCCAACGGTTCCTTGAAATGTATCCAGTCCGTGATTCCCGTCGCTACGAAGGGATCTCTTGGTCGGAGAATGTCGCTCCCACACTTTCGGGGGGAGTGCCTGCGTGGGGCGAGGGCGAGTTCAACTCAACGCTGGCGTACGGACTGTGTGCTCTTAGTCTTGTTTTAGTGAGTGGCCTTCACCGCATATATCTGGGAGATATCTGCTGCGGAGTTCTGTACTGTCTGACGTCGGGATGGTGCTGCATTGGGGATTGCATTGATCTGTGCAACTTGTCGTCGATGGTGTCGTCGCGAAACGAAGAAATCCACAAAAAAGTGAAAAGGAAGGCGACAGAATACGACGAGCTTCACTCGCAACCGCCGCAACAACCCTCGCAACCAGGCCAACCACAATCCTATCCGCCCCAAAACTACGTCCCTGCCGGCTACCCACAACAAGGATATCCCCCTCCAGGCCCCGCACAGGGATATCCAGCCCCACAAGGCTATGTCCCTCCAGGCCAGCCTCAGGGGTACCCTCCACAGCAGATGTACGCTGTGCAGCCGACGATGCAGGGACAGCCAGGGGCATACCCTGCTGCTGATGGATATGCTGCTGCTCCGCCGGCTGGACCACCTCCAGAGGCGTTGCCGGCACAGGCGGTTCCGAACGCTCCGACTGATGGAAAGGACTAGAATATCTTGTGATGTAGTCATAATTTAGAAGATATTGTGTGTTATGTTTCGACCCATATCAACGTAGTGCATTATGCTGCTCTTATGAGCTTATCTTATCAGAAACAGTGTAGAAAACGGCAAAACATGTCACCTCCTACACCACTTTACTAGTCTGTAAACTGTGTTTAATCTCAAGACCCTTGTACAGGATCGGATTTCCAGCAATATAGTAACAGGAGATGGCTATAAACTGCCTAAATCAATCGTGAACTGACTCGCGAATCAAGAACCGAGGATGACAACTCTGGAAGAAGAAAGCTCCCAATAAAACACAAGGCATATGCAAATACAAGGATGTATGAGACAGAGCTGTCGATAACACGACCAAGCGCAAATCAGGCTTGATCGAACAAGAAAAAAGAGGGTCTTTCAGATCAATTAATCATTCACCCAAACCCACTATGAACAGACTCACTATCCCGTCGTGCCTTACTACGCCCAGATTTTCGACTATGTTGGTCTTGATCGGACAGAAGAGGGATTGTGGGGAGTGAACTTGAGGAGCGGACGGACAGCGTGGCGAAGGGAGATGCTTTCACATCGCTTCCACGAGAGAACGTAGAATGGGGAGACATCGCTGGGGAGAAGCGGAATGATGGGGTGCGAGTGGCAAAGGGGGTATTTGGGGTGTTGGGGGAGGAGAACGTGCTGAATACGAGGAAGAAGACGATGCAGGGAGGGAGGTCGACGATGAGAGAGAGTATGAGGGTCAGGAGAGGTGCGGCGTAACTGGGATGAGAGATTGGAAAAGAATATTAGAATAAAAGATGACGATCCGAAAGACCATTTCATGAGAATAATATGAAATTATACTTTGAAAACCGGAAAAAATGGCATAAATTGCAAATATATGCTCTACATCTTCGATAGAACCTCGTAATTGCATACCACATCTGTTCCTTTTCTTCGCAAGACCCTCGCAGATATCTTGCGAGCCAGACTACTGGACTTGCTTTCGCCAGCTCCATAATTGTCAGAACAATCCGGATTAATGTGGAAGAGAGGATAAAAACATGGGTGAGTACGATCAATGTGAGTCTGTGATGCTCCTGTTTGGAGCGAATGGAAGGGTAATGGCGGGAGAGATGGAAGGTACAGATGCAAGACAGGACGAAGGGGACGAGGGTGGATAGAAGAAGTGTGATATGGTTGATAAGCGAGAGGAAAAAGGCACGATGGGTCTGAAGGGATTAGATCGACGAAAAGAAGAAAACAGTGAAATATAATGAAAGTGACAGACACTTTGAATAACTGCTGAGATGACTGCGAATATGGCAAAGGCAAGGACGATCATATGATAACTGGCCAGGATCACCTTGCCGGCTTGGACCAATTTCTTTCGCTCGGAGAATATGGCTGAAAAAGTCCAGCTTCCAAAAGTAGTCCAACTCAATAAAAGCAAGAATTGAGCTGTATCGTTAATATAGTGGGCTGTGGAGGGAACTCCGAGGGGGAGAGGACTGATCAAGAAAAGGATGCTAAATGCGACATATAGAGTCATCCAGAGGAGAACCAAGATTTTGCCCATCGATCGAGATGGCTTTGGTTGGATGATACTCTCGGTGAGTTGCAGGAGAAGAAGTATGAGTGTGATCCCAAAGAAAGCGAGCATGATGCGAGGAGGAACCATGCCATACCCATAAATGTCTGCAAAAACAATGAACGAGAAGAAATGCAAGCTTGGAAGATGGATGGTTATGTCCAGGCTTTTGAGTGGTGGGATCAAAACAGGTAAAACTGGGATCAATTGATCCCAGTCCCCATTTTTTGACTGACATCACTTTCTTAAATAGGAGTTTCGAGATTTTCCTCATTCAATTTCAAACTCGATTTTCCTCATTCTCACAAAGACCTGTCTTTTGCTGATTTTCGAGTCTTTTAACCGAAATCATGATTCTAAAGGAGAATGGTGTTGAGAACAGGAGTTAACAAGAGAAGAAGAGTGAAGAAAAGTCAAGGGAAGTGACCGATTTGTCTTCTCCACACAATTCAAAGTCACATGCACACAGCTCGACGAACTCTTCAATTGGCTTCTGATTCGTCCTATTCTTCTCGTTCCACATTCTTCTCAACTAGTCGATCACACACACAACCGAATCAACAAATCCACTCTCTCCTCTCACAGATCGCCCACACTAACTCCAAACACTTTCTCGTTCTAGCTCTCCATCGCCAGCATCTCCTCACTCGCCAACGGATCGTCCGGAAGCCCCACCTCAGCCAGAAGAACATATGGACTTGCTTTCGAACTCAGCGCAGATTCTGTCATAGATACTTGTTGTGATGCTGCAATATGGAAGAAAGGACCAATTGTAAGCATTGACACTTTTTCCCGCGTTGAGTGCACTAGGCTCGCAAAAACACCGATCATAGCAATTCATCGCTCGCTTGGAAAAATGCTTGAGAGGCGACAGATTTTGGAGCGGCACCGGATCTTCTTGCTTTCAGAAGAGTACCCAGAATACAAACGAGAGACAGGCAGATCGGGGAAGACCATTCTCCACACTCGACTGACCGTTAGGAAATCGCGAGGGATTAGAGGAAAAGAATATCAGAATAGACTTTAGATGATGCAGAGGAAGACATACTGTTTGCAGCATCAAATTCAAACCGAACAGATGAAGTCCCATCGCATCTTGGGAAGGATGGAAAAACAATCCCAAAACTGACCTTCCCGAAGTTGAACTACACGATGCCACGGTTGTCCGTCCTCTCTCGACCGCCCCTGCCTTCTCCTCCCAAAACCAACCGCTAATCACAATACTGAGATCTCGATTCGTCACAAACAAAACCGCGCCTCGCCGCCCCCTCGTCCTCCCCGTTCTCCTCACTCACTCCCCACCACTCGCCCACCGACCCTTCCGCGCTGTGCTCTCGTCACTGTTCGTATTCCTCTGCTCTGCGACGGTTCTGACGGCGTCGATCCAAGCGGCGTTGCACATCCACGAAGTGGGCATCTCTCGGCTCTTCTCACTTTCAATTTTACAAACTCGCACTCCCTATTCGCCATCCCCATCTCCCAGAATCGAGCTCATTCCTTCTGGAAGCAGTTCATCCGGTCTTAACCATAAATTTGGATTTCACTCTCATCTCAATTGTTTTGGACATATCATCAATTTTATGTGCAAATCCAAGAATTATTCACTGTTTATTCTTCGGACGACATTCAGAAACTCGGAAATTTACATCATATACGCCATAATTGTGAGTCACAAAAAGACTCATGTTATTGTTCGATCTAATGAACATTTTCATTTCATCTCGGTTTTCTATTCAGATATCATATATTTCAAGAAGGAAAATAGTGAAAAGAAACGAAATGGTATTGCAGAAATTAACTGGGATCAGATCCGACTGGGATCACTGGGATCAAATCAGAAGCCTGCGCATCGAACTCACTACGAGTGCGACTTACACAAACGATGTCTTCATCAATATTGTCGCACCAGTTGAACCAGTTGATCCAGCTGAACCAGTTGAACCAGTTGATCCAGCTGAACCAGTTGATCCAGTTGAACCAGTTGTAACTTCTGGAGGCGCGATTCACTGCACTGGAGGAACACTCACTTTGGAAAAATGCCATTTTGAGAACGTATCGTCTGGAACGATGGGCGACGGAGGGGCCGTGTTCAGTTCGGGCGACGAGGTGAAAGCCGATCACTGTGTGTTCCTAAACTGCCGAGGAAGAAATGGGGGAGCGATATTCTGCGGATTGAACACCAAACTCACCGTGTTATCATCCCAGTTCGAGAAATGCTATTCAACGATAGGGCCATGCTCAGGCGAATTCAGCGGAGACAGCCACAACACAGCCCAACACGCGAATGGAGGAGGAGGGGCGCTTTACATCCATCTCAAAGAAGGGCATCACATTGTGGACTCGCTCTTCCAGGACTGCACTGCTCCTTCGTTTGGCGGCGGCATCTTCGTCGACAACGCAGCCGATCCAAAAATTCTGCCATATTATTTCAAATTCGCGTTTTGCATGTTCATTGGAACGAAAGGTTTGTTGTCTCTATCCTGACGAGTTCAGTCTCTCTCTTCTTGTTCACTCATTCCTCCCTCCTCATCCAATCTCTCTTCCATTTCTTTCCAGTGAATGAAACTAAAGGCCAATCAAACTCCGGGGGTCATGTCATGTTTGTCAAAGTTGCCACAATTACAAATGGCCAGGACAAAAATGATGAAACCACAATTCCGGACTTCTTCAAAGGGAAGAACGCTGATGGCAAATCACGTGTTGAAGGCGTGGCGACAGACTCAATAAGCGGAGAGACGCACAACATCCGATTTGGTAAAGCTTCCAACCAAAACCTGGACAATAAATTCCTTGCTCAGAATCCCATCGTTTCGATTACTGGATCTGATTCTCCGACGTGCGGAAGCGAAGAAAGTCCATGTCGAACTGTCTCCAACGCTGGCCTTTTCATCAAAACAGGATACACCATTCGTGTTCAGGAAGGAGATTTCAAGACGGAGGGATCCAACGACGAAAATAATGTTTTTGTCGCCTCTCGCAAAATCACAATCGAAGGACAAGGCAAACGCGAAGGCGACACAGGAACGAAGGTTGAATTCACGTCACCCGCTTACAGCGCTGCGATCTTCGTGACGACCGGCTCAGCCACTCTCTCCAAAATGACACTGCAGCTGTCAGCCTTGAGTTCGGAAGGGTGGAATCTGGTTGAAGTGGATACAGGAGGAACTGTGCAGATCAACAACTGTGCTCTGGTTGGCAAAGGAAGTGCACAGAACGGTCGATTGGTGAATGTTGTGAGTGGTTCGCTGACAGTGACTCAATCGAGCTTCAGCAGCATCCACTCCAACCTCGACAAAGGCGCAGCGATCTCGGCATCTGTGTCGAGCTCGTCTTCCGTCTCGATCTCGTCGTCGTCATTCACGAGCTGCAAGCTGAGCGATGGAAGTGGAGTTGGAGGAGCGATCCATCTCTTCCTCGAAGCAGACACCGCCGACTTCGTCCTCTCCGATCTCCAATTCACATCCAACGCCACCAAAGCGAAAGACGTGTTCATCTCGGCTGCCGACCTGTCACTGGACAAGAAGGTTCTGACCGCAGCCAGATTCGCTGTCGAATGGGAGGACAACCCTGCTGACAACGCTCGCTTCAGATGCGAGTCGAGAGGAGGCGATTACGGAATCGTGGAGCTCGGCATTCCAGAATATCTCGTCCAGCTGATGACTGTGAATGTGGATGCCTCACAACCCAATGATGCTGCTGGTTGTGGGAAGGATGCCACTCCGTGCCAGTCGATCAGAGGAGCAGCAAATCAGTTAATAAACACAGAATTGAACGGCCACTTTGTGGTTGTGGTTGGTGCTGGTCTTCTGAATGGCGACGTGACTGTCAAATCGTCATCGTTCCGACCAAAGGCAGACATTGGCTCAGCAGCCATCCAACTCAAAGCAGCACATTCACTGACATGTTCGGGAAGTGTGAAGTTCACACGAATCGCTTTCACGTTCACTGAGAACGTCGCATCGCAAACACCAACACTGCTGAATCTGACAAGTGGGAAACTGACACTGACAGGATGCACATTCAAGTCGCACACAGATGGAACTCAAGTCAAAGCGAATCAGCTGGTGTCTGTGTCTGAGACAGGAACAATTGTTGCAGACGAGCTTAAGGCAACTGATCTCTCGTTCAGCAGCACTGCCTTTGCCATTGAATCAGACACAATCGAAATTGGATCGGTGACACTGTTTGACTGCGAATTCACAGGCACTCCCACAGCTGCCTTCGTTTCACTCACCTCAAAATCTACATCGTCGAGATTGAGTGTGGGACCGATCTCGTTTGGCTCGTCGAATGCGGATCCAACACCAACCACCACCCTCGTTGAAATCAAAGCTCCCAAAACAGCCACAATCGAATCCACCGCCACTCTCTTCACAGCCACCTCTTCATCCTCGTTCACATCCAACGCAAAAATATCAACCACCGAGACACCAGCAGAGGTTGTGTCGATTCTGAAGATTCTGAGTGGACCATCGTTCAGGCAAACACTGACAAGCAGAACGATCCACTTCGCAGCCGGGACTGATGCTTCATCCACCGCAAGCTTTGTCGACACTTCATTCGTCTCGCTTGTCCTCGCCGACACGACAATTGATGTCTCGTCGCTGACTGGCTTCTTCTCTCAAGCCGTCTTCGCAGTGAAAGCCAACCCACTCTCCATCTCGTTCACCACACTCTCTGAAGTGTTGTCGGATGTGAGTGGAATGACGTGTCCACTCGCCACTGTCGCTGGAGGTTCACTCACATTCTCAAAAGTGAAGATCGATGGAACAGCTCTTCCTTTATCGTTCGACAAAAGTGTGATTGTGCAGACAGGCGGAACAGTTCAGTTGACAGAATCCACCTTCACCCAAATCACCAGCACGAGCAGTGGTGCAGCAGTCCACTCAACTCTGACTGCTTCTGGCCACAGTCTGACAATCACCTCGTGTGGCTTCGCAGCTTGTTCATCGAATGGAAACGGAGGAGCGATGAACGTGAATGTCGTCGCTGGCTCTTTCGTCATCTCCACGCAAACCACAACATTCTCAAAATGCTCGTCTGTTATCAGCAACGGAGGCGCGATCTCGCTCGACTTGACAGGATTGAGTGGAGGGACATTCAACCTCGCTGGAGTCTCGTTTGGGACAGGAAACGATGCAAATTCGTGTGGATCAGGAAAGTCCGGGAAGGATGTGTTCATGCATGGTGATTTCACATCGTTCAACGACAAATCTCCCTTCCCATCTGCCTATTCTGCCTCACCAATCAACGAAGATCTGAAGGAGTCCATCGCAGTGTCCTCCACCCACACGACCCTAACCTTGTCTCTTCTGCAGTATCTGCACTCTCCGACGACTGAAGGATTTGTGGACGACACCACCGACGCAGCAGACATCAACCAGTGTGGCCATCACTTCGTGAACTGCAAGACACTGAGTCAGTTGAAGCAAAACGCACCATCACTCTCGTCTGTGAAGATTGTCTCTGCTCTGACCATCAAAACTGACTTTCCTGTGATTCAAACAGTGACGATCACTTCAAAAGACGAACTGCCTCGCTCGTCTCTCGTTCTCGTGTCCACACCCTCCCTCTCCGTCACATCATCCACCCCAACACTCACTCTGACCAACCTGGCCATCTCGACCGCATCGTCCTCGTCTCCTCAGAACTCAGACACAACATATCTTCTGATTGCATCTGGAAAACTTGTTGTCTCCCAAAGCACATTCACAAGTTCAGCATCCCTTCCCTGTCCTCTCATCTATGCTAAAACAACAGGCGCTCTCGAAATTGAAGACTTCAACGCAACAACTGTACCAAACTTGAATGATGTGTTGATCAGAGGACAGACAAGCGCAACGATGAAAGTGACCAGCTCGAATTTCAAATCCCTCACACGAACGACAACCGAAGGAATGAAAGAGAACGGGACAGTGATCTCGGCAGTTCTGGACGGCATCACCTCCTTCAAACTGGACACACTCACATTCGACACCTGCGGCACAGCAGTCTTCCTGAACATGGAAGGATGTTCTCCCACGCTGGACTATTCAGTGCACAACGTGGCATTCACAACAACCACTCAGTCTCAGCTGTACATTATTGGTGATGACCTGTCTCGCCTTCTCAATACCAGCAGATGGACAGATCTGCCACAGGTTCTCCCGGACGAGACCCACGAGATCTTCATGACGCACTCTACAACATATAAGCACACAGCCTCTCTAAGGACTTATCTTGTCCCGTTTGAAGGCACAGTTTATTTGAGCTCGGAAGGGAGTGATTTTCCTCTTTGTGGACAAGAGGAATCGAGTGCTTGCCTGTCTCTTGACATGGCCTTCACACGACACAGCGGTGACTACCCGATCAACTGTCGGGACAAGATCCAACTTGGGAATGGTGATGTCACACTCGACTCAAAAGTCACAATATCAGGATCAAGTTCAG
Source organism: Blattamonas nauphoetae (assembly GCA_033064195.1). NCBI lineage: Eukaryota > Preaxostyla > Oxymonadida > Blattamonas > Blattamonas nauphoetae. The sequence goes on from JARBJD010000326.1 coordinate 74,097, forward strand.
AGTCGGGTTTGGAGTTCAAAACAGGCCAGACGTTATTCTGTGAAGGATCTGACGGAACAGAAACATCTCGAATCACGTTCTCGAATCTCAAATTCGCTCTTGGATCAACCGCACCAACAGGCTCTGTGATCGTCCGTTCTGGAAATGTTGCCTTCGACACCATCATCCTGTCCCAATCCCTCACCATCCCCGCCATCCAAACCTACCCAGGCTCAACCACCACTCTCACCAACGTCCTCCTCTTACTTGAAACATTTTCTGCTTTTCCGTTTGATTTCCAAGGCACAGTATCACTCACCGATACCAACCAAGCATCAAGTCCGAAGAAGTATCTAACACACAACGGAGGTGATGGAGCTGGTCTTACACTGACCGCTCTCACCTTCTCTCCGTCTTCATTTTCGCATTCTTTTTCGTCTTTTTCACAACGCAACGATGCCGCTGTCTGCAGCTGGGCGGAAGGAGCCATCACTCTCATCAACACACAAGCGACTGTGTCGCTTTCCAACTTCACTGGATTCACTGACGGCGTGTTCTCCATCACAGGCGGAGACACAACATTCACAAATTGCTCGTTCCGCAACAACTTCGTCGATTCGTCGTCTTCCTTCCAGCGAAACTTTGTCTGCTCGCAGGAAGGAGTGCTCCACTTCGACAATTCCACTGCAAACACATTCCGACCGCAGCCGTCTGAAGAGATTTCCTTTTGGATGTCCGCAGATGGCTGTGAAGTCTCTGTTGATGAGAATATTTACAAACACCCTGTTCTGTTCTTCCCCACCTCAAAAGAGCCACAAATCACGCAGGTTGTAAATGACGTGATCAAGGCCAAGCAACAAGTGCAAAGTGTGCTGATTGAAGGATCGAACTTCTTCAATTGTGAACTCTCCCTCGCCGTGTTCCAAGGAGCGGATTACTCGACCAGCCCGAAGAAGATCGCCATCCCGCTCACATCGCAAGCAGACCAGAAGGACGGTGTGTCCGACTTCGTCCACAACGAAACATCAATCTCGTTTGTGTTCAGTCCAACCGCCGCGAAGGTCCCCACGTCCTGCACTTTGTATCTCGGCTTTGTCTCCAACGACGTTTGCATCAAATCGTCGTTCTTCCTCACCGTCAAACTGGCACAATTCAATCAATCTCAACTGACCTTCATGACAATCGTGCTTCCCATCATCATCGTCGTCGCTGTCGTTCTGGTTATTTTCATCATCATCCTCTGTGTCCGTCGCCGGAACAAGAACAAAAAGAAGGATGATGAAGAAATGATCGACAAGGCACTTCTCAACGACCAAAGCACTGTCCTCCAAGAATCCTCAGAAGAACAACTCGACGTGGATATGGGAGATACATACATGACAGCTCAGAAAGACTCCGAATTCGACCACAATCCATTCAAAGGTAAGCTCCAACCGATCCTGTTCACCCAACCGAATCACACCGCAGTGACTGGACTGTCTCGCGTGAGTGTGTTGTCGGTTGTGTGTTCCGGACCTGATTACCCGTTCGCGTTCGCTGATCGTCGGATGACACTTTCGGAACGAATCCACGGAACAGGGAAAGTGTTTGAAGATCAGGATGCGGAGGGAGTGGTGATTGGGACGACAAATGAAGAGACGGAAGCAAAACCAGTGTTCTCGACGAGTCTGTCCACATCCGACTGCATCACCATTGCCACACGAGTTGCTCAGACAATGATTCACCTGAAGAAAGAAGGAAAGGCCCAAGGCAAGTTCCCCGAATTCACGATTCGGAATGTGAGCCCTCTGTCGATTCTCGTGTACCCCGACATGACAGTCCTTCTCGCTCTTCCCGATGCTTATGTGCGAACACTGAACATCACCCTCCCACTCCGAAGACACCGACAGTGGGTTCCGCTACACGCGAGAAGAGACAGTGGAAGAGTCGAGATGGAATGCACCTGAGAACACGAAGCGAAAGCCTATGAACGAAGCTGATTGCGAGCTGTCAGTTGTGTTCAGTCTGGCGCTGACGCTCTTCGAGATGCTGAGTGAGCAAGTTCCGTTTTCTGAACTGGATTCCGTGAACGCTCACCGCAAACTGCAGAGCGGCATGCTGCCCGATCTGAAGAACGCGATCCCCGAGCACATCCGACTGAGCCTTCTGTCGAAAGATCCGAAGCAGAGAGCAGAGGCCGAGAACGCACCCGAGACACGATTGGAAGGGATCCTGGAAACAGCACTTTCGCGCCAGCCTATCGATCGATGCTCGATGGAGGAGTTCAATTCCATGCTCGGAGAACTGAAAGTGGCATAAATTTAGTATTCTGTTGGTTGTCTCCATTCACGACTGTTGATTCTGTTTTTATTTTATGCTCACATAATAAATTTGGGTGACAATTTGGCCAGATCGAGAAGATGTCGCAGGGGTTTCAAGTGGCCCAAAAATCAGACCATGACAAAAAACAGGCTTTTTTTGAAAATGTGGATTCGAAAATACAGTCCTTTCCAAAATTTTGATCAGGTGTTCCAAAAGATGACTGATTGACTGGATACCCTCGCCCATAATACTCTTTCTCGTGTCAGGACCACTTTCTCCGTTAACCTCATATCTCTTTTTGTGCATACATGGACAGATCGTGACTTGAAAGAGGGGATGTCTTCTTTGTGGAGGGAGCAAAACACACTTTGTCGAGATTTTTGTCATTTGCTTTCCGTCATGTTTTGCTCTCACTATTCGTCCTTATCTCTAACAGGGCAAGATAATTCATTAAAATGTGAAATTACTCGGCGGTTTGCTTTTTCATCGCTGTTCAATACATATTGTCAGATGAAGAGATCTCATCCATTCCAAAGCAAGAATTGGGTGCGTATGTCAATTCTTAGTTATTTTCTCTTCGTCCTTCTTCATAGTCTCGACTTCTAGACGCCACTTCAAATGTGTTTTCCAGTTCCGAATGCACTACCTGCCTGTAATGACCACAAGAACGCTGATCCCGATTCTCTCTCTTCAACAACTTAACGTTGACTGTCGCATATTTTCTCTCTTATTTTAATCATGTTATTCAGGAATCACACACAATACTTCCGAGAGAGGAAGCATTACAAGAATTTCTTCCCACACTTTGAAAAGCCGTCATTTCACTGCAAATATACATTTTTATGCTTGATTTCACTTGTCAAAATGTTTATTCCCTTCTATTATTCTCTGATTTCTTTTTTTTCCCGGTTTCAAGACATATTCATCTCATAACTTCCACTTCACTAAATTGTTGTTCGGATCTTTTGATGGACATGTGATGTTTTTGGCGCTATGCATTTTTGTGACATCGACATTCGTTTATTCTCATTTTGCTCTCAAAACTACTGTACAAATTTTTCTTACTCGTCATTTCACCTCGACTACTTTTTGCCTTTTCACGACCACAAAATGTGCACATGTGTTGCGAAAATAAGACAGACCCTCTTTTGTCACTATCTGTCCATGGAGGTATTCTCAAACGAGAGATGAGTCAGAGGTGGAAAGTGGTCCGGAGAGGAAATTCAGTATTGTGGGCGAGGGTATCAACTCGATCAATCATCTTTTGAAACAGTGGATCAACTTTTGGAAAGGACTGTATCAACTTTTCAAAACAGAATATGGGTAATTTTTATGAGATGTCCCCTTGGTCCAGTAGGACGAAAGAGGACCGCTGAAACATTGATTTTCAAAAAGAGGGATAAATCAGGATTTCAGGTGAGGTAAAAATTGCTTAGAGTTTTGTTTCATCAGAGATTCGGGTTTTGCCAATCGTCTCTTCTTTTGAATTGAGGTTCTAGAACGACAACAAGAGGTTGAACATGCAGCAATTAACACCATGTCTGTATCTACATCATTGAAGAGTGGTTTAGTCAAAGGAGAAATGTTTGAAGTGACCAAGATCAACCCATTACATAAGTTGGGGACACGTCATTAAAAACTCTCATATTCAATACTATGACGAAATGTGAACAAAAGTTTAGGTTTAGTTCGATCATGGTTCATCTGGATCCTCATGCATCAAGGGTTGAAAAGGAGGCGGAGGATTCTGAATTGCGATCAAAAGACACCAGTTTCAAATTCGTGATCTGGTTATTTTCTTCGATCAGGGTTGACTGAAAACTGTGGAGGATGTTAAGGAAGGTCTGTGATTTGAGTGTCGGGATCAGGGGGCCGGATGGATGAGCTTCGAAATGACTTTTCGATTGTTGTTTGAGAGAAACAGTGATGAAGAGCGTTCCTGATCGTCTTTCCAATGGCGTCCCTCTTTTGTTGAATGGTGTGAGGGAATGGATTTGGTAAATTGTTTAGAACATAGTGTTTGAAGTTGGAGTTGACGAATAAATCCAAGGGTTGCACTCTTGAACTTGTGTGTGACTGCTGGAGCATTTGGTAGATTCAATTGTGCCCATTTGTTCTCGATCTCAACAACTGTGATCGTTTCGAAGATATCTTCAAAAATTGGATGAGTTAGGCCGTCACCACCCGTTGCCACGTATATAATGGCAGGAGTCTGCCATTTTCGCCACTCTGGGGCGATCTGAGCTGTGTTTAGTATTCCAACAGTGGCACAGTTCGCCCCATCTGCACTCACTGTGAGGAGAAATTGAAGATCCTGAAATTCAGGAATGGCCGGAAAAATGGGTGCATTATTGTCTATAATGGGTCATACTTTGGTAGGGTGACTTCGTTTGAAACAATAACTAGTCTCGTCCAAATGAAAAAACAAGCCCAGGATCATATCCCCGAAGATTCGCTAAAGTCTGCCAATTCCTTAAAAATGGCTGGAGATACTCCTTCTTCGTATGGAAGGCTCACTTCTCTGCGAGTTGGACAGGCCGAGTAAATTTGAGGGTTCCTGATCTTTGATTAAAAATGGGGGCATATAGTATTTTTGAGTTGCTAGAAGTGGTCACCCGCGAAATTTGGTGAGAAATGTTGTGCTGGATATCGCACAAAAGTCTGCCAAAAGACACCAGTATGTTTGTTTTCGAGGATGTCGATGAACGAAAAGAAGAATATCATACTTAACGATGAAGACGATGTAGAATGGGGTTCAAGGCATAAATTCAGAGACCCTCACCGAAACGAGTCGATTTTTCAGTGACAAGCAGGGACAGGAGTCTTGTGCATCATTTGTGTTGCGTACTGGGCCTCACATCTGTCAAAATCAGTTCCCTTTATTTCTATTTCAGCATTCCCCACAACTTCGACACTTCCTAGCAATAAATTTGTACACGTCAGATCAAGATTGATCTGGGCTCATTTCATTTGTGAAAAAATGATTGCTAACCATCTTTTCCCAGACATAATATCTCGAATGGACCACCGGTGTCCAGTGTTTAAATCGAATTTTCCACCTCTCACTTCATCAGACTCGTTCTTCAAACTGATGACAGTCCTCGATAGTTTCTACCACAATTCGACACCAGATCGAGTCCAAAAGTGAGCTTTTTCTC
>JARBJD010000327.1:0-79332 GCA_033064195.1 Blattamonas nauphoetae
CAATACCAATTCCAGTACAGACCAATAGCAATAGAACCACCTTGGAATATCTAATTCACCCTGAATTGAAGAGAAACTTGAAATCAATGGGGTTTGAATATGAATATCCAAATGAAGGAGAGGAAGTTCGAAGAGGATGATGATGATGATGATGATGATGAAGATGATGATGACATTATACCAATTTCACAGATGCAGGATCCAATAGAGAAATCCCTTCTTCACACCAACTGCGTCCAACCACCCAGTGAGGAGATCAGACAGAATGAACCGACGACAGCAAGTGCTCAATAAGTTGGCACAAATGAAAGGATTGTTTGATCATCAACAAAGAAACGATTCAGAAGATGAACAAATCAAAGCTGAGAACTCAATAATGAAAATCAAAGCAGATGGAACACTTTATTACATCACACATTCTGGATGCAAAATAAAATGAACAGAGACACATTCGTTCGAGCCCTCGATAAACAGAAAGATTGCGAACGAAGATCTTGACTTCATTCTGACTCACACAATACAAATCCCATTCGGAGGAAGATCATTTCAGGATTGGTATGAGGAATTTGATCACAGATGGAGTGTAGCACATCCGAGGAAAATTCAGAGAGAAAAAGGTGATGCGAATTGATCCTCCAATGATTCCAAAAACAACGGAAAAATAGTGTATCCATTTCGATCAAAATGCAGTTCATGTCGAAAGCTAACAGTGTGAGCACATCAGACAGAAAGGTTCCTCAGAATTGTGATAGACCATACTTTTCTCCCAAGTTTGGATCCTGGGAAATTGATCTTGTATTTATCCAATCACCAACGTCGAAAACAGTGTTGCAGATCTATCTCTTTGCCATTAACATCAACACTAAATACCTGGTCGTCATTCCTGTACTGGATAAATCATGGAGCAAAGTCAAGACTGCAATCAACGATCTGATTAATCATCGTGGAGTTCATGTCAACAACATTCGAGGTGATGGTGAAGCAGCATGGACAAGTGGAGAAGCATCAGAGTTTTTCAAGGATCAGAATGTCAATACTTATTTCACAAGCTCACCATTTACAAATCACAACAGAATTGTGGATAGAGTGATCAGAACAATCAGAGATGGATTCCAAGACAATGCGACACAAATGGCCAATCATTCACTGATGAATCAGATGGTGGAATACTACAACATGACTCCTCATCGAGCGTACTGGAACAAATTCACACCAGAGCAAGCTCAAAATAATCGTGAAATTGAAGCACTGTACATCTCCAGTTGTGAAGAACAATTAAAGAACATTCAACGACAGCAGACAACACAGATGTTATGGAAATACAAACCAGGAAACATATTGCTGATTCACCTTGATTTAAACAAGACAGTTACTAAGTTTCAGAAGAAGCGTAGACAGTTTCAATTCGTGGGGAAATTCATTGAATACAAACACGGTAATGTGGTAGCGACTCTACTGAATGGACTCACTTGTCTGTCAAAAGTTGTCTACGTTCCAATCCAACACACCAAGTTCTATGCAGACTCTATTGACGACTTAACTCCAGAGTTCATTGCTGAGTTCGGTCTTCTCTGACCTCAGAACTTCGTTCGCTTCAATCTAGCGTAGTGCGATCTTCGATCTGAGAACTTTGTTCGTTTTCAATAATGTTTCAAATATTTTTATTTCACTTAAATGACATCACTGAAAATATTAGAACCGTTTGATCCAGAACAAAAGGAGTTCACAAACATCCACGACTTTCAGAGATACTTGGAGAAGAATAGAAAAGAACTGAATGAGTACACAACTCAGAAACTGAATAGGATGATTCAAATCGATGGATACAGAATAACAAAAATAAGAGGTGAGATTGCACTGAGGAAACGATATGTCGATGCTTCCACTCCTCCTAATTCACTATCGATTGATCAAAGATTATCAGACATTGAAGAATCAATTCGAGCGCTGACTGACTCAATTGGAAACCTTATTCAAGAATTATCGGACAGTCCGGTTTAACCCTTCTTTGTTGATCTCTGTCAGAGCAACTCCATCAGTATTGTATCGAAGAATGATTGCTTCACACTTTTGTTTCCGTTGATAGACATTCCAGAATTGTCGAATATCAATTGGTGAGTTCAACTGAGGATAGACTCGACTGATTCGTTCTTTGTTGAATCCTCCAAAAATCCACATCGAATCGATGTTTGACTTCATGTCAGCTGACAAACTGAAGAGCTCATGCATTGTCAGAAAGAATGTGAATTTCGGTTGTCGATTTTCCAATAATAAGTCCATCATTGTCATTCTATTTTTGGATGTCCTTCGTTCACCTAGGATCCTACGACAGTCATCAAGAAGGATAATCGTTTGGAGATTCTTCACTGAGAAGTCATCAATGTAAAGTGAGTCAAAGAGATTCTCTCTGCATTCATCAGTGATTCTATTCTGCCATTGATTGTCAATAATCTCTTCATACGCTGCTTTTGATTCAGAGAGTTCCAAGAGAAATGGAAGAGCATCATCGTATTTGACTTTCACATAAGGAACGTTCAATATTGGTTTGAATTTATCGAAGGTTGGATCAATGTTCTTATCTGTGACGAAGACAAACAAATGGAATTGTTCGTTTCTGACTTGAACATTCTGGAGCTTGGCAACCTCTCGAAGAGCATTAAATGTTTTGCCACTTCCTCTGTTTCCAACAAGGACATTGACACTGTTGCGATTGAAATTCAAGTCTGGATGAATCTGTGATTGCACTTCATGAGACACATTCCTATTTGATGCTTCACTCAATTTTGCATTCACATAGGCTGTTAGAGACAAGGGTTCCACCCTCCGCGAAACCTCTGGTTTAGCCATATTCGATTTCTTCATTTGTGATTTAACTCTAATTAAAATATACTTTTGGTTTTTTTCTTTTGTATGAAAACACACAATGTCACAAAAGATAGTGTACGTTCAACCACAAAGAAAAGCACAAGCGAAGAAACCAAAAATGAGATACGGACCAGAGACTCAAGCAGCATTGAAACGATCCTATGCCGACGATGATATTCAAACCAGACGCAATGATGCTCTGTGTCGTCTTCCATCAGCACGTGAGTATATTTCAAGAACAGGACGAAATTGGACTGCGAAAATAGAACAATATGGACAAGTTCCTGATGTGATGGTCTACGAGAATGATACTGGAGATCTGATTGCAGTCAATGGTGCCATGCTAACTCCATACAACAGTAGACCAGTCAAAGAGACATACTACGCAATGAATCCAACACCAGACATGCGAAGACAGAAACCATACACATCATTCAATCAAGAGAATGGAAGGAGAATCAAAGCTGTACATCGGAATTTCCTCAAAAATGGAACATACGATTTGCCAACCAATTATCGAGACATCAGCTATGAAGAGATGAAGACCAAACGATCTCAACAACCATATGCAATAATGAAGAGAGCTGTTGGTGAACACATGACAGACACATTGGGAATAACTCGTGCAAATCGAAGCGATCCAGCTGATCCCAGCAAGAATGTGTTAGACAATATGGTGTTCAATTCAATTCAATCACAGATTGCATCACTGATGTGGGATCAATGGCTTCATGATCATGTTCAGGACTACAATCCCAGTATGAAACAAAAGAAAGCCTTCAAAGATCAGGTTTATCCAGTGTTTCTCCAAATGATCACTCAAGATACAACGTATATATCGGAATACTGTACTCGCTATTCAACTCACATATCAACAGAAGTTAATAAACTGAAAGCCAAAGCATTCAAAACAGTCACAGATGATGATATCAGTGGATACCAATCTGAAATGCCTGGGTATTATCGATTTGCACAGTTGGACAGTTCTGGAATGGGAGCTATAGATCGAGCAGAAATGTGAATTTAAAAACATTAAGATATATTTTTTATTTTTATAGAAAGTGATGCAACCAATTCTAAGTTGTCAATTTACAAAACACACAAGTTCTTCATCAGTACCAACATCAATCACCAACAATGTTATCATTGAAGATCGAAGTAAAGCTGGCGTAGATAATAGAGGATCGAAGATGGAGATGGTCTCGCTAGAGGCTTCGAACCCTCCTTTGGGGAGAGAAAGAGTGTGCTCGGAGCCTGTGGTCACTAATGAACGTGGAGCTTACGATCCACCACTGGAGACATATCCATCAGCCCCCATTCAGAGTCGTTCTATACCACTAAGAGAATATACATCAAATATCACGGCATTCAAAGATCAGCTCCTGCTCGTCTACAAGAATGCATTCGCTTGCGAAAAGAAACTATTGAATAACCTGATTGAACCATCGAAGAAACTGATCACAAACCAAAGTGATTTATATGCTCTGATTGCGACACTCACTGGGATCAATGATGTGGTGATCGAACTGGATGACCTGTCTGATAAGTGTTTATGTCTCAATAAACTCCCAGTGTTTAGAACCATTTTCAAGATCCTTGTTGGAGGAAAAGACATGAGCATCGCCTACAATGAAGCATACAACACTATTCTCAATTCTGGCATTTCTCTGACGAAAGCGATACCCCGTTAGGGCAGAAATCTCTTCTGAGATTATTTCCTCGCTAAAATTAGAAATGAATTGTATTTTTTATTTTTACATAAATGGCACCAGGAAGTTTCAACAAACTCAAAAATATCGGCAAGCAATTCTTTCAATTCATCAAACCTCTAGCTCCAACATTACTTCAAGTCGGTGGTGGATTGCTCTCTCAAACGAACAGTAAATTCGGACAAACCGTGGGTGGAATACTCAATGGATTAGGAGGAATGATGGACGTTTATCAACAAAATAAGGTGATCAATTGTCAACAAAAACCACAGATGATTGAGTACGAACCACTCTCACCGAGAGCTCGAAGCCTTGCAGAGGCAAGACCTCGAAATGGACGATTCTCAAATGATGATATGCCACTCTCGTCAAATTCCAAAATTCAATTCAAAGGATAAACATTCACTAGTATTCGAATATTTTTATTTTCCTAAAATGGCACCAGGTTGGTTATCCAAATTAGCAGCAGTTGGCAAAAACATACTCAGAGTTGGAGCTCCATTTCTGAATCTCATTCCCTTCGTTGGACCACTTATTTCGAAGGTTGCACAGACGGGTGTTGAGATGATTCCAGATGTGAAGTCGGATCAACAAATCCACGCAGAAAAGATGGCACAATATGAGCAAGCAATCAATGAAGGAAATACACCAGTTGCACACAAACTCAGAGGAGAAATACTGAGACTGGAAGAAAAGCTGAAGCCGAAACCAAAGAAGAAGAAAGTGAAAAAGAAATAAGCAATACAGTTTTTTTATTTTTGATAAAATGAACTCACATATAACACATCTGACAAACAAAAGAACTGGAGCATCATCATTGACTGGAAATACAACTGGATCAATCAAGTACACTCGAGATGATATTGGTCAAATACAACAACAACTCATGTCTGAACATCACATTAATTATCTTCTGAATGATGGAGCACACAGTACTTCCATTCAGGAATGAAAACCATCCGAGAATTCACGATTCTTCAAAGGACAGGAAATAATCATTCCGTTGACTGGTAATCAAGACATTTGTCAAATCGATGATTCCTTCATTACGTTCACAATGACAGCAAGGCTTAAAGTGAATAATTGGAAGACAAATTCCAGTAAAAATGGATCGTACATGAATGAGAGGATATTCATATTCGTTGGACTCAAGCATTCTGCATCAATCTTTCGTGACCTAACTGTTCTTCACAACAATCAGAGAATCATCAGCACAACAAACAATGATGTCTCAATGGAGTCTCACATATACAACATGATAAAACCAAAGAGTCAATTAGAGAATCGAAAACATTGTCACACACCTTGGCAGAATGCCTGGAATCATGACGAATCAGTCGCTGGTGTGTATATTCCATTTTCAGACTTCACAACAACATCTGGAACAGGAGTGTTTCAAGACACTATCGATGTGCCAATTCGTGTGTCTATTAATCTTGAAGATCTTCTCATATTCTCAGGCATGACTGACTATCCTCGATGTCTCTTTGGAGATCTGAAATTGAGTGTGCACATCAATGAAGATGCATTCGTTTGTTGTCCAGTTAATCCTGAACTCACTCTGAAGAACACACTTTCATTAATCGTTACTGGGACAGCAGCAGCGCCTAAGATAAAAGCTTCAATTGCGGATTGTATTCAACATCGTCCATATTTCTTAAACAATCTCGTAACCTCATGCACAAAGAACTTCGTTCAAATTGGCCAATCATTTCTTCAACCATCAGTTACGAAAGACATTGTGTATTCATCAGCTGGTACAGTCACGACAGAACCAGAATATGTGGATCAGTACATCTCACTAAACATCACCGAGTATCAAATTGATGATGTGTATTGCATGAGCTCTGGATACAATATGAAAGAAATTGCGAAAGAGAATCTGAAGCAGATGTACACAAATCGTCCTGGAACAATTCCAGCAGAAAAGATATCGTTCTATCCATTTCAGAAGACACCAACTGAAACAGGAATTAATTGCACTCAACAAATGGTGGTTGTTAATGCGAAGGATATTATGCTCCTCTTCCGTCACTACGACAATGAAGTCACTTGTTTCCACAATCCAATGCAGAAGGATATCCAAGTGAATCTACTCGACAAATACTATCCAGATCAACCGACTACAACTATTGGAGCTCGCTTCTATCAGTTCGCATTATCAACTCTCAATCTCGATTCGTACCTCGCTGTTCCTGATGATTTGGAGCGATCACTGACGGATTCTCTCGTTGAAGAGAAACTCACTGGTGACGGAACATATCCCAATGAAACAATGACAAGAGTTCGTCCAGTTCATGACAATACTGACTTCCTTCTGTGCTTTCCCACTCAGAGAAGTGGATGTCCAACGAACTGCAATGATTCCATCAGTTCAAAAGGAAACACTGCGGTCACTTTGAGATCACATCCAATCTATCAAGGTAATCTCGATACATACTATAATGTATACAACCCAAGTCAAAGTGGTGGAAACATGACAACATTTACTCATCCTCCTGCACCAATTTTAGCAACAACCGCAACCACATGGTGGGTATTACGATACAGCAATGGCAAACCAAAAGTTGAGTACTACCCAAATCACACATTGAAAGCGTTGCACAAAGATTTAGGAATCATGTAGAGACAAAACAGTAAAAGAAAATTATGATATTGTATTTTTTATTTTTCAATAAATGAGAAGTATCAGATCAAATCAATCCAAACCAACATCGACATTAATTGAGCAAATCGAAGTCCAATCATACTTGCCAAAACAATGGGATTCAGAGCCACACATTTATTCCATCCAAGAAGTGCATCCAACGAATCCACCTATGCCTTGCAGAATCGGAGATGAGATTGAAGTTCCACTGTGTTATGATGGTCATGATGTGACTGAGTTTGCGAAGAGTCATTTACGAATAGATCTAACGATCACTGTTCCGTATGAGCAACCGACGACAGACAGAAACTACTACCCGAACATGTATGCAATGTTCTACGGATATAAGTCATCATCAGATGCAATTCGAGATATGAGACTCGTCGACAGTAAAGGAAACATCATTGACAATACACTCCAGAATAATCATGTTCACGAATCATTTCTGTATCATACATTAAAGTCATTTGAAGAGAAAAACAACATGAAGCATTGCCACAGTCTTTTTGAAAATGTTCAGAGAATGGATCCAAGTGTTTGTGGATGCTACTTTTCTCCAACTCCTAATACTGAAACAATGTTCCCAATTACAATTCCTCTGGTTATTCCGTTTGTGAATTTACTTCCACTGAGTACTTTTGATCAGTATCCAAATTCCATCTTTGGCAATGTACGTTTGAGATTTCATTTGACAACTGATTCACTTGTGTACTGTCCGATTCGAGTACCCACAGTCATTCGAAAAGGACTTGAACGATACGTGGAGAAAGATCCAACAGGAAAATATACTACTCACAAATCTCATCACGCACTATTACAAGATGGAGAATTCTCAAATGTGACTCAGGAATTCACACAAATTGGAAATCCAGTTTATCAATATTATACATATTCAGATCCAGATCCAAGTACTGGAATTGTGCATACTACAGTTAAATCAACCACTTCCACGGTTCTGAATTCATCTGTAGACAAGGTCACTTCGATTTGCTACGGATATCAAATCACTGATGCAACGAAGCAATCCCTCTTCAACACGTATTCAAAGACGTTGTACGTCTTGAAAGCAGAAAGAATTGACACACAATCATTTCAATCATCTGCAAATGCAATGGGAGTGAGATCAAACATTAGTATCAAACTCAACAATCTCATGAATCTTATGTGCTTATTCCCCGATCGACCAAATGAATGTACAGTCTTCAGAAATCCTCAATATGTTGGTCACTTCGAAATGCTTGGATCCAACTTTCCCAATTTCCCAATGTCAACAAACTCACCAGAGTTCTATCAAATGATGATGGTGAATGGTGATTTCATTGGCTGTTCGGCAACACAAGAGTTTGAGAATTCCATTTGTGAACCTCGCAACTACGTCTATGGTGGAAAGGAGAGCAGAAAACTGAGACCATCAACGGATGCAACTTCGTTCACATTTATGGTTCCAACAGATCGAAGTGAAATCGCTGGTGGAGAAGAAGGTATATCGACAGCAGAATCAGTGAACATTGTCTTCAGAGGAACCCCAATCAAACAAGGTGAACCTGATCCATATTTCACATCAACTCCAGAAGGTCCTCCTCCACCAATACTGGCATTACATCAAGCTACATATTGGCTGTTCTGGATTGAGAATGGACAACCACGAGTGCGATATGTCATTGATCGTCGACTCCAAGAAGCCTATGAAGAAGTGAAGAGAGGATATTAAGAATCAAATGAGATATTTTATTTTTGTAGAAAACACAAATGGTCAAACGTTATTTCTCAATTCAGAATTCTCAAACTGCTCAACTCCCTCCTGATTTTACCAATTCAAGAAAACAAAAATACATCTACTTCCTCGACTGCAAACTCATTCATGTGAAGGAAGAGATTAGTGATGCATCGACAGTCATTTCAAAAGATATTCCACAGCACATTACAATCCATGGTGATTGGATTCAAACTGATGCACACAATGATTCATTTGTTGCTTTCTGCAACGAACAGATTGCGAAGCGAAAGAAGTGGGAATTAAGTACTCGACAATCAATAGTGAAGATCTGGTTCAAAGACAGTTCTGGTGAATCAATTGAGATGGAAACAACGGAAACAATCAATGGAAAAATAACCAAAGAGTACTATGAATTCCTTGTTGATCTCATGTTGGAGTATTGATCAGTGAGTTATATTTTTGGATTAGTTCATTGATGACCGTCTGTTGTTGTCCGACAATTGAACATAATTCCTGAATGGCTTTGATACAAAAACAGGAGAGTTCTGCATAATCAACTTGAAGACAATCTGGATTGGAATCATTCACAACTTCAGGAAAGATCTCTTGGATCTGTTGTGCAATCACACCAATGTGTTTCTTCTCACTTTCCTTCTTCAAGCATTCACATTTCTCTTTGCAGTTCTTCAAGTGTTCTTCATCTGTCTCATTGTCCATTTGCTTTGTCACTTTGTTGATCTTCGAGTCGAATGTGTTGAATTGGTACTGCACGATTTCCACTTTATTCAGTTGTTCAAGAACAACGGGATATGGAACAATATTCCTTTTGACTCTTCTGTCTGAAAGCTGAGAAAAACTTCCTGTTGGTGAGATTGAAAATACTCCTGAACCAGTGTCCTCATCGTAGTAAATACAATGCTGGTGTGTCACATGGAGACCACATAATAATGCCATCACCATTGAACTGAATTCCAGAAGTTTCTGCAATCGATTGTGAGATTGAAATGCCAGACTTAAATGTTGAAGCCGGATATGTTCCAGGATACTTCGGAAGTGATCCTTCTGAGATATTCCACTTCGCTCCATTCACGTTGATCAATCCTCCAATTTCTGGTGTTGCTATTCCAGCTGAACAACTGATTGATCCGTTTGTGCTTACCACTTTTTGGATTGAGGATATCGCTGTCTGTTGTGCTTCAGTTGTCTTCTTAAGTGTGTCGACTGCTTCCTGATTCGTTTCTAATTCCGTCTGTAGTGAGTGAATGACTGCTGCATTCTCGTTGGTCGTCGAGAGAGTATGATCTATCATTTTCTCAATCATTTGTGAATTGTATTTTTGTCGATTCATTTTCGTTTGCTCTTTCATAGAAATTAAAATTCTTGATTCCCTCATGAACATACGTCACTGGCACATTATTTCTGACATACTCAGAGACCAGTGAACAGTTCTCTTCTCTCATTGATTCAATAAATGCTTGTTCTGAACATACTCGACGTCTTTCCTTGTACATCGCAGTTGGATTCATTTAATACAAATTAAAAAATTCAAAAATAAATTTTCTTTCGTTGATTTCTCAGTTTTGGATTTTTTCACTGGAATCGAGGATCAATGGGTTCGATCACTCAATTCTCAAGAGTGATAGTTTCGTTCTGATTTGTCGCGTTTCTGATTCTTCTGGTGCTCAGGATCATCATGGTATGCTCCGTTTTTTGAAGATTCCGGACTTTTGCAGAGTTCTGCGGACTTTCAGGATCGGTCGTGGATCTCGGTACTTTTATGTAAAAACGAGTATGCCACTCTCATTTCTCTCTTTTTTCAGCTTTGTTTCACTCGTTTTCAGCCTAACTTTCACTTCATTTTCACTACTTATTATTTCATTTTGTTGACCTGTTCGCACGTCATTTTTTCAGTGTGTACTCTTTTTTACCATTTCATTCATACTCAGTTCGCTCAAACTTTTTCTCAATTGAATTGCACTAATTTCCGTTAAGTGAAGATTCCGGACTTTTTCCGAGATCTCACTTTCAACGGCTCACTTCATATCTCGGAATTTTTCCGTGATCTTCATCATTTCACGAACATTTTTGATCACTTTTTGATGTTTTTAAGCAAAAAAGGACCAAACACAAGCGACATTTTCACTATTAGTGTCACATTTCACACCGTTTTCACGATCGTCATTTTCACTCTCAGTTTCAGACTTGCTCACTTCATTCATGCTTGTTTCGCTTTCTTTTACTCTGTTTTTGTAAAAAAAGTGATGAAAAGTTGACTAAAATGATGTGCTAGTGAAGTGAGAACGGCCCACAAAATGGAAGTGATATGAGCAAAATGAAGAGGAATGGTGAAGAGATCAAATGTGAAATGGGGAGAGAAAGTGATGAAATGAAAGGGACTACAGTCGGTTTTGAAGTGACAAAAACGGTCAAAAGTTGAGAAGTGAAAACATGAAAAAGTGACTTTATGGGAGAACTATCCGACAAAATCTCCTCAAAATTCAGGCACACCTTACTCATACCGCGAGAAAGAAGGATTTGCAGTGAAAATCGGATCAAACAACCTATAGTGTCAAAATGTTGGTGCAAGTGTTACGTCAGAGGTGTGATCGAAGAACCAACAAAATGAAACTAAGGAAAAGCGCTATACGTCTCGCGTCGACTTATGTTCGTTAAAATGATGTAATAACGGAGTAAATGAAGTGAAAGTAGTGAAATGTGAAAATTCATGAAAAAGTGTCCGAAACTTGTGGTGACAAATGGGTGATTCTAAATGAATTGTTACCCGCGTATTTTCTTCTGCCACACGAGCAGAAACTCTATGTAATTTTCAGAGCGCTCATATTCTCCTTCCTTCGACATGATTAAGGTGTTTTCAGTTTTTCTGAGTCTTCATCCCATCTTTTTCTTCTGATTTCTTCTTTCAGCTATCCTCCTTCGCTCAAACTTGCATATTCCCCCAAAATTGTACAAGTACCTCGTTCTTACACATCATTTGAAGCCGACCCCCATCGTTTGAACAGTAAATATATTCTCATCTTAATTTCCAGGTCATTCTTTCCAACAACTCAGATCCAACTACAACACTTGACATCTCAATGTTTTAGTGTGATTTCGAGTTTTTTCAACTCTTTTCCAACAGGTGTCTCATTCAGATCTGGTGATCCCGTTCTTCTCTTCTCACAGTGAACTCGCTTTTTCTGATCTGCCTCCCTCCTCTGTAGCAAACCATTAAACGTGTTGTTCCTACACATTCATGTCACAAATACGCCATTCCGACACACACAAGAAATTGCATAGAGATTCTCAATGTTTGAAGCGAGATGGACAAGAGAGGCTTTTCAAGGCTTTTTTGATGATAGATGTTTTCAATTCGCATTTCTCTCACAAATCCGATTTTTTATGTCGTTTACCACCACCTCTTTGATTTCTGAAACGTTACGAAGAAATAAATGTGAAAAAATGTCCTGATCAAAAAAGAGCTCAATCGAACGCGATCAAAGCAAAATCTACTAAATTTAGCACTTTTCAGTCCTGAAAGCAGCTGAATGCAAATTGTGCAATTTTTGATTTTTTGAGACGCACCATAGTGACAAGTAACATTTCATTTAGAATCACCCAAATGTCGAGATCCACCGAATCGTCACC
This sequence comes from Blattamonas nauphoetae, assembly GCA_033064195.1. NCBI lineage: Eukaryota > Preaxostyla > Oxymonadida > Blattamonas > Blattamonas nauphoetae. The sequence continues at coordinate 12,584 of JARBJD010000327.1, forward strand.
TGACGTCGGGGAAGGAAATGGAGTGCAAAAACGTGAATAGGGGACGAAAGCGGTCCAGAAAATGATAGTGCTGAAAGTCCAAACCTCCCAGAAAAAATTTCGAGATTTTGACCATGGATATGGGTCGGATCAAACTTTTTTTTCAGAAAGTGCTTTTTATCGAAAATCCTACCTTTCAAAATGATTTCCGTCACAATCAAACGTGTTTGAACACAATTTGAGCTATAAAGCGGTTCATAGTGGCGAAATCCGAACATCGACTTTTTCGTCACTTTTTGGACCAAAGTTCGGTATGCAGTTCGACGAATTCCCAACCGATTTTGATCAGGATTGTCTTGATCGATGACCTACAGTGTCCCCAAGATTTTAGAATTTTTTTCAGAATTTTTCGAAATGGTTATCATGTTGGATTTCAGTGATTTGTGGTCAAAAATAGATTTTCAGTATTTTCATGACCTTTCGTGGTACTTTCTCAAGTGAGGACGGTCTCCAAAATACAACCAATTGTCCAAGCGAACGTAATACTCATTCTTTGTTCGTAAATCGCGATATTTGAATGGCTCAAGTACCTTTGTGTATGTTCCAATGAGTTCACAATTCTCTTTTTTCAATTCATTTTCAACAAACGATTGTGTGTATCGTTTTCGTTTGTTCTGATGAGTTCTGAATCCTTTCATCCATTTTGATGGGATCACTATCCATTCAATTCCTTCGTGTCGATATGTTACTGGGGTACTAGAATGAGTGTATTCAGAAATGAGTTCACAATTCTCATTTTTCATTGATTCAATAAGCTTCTCTTTTGTGCAACGATTTGCTGGTCGAAGATATTTCTGGCGATTCAGATGTGGTCTGTATCCTTTGACGAAACTATTGACGTACACTTGATAAGTTTCATCTGGTTTCTCTTCGAGATAGTATTCGAAAGTGCTTCCTGTGAGATATGTTGTTCCTTGTCGATTGAGAGTTGGAGGTGATTTCATGATCAAATTATCTTTCTCGAGAATTTCTAGGAGTTGTGTTGGTGTCAAGACGCTGCTCATTTTATACAAATTAAAAAATTGAATAAAAAAAGAAATCGACGTTGTTTTCTAAAAGTACTCAAAATTTGCTTCAAAAAAGACACTTTTCAAGAGGTCCGTTTTTCGCCTTTATTTTTGAATTTACGGCCAAATATTGACTACTCTGAAATGTCAATATTTTCAGTAGTAAGTGAGATGGAAATTAGAATGAGTCATATTAAAAAAAATCAATTGGCTCTGAGATTCAAAATGATTTCTCGTTCCAATTCTCCTAGGAGTATCACCTATGCCAGTTTGGTTCCCATTTCGCTTATACCACTACTTCTGTCATCATCGCGACATCTGGGAATTGGACCATTCGTTCATGAATCAGACCTTTGATACATGAGATCGATCAAGCAGAAACTGAGATCGATCGATCTCAGTTCCGGTTTTTGGGACTGAGATCAATGACTACATTAAGCGTATCTATGTTTGTCTCAATGTTACATCAATTTGTCAAAATAAGAATCTAGAAAAAGCGAAATTGTTGTAGTGTGACAGACTGAACACTAAAAAGAGGGTAAAAAACGTATTCTCTCCTTTTCACACTCTTCTCGAAGTCGCATTCGTATCGTAGTCATTTCGTCCATGCGATCGCCACGTGTTGTTCATTCCCTCTCACTGTCCACCCAACAGACGGAGAAGGCGTCGATTCGAGAAGAAGACGGGGAACAGCGTACTGTCGATGCAACAACACAGAATCAGAGTGAGTTGGCGGAGAGGGGTGTGAAGTGCGTGTTGTGTGGTGTCGCGAAGACATTTCATTTCTTCTCATGTTTCGGTGGTCATCCTCTCTTCTCCTTCTTCTTCCGCTCTCCTTCGATCTTCTTCTTCTCGTTGTTTTCTCTCAGCCTCCTCAGCTTCCCTTCTCAGTCGCTCTTCCTCCTCTCTGGCCAATCTCTCAGCATCTTCTTTCGCCAACCTGTCTGCCGCTTCCTTTGCCAATCTCTCTTCTTCTTCCTTTCTCTTCTTCTCGGAATCATCTTTCATCGCTGGCCTTTGCAGCAGCCTCACATATGAATTCGATTTCACCATTTTGTACTCCGGTTCCTTCTTGTTCTTCATCAATTTCGAATTCTTTCCCATCGACAGCTTCGAACTGTCGGTGTCATCTCCCTTCCCTTTCTTCTTTCCCAGGCGACGGTTCCCTGCTCCTCCGATCTTCCCGTTGATCCCTTGGTCGTCATCGTTCTCTTCTTCCTCATTTTTCTTGGCTGCTGCTTCGGCTGCTTCAGCGTCTGCTTTCTCTTTGCGCTTTCTCTCCTCTTCTTCGCGTTGTTTTCGTTCCTCTTCCTCCAATCGTCGCTTCTCATCTTCTTCAGCACGACGACGATCTTCCTCTTCGCGTCGAAGGCGTTCTGCTTCTTCCTGTTTCCGACGTTCTTCGTTCTCTCGAGCAATTCGATCTTCCTCTTCTCTACATTTTCTCTTGGCTTCTTCTGCTTCCTTTCTCAGTCTCTCTTCCTCTTTCTTCGCAAGTCTTTCTGATTCTTCTATTGCCAACCTGTCAGTCTCTTCCTTCGCCAGTCGCTCAGCCTCTTCTCTGGCGAGTCTCTCTTCCTCCTCCTTCTTCTTCTTGTCGTCAGGCTGTCCTTTTCGTGAGAGCTTCCGATTTCCATGTCCTCCCATCGCCATCTTCATCCCATTCGCGTCCGCATCGTCGTCATTATCTCTTTTCTTCTTCGCTTTCTTGCTTGTTGGGCGAAGCGACGTTGAAGATCCAGTTCGTTCCGGTTCAATCTTCCTCTTCCTTCATCATCTCCTCTTCTGCCGCGATCTGAGTCGCCAGCTCTTCCATCTCCTTCCTTTCCTGTTCTTCCTCCTCGTTCACTGTCTGCCCATCCAGTCCTCGCAGGATCGTATGTCCTCCTGGTCCTTTCGTTTCGACGTATGATGGACTCAGTAGAATGTTATTTTCCTTCCCCCTCTTCCAACGATCGTTTCGGATCCTTGTCTCGCCTCTTCAGCAACTTCTTCCCGTTGTGGATCAGCACGAGTCTCTTCTCTGGCTTTTCGTTGTCCATCATTTGGTCTGTCAGTCCACCAAATGTCTTGACTTCGACATAATCTGGCGTGATCATTGTTGACACTTCGTCTCCTTCTTTGAATTGCGTCTCGTCGCGAATGAAGCCAGCAAACTCGCCCTCGAACAGATCACCATCACTTGGAGCGGCAGAACTCATTGCTGTTATCTCGAAAGTGGGTCGTTCTGAGATGCTTGTCGAGGGTGAAGTGGGGGTTGTTCAAGTACTGCACAGCAGCAACCTGAGTTTGGGGCTCAGTTCTGTCGTCTGGAGCTAAACGGATAGCGATCTGAAGAGAGCGACGAGAGTGTTGAGAAGAGAGCGTGTTTGGAGGAGTGTTGGCGTGATGGAGTTCCTCATCGTCGGTAACATGGATTCGATGCATTCTCGGTCAAAAAATCCAGATATCGCGTGATCCTTGAGTCTTCCAAAAGTGATGTCCAAACAGCGCCTCGTGGGTTTTGTCATTCCTTCTTTTCCGGTTATAGACTAGCTAGCTTGGGAATTTTCAAGAATCAACATCAGATCGGGAATTGCGAGACCTGTTGACCCTCCGTTTCGCTTCGAGAAAAGAACATCCTCTTGAACTGACAAAACCTGTTGCGTCACAAGTTGTTCCATCTCTGATGATGGACCATGCAGAGCAAACCCCGTGACTACCAACAGAGTCGTCTGGAGTTGTTTGGATTCTTCGATTTCGGAGGGTTGTTAGAGGCTCGGTTCCAGGAACGAGAGTTAAGACTCAGAGGATGGTCAACTGGCGTTAGTATCATGAATCAAATCGTGGATGACTGCAAACGGCTTAAATGCGGTGCGCATCCCATTTCGACGAGAAAAACGAGAATTGTTTCAGAGATGTCCAAAAGTCGAGATTGGAAAAGAAAATCTGGTCACAGTATATCGTTCTGGGACGCCGGGAAAGAATTAGAGAGAGGATTGTTGAAGACGAGATAGTCAAAGATTGCAGTGTTGAGAACGACGAACCCAAAAGAGGAAACCATTTCTGGACGATTGGAGGCGATCCCAGAATCTGTTCATCAGTTCCAGCAATCATGGCATTCCCGACATCCGAGGAGAATCCTCAGAAATGAGGTAGAGGCATTCGAGAGAGTTGGATTCGTCGCGTCATTTGAAATCTCACGTCACTGACAGATTATCTGGGAGATATGGAAATAAAGAGATAAATAATGGAAAGGACAGATTAACCAAGTCAAAGTAGGACTGAAGATCGTGATAAAGAGAAGAAATCTCGAAGACGAATCAACAATTGAACAACGAATGTAAACCTACGGAATAAATCACTCTATGAGAGAAATAATCGTCGAGAAATGGTAGAGGAGATCCGTCGCGGAGGAATTAATAAATATTTTGATAAACAAGCGTGATTCATCCAGTTCTTCAATCGGAACGGGAAGAAGAATTATTGTGGGACGATTCATCTCGAGATTTCAATGAAAGTGCTTATAAACAAAATTCAACACGGATAGTGGGTCTTTTACTTCGTTATTTCGAGTTTTATGAGAATTTGAACACTAGTTATTGTCTGAGATCAAAAAAGCTGAGATCGATGAGATCAGTCTCAAAGGTCTGTTCATGATGCTGGGGTTCGAACTGGTTCCAGTTGGGATTCTCACCAACCATATTCCCATCAAAGTAGACATGCAAAAACGAATACTTGATGCCTGAAACGAAATACGGTTCGAAGCTTAACGCGCCAGTCGTCCCCGAATAGCAGTTCTGCACGAGAGTGTAGGATATGCTGATGTCTGCCGTGTCCATCTTGTAAATTGCACCACCTCGATCGCTCGCCCTGCATTCGATGAAGTAACTGTCTTCCACTGTCAGTTTCGTCTTGTAGTCCATACTGGCAATTGCCCCTCCACAGAAGCACCCAGATCCATCGATGTCGCCGCATCGTTCAAACTTGGTGTTCACAACTGAAAGATCGATTTCTTCCTCAGCAATCACACCACCTCCATTCAATGTCACAGAGCAGTCGACGATTATACAGTCAGATAATTGCGCCAGCGGGGTGTGGCTATTCAGTTTGTATCCACGAAGGCACAGTGCACCTCCACCAGTTGATGAACACTGATCGAATCGACACGAAGTGTTGAGAGCATCATCTGTCACTGAACATCAAAGTTGACAAGCACAACCCCACCATGCCCGTCGTCCTTTGTATATGTGTGATCAACGAAGGAGCACGAGAGGATGGAGATGCTGCCTTTGTATTCATTAAATGTGAGCGGGCGAGCGGATGGATACTTGTCTCCAATGAAGAGACAGTGGGAGAAGCAGGCAGAGGTGGAAAGGTTGGTGGAATCAAAACTGTACTCTCTCCCATCCACATATTCAAGAGTGGTGGCACCGTCGAGGATGATGGATGGTGAGGAGTCGGCGTCGGTGTTGGGGGAGGAGAGGAGGGAGGAGAACGAACAATTCGAGCACAAAACGGAACCTCCAGTGTTCATGTCCCGAATCGTCGATCCCGACAAATGCGAACTTGTCAAGGACACAACACATCCCAATATCTTCTGACTCAAATGGGGAAGGCGTGGCTGGTGGAAAAGAGCCAATCGAACTCATGTTCACAAAACAGCTTCCAATCCGCGATGATGAGATTGTTCCAACATAATCCGCATTCTTTCGAGGTGTTTGTGTCAGTGAGAGGCCAATCCCGTCTTTTCCCAAAATCATTTGTGAGTTGAACGAGCATCTCTCCAACGTCATTCCACATCAAGCATTTCTGAACCACAACCGACGATTCTGTTGATGATTCTTCCCATGTCGACGGAGAAATCACAATCGGACTTGTCCATCGTGACGTTTCAATTCTGCTCTCGGATATCGTCAGCAAGCTGCCTGACACAATTGCTAGTCTGGATCCTCCAATGTCGTTCTTCTGCTGTCTTCCATCAGCGGAATTGGCGATGAGTGAAATGTCCATCCATTTCAACGACAGGGTGGAGTTTCTCAAGGAGAACATCGAACTATCCACAGCTTGTATGTTGTTATTATCTTCATTATCGTTTCTGTCTGATCCAGAAAATGCGATAATTCGCGTTCCAAACGTATTTCTTCCAGATGACAGTTGTCCAGTCAGTTCAAGAGCTCGATCGGTGATTTCGACATCACTTCCAGCATATGTTCCTTCTGGGACGGAGAGGATATCAATTTTGTTCGATTTTGACTCGTTAGTGTCTCAGCCTTTCTTCAAAATGATGGCTTTTGGATGAGAGATCATACCCTTTCTTTCCCTTCTCATCTTTCCTGATCGAAAATGTGCATGGATAAGAACCAAATTGAGAAATGAACTCTCTTTCTCCGATTTAATTCATTTTGAAATATAGCTGTATGACATGGTTTTTTTCGATGTCAAGATGTCAGTGACCCGCCCAATGGGACCGATCACAACTTGATCTCAGAAAAGACTTGAATCGTTCTTTAGAGATGTGAAAACATGATATCATCACTTTTTACTCCGATTTGTGAACCCTTACCGGGAGAGACAGATGAGATGGAGTTTGAGAACAAAAATCGAAATAATTGTGTAATGAAGATGAAATATGATGATAAAATTCAACAATTGAAACAAAACTGGGAGAAAGAAGTAATGCCAATACGTTTTGTGGGAAATATCTCAGGGATGAAGGAAAAAAGCAACGGCGACGACACGGCGGAGAGAGATGTGAATAACGATCACATCCACAATAAATACAACTTGATCGTATCATTATAAAACACTCTATCATCATGGAAGAGATTCAGACAGTTTATTTGCGCGTTTTGAAGAGAAAGCAACTGAGTCGCTGTCAGAAGGGGAGATCTTGTTTCAAAAGAAAATAATGAACTGAAACAATGAAAAATACCACTGAAAAAGCATGAATTTGGCATAGATCACATGTTTTTTTGTTCAATTCATAGTTATTAGGTGATGTGGTTTGATTGTTTGTTGGATGATCCTTTTGGTTAAAGAACTGGAGAAGAGGGGAAAAGAAGTCGAGAAACATCATAAAGATCACGGAAATGTTGAGTGAGTGTTCATTATTAGGAATGAACGACCAAATTGTGGAATCATGGTGTGAATCACCAAACATACGATCTTAGGTTCCAGTCACAAAATTGGAGAAGTTCGAAAGGATGTCACACTGATGGACAACGAAGAGTCGATTAAATTATGATGTGAAGTTGTCCTGTCCTCCTCGCTTTCTGTCCGTCCTCCACTTTTTCTTGTCCGATTCAGACATTTAGAGAAAAAAGCGATTTTTTGATAGTAACGGTGATAATATTGCATTTTAGGACTGATTTTGGTATTTTTTGCCCAAAAAACATGAAAATCAAGGAATCCGATCTTGCAAATAACATTAAGGGTTGATCACGAACAGAATCATCTCAAATACTGTTGTTTCCGATGAAGTATTATGAAATACAGAATACAAAAGAAGGTAGAAGGAACTTAAAGCAGCGGAGATGAGACAAACACTCTTCTTCGCCTTGATACCACTATCTCAAACTGTGTCGGAAAAATGGAAGCGAATCAAGTGACATTACAGTGGATTTCGTCCGGGGAACTAGAAATAACAAAGGAACGAGTGAGCAGATGCGTGTGGAAGTGACGATTGGGGAGATGCGGGCGAGAGTGATGATTGGAGAGATGCGGGCGAGAGTGATGATTGGAGAGATGCGGGCGAGAGTGATGATTGGGGAGATGCGGGCGAGAGTGATGATTGGAGAGATGCGGGCGAGAGTGACGATTGGGGAGATGCGGGCGAGAGTGATGATTGGGGAGATGCGGGCGAGAGTGATGATTGGGGAGATGCGGGCGAGAGTGATGATTGGGGAGATGTGGGCGAGAGTGACGATTGGGGAGAGGCGGGCGAGACCTAGCTTGATGAAGACAGAGAATGGCTTGTTCGAAAGAGTCACGCCGATGAGCGGAACAATATCTTCTGTCTTCTCTTTGTTCAGCGAGACAATTCCGACACTTTCGAGGCGAGCTGGCGCTGGTGGAGTTGTGAACGAGATTGGCGAAGGAATTGCGAATCCACTCAGAGTATATCTAATGTAGTCAGGATTACTTGTGTCGGGAGTTGTTGTGAAGGTGATTGGGAGAATGAGAACATTGTTGAGGGGGACGACACATCTTTCTGATGATGGACAGTTTAATCCAACAAATGTGATTTGGATTGGTGTTGTTTCTTTGTTGAGATAAATACTGAATGCACTAAATTTCTTTCGACATTTGCACAGAACGGTTGGGCAGAAAGACCTGTTCCGATGCTGGTTTGACCAGTTCCGGCATTGTCGACCATCCGATTCAAACGATGGTTCCGTCCCAAACCAGCTCTGTTGGTTTCTTGTTGAGTGGCGAGAGAAGTCGATTGGTGGTGAGACAACGTTCCATTCGGTTCCGAACCTCAGTTCATCCCACCCGTCGAGATTGACAGTGGTGAGAGGAGGTTGTGTGCCAAGCTCTGGAAAATCGAAGATGTGGAGACGAGGGAAGGGGTGACGGGAATCGTCGTTGGGAGAGATTGATCCGTCGAGGATGTCCTACAAAACGACTTTTCTTCCTTCGACTGCCGATTCTATGAACATCTGAAGAGTGGTTGTGGCCTCGCCGAGGGGATTACACATGATCCTGCTGATGATGGCGTTTTGTGTGGGATGAGAGATCAACGTGGTATCCAGTCTGTCCTCGCCAACGATCAGGTAATTCTCTGCCTCTGTCGTGGTCACAGTTTTTGATTCTTGTCGCGAACAACGACGAACACTCCGTGTTCTGGAACACGAAGTCCCTCCCTTCTGAAGAGTCGGTTTATCTGAACATCACTCTGTCCCAAACGAACCCGGAGCAGTCTGCGAGGCGAATGGTATCACTCACCTCGTCTTCAGAGTGAGGACGGCAGCAATCCACGAAGAGCATGTGGCAGACACTGGCTGGGCCGTTCGAGAGAAGATCGACTGTGGTGGAAAGAGAGGAAGTACTGGAGAGTGTCACACTTCCCCCAAACCGCGCTGAACACGTCATGAACTTGGATGACGAGCGAGAGAACGCTGCCCGATTCGGTGAGTGGTAGGTGAGTAAGAGACCACCATCCTGTGGTGACACATCACACAACGAACAGCAACTGAATGTGATGTGGTTTTGAGCGATGACCTGGATTTCTGGATGATTCTGTTGAAGGAGGCGACGAAGGCGTGATTAGTCTGTGTCGGTGTGTACTGACGCGGGGGAGAAATGGTAGTGGATGATGGAGACGTTCGAGCAGACGAGTGATTCTCCGTTATTGAGTCCAGACCTCACCCTGGAGAATAGAGTAGCGAATGAGGCTCATTGTGTTTAGAGGGGGAAGGGGGTTAAGTATAGGCGCAGATCCGATTTTCGCTACGCGCAGATCTAAAAAAGGGATACACGCAGATCCAAATGGATACGCGCAGATCCAAAACAATGTTTGTTCTTTTCAAATATGTATCTCGTTTTTGTCTCAAAAAACCTCACCATTGATCAATTGTTTCTTAATTTCCTTTCAGAATAACAAATGGATTGAAAAAAACTTATGAATCGAGCAGGGTGGTTCCCAAATAGGAGACAGTCGCATTTTGCGATTTACAGTTGAGATTTTGGAAGTGATATTCATAATTCTGGCTTTGTTCCATGATTATGTTCATTGACCCGACTACTGGGACAAAGACCAAGGATTGCGGAGGATTTTTGCCTTCGAAAGTGATGATGACAGAGTTGATAATATGGTGTTTTCTATTGTATTATGAAGATCGAAAAGTGGAGAGGGTTGGGCTGAATGGTTGTTTGGGAAATTTGGAGAGGAGAGGAGAGGCGAGCGGGTGAGAAGCAGACGGCAGAAGGGATTTGGAAGGCGTCGACGGAAAGCGGGTTGATCGGAGTGCGGTGCGAGGCTGTCTGTTCTGGTTCGTGTGGTGTGTGTTCTGCTGGTGTGCGCGACCTCTCTTTTCGATGTCTGACCCGCCAGTTCTTCCCTCCGCTCCAACGTCTTCGCATTTTCTTGGATTTCAGGAAGAGCATGATGCTCGCCGTGGGCTCCTAATTTTGCTGTTGTGGGTGGAGTTTCGGAGAATGGGATAGCGAGCGGAGGGAGAACGGGGAGTGCAGTTGGTTTGCTTTGAAGTGGCCTTTGAAAAGAGTTCAATCAAAACAAAATGACATACTGGCGAACATCATCGAGGTTCATTGTTTGAGCTTGGGCTTGTTGTAGGCGGTGAGGATGCTTCTGTTTCTTCCATTCGACATCGTCCAGATGTGCGAATCCACGATGACTTCGCACTATCCTCAAAAACACACCAGATTGAGTCGTGACCAATAGAAGGAAGAGGAGATCACGTCTCATACCTTTCTTTTGCCATTTCATTCCTTGTTCGTTTCATTTCGCTCGCCCATTTCAGAAAATTGGTTTCGATTGCATCTTCTTTTGAGACCTTATCAATCGCAGAAAGTCAGTCTTCCACTAATAAATATCAGATTATGTCACATTCTCATCAAATATCTCACAAATTCAGCTCTCTCGTCGAATATTGGTTCGCAAGAAAAGGAAGTCCATTCTTTTATCCTGATCTCCAACAAGTAAACTAGTGATCAAACCAAACACCATATCATCGGTGTTGACAACTCATTTCACACATTTTTTCGGACAATACACTCCTCAAACCAATCCGGTCAAAATCAGGCGATTTCTATCTTCAATCTCATCCAAAGGACATGGTCAATCAAACAATCGCACAAATCTTATCTGTTTTCAGGAATCGTCTCCCAACCTATGCCATTCTGAGTCAATCACAAAAGAAACAGACTCCAATCGACAGTTCACTGCGATTCGCATTTAGACGGAACCAGACATATTTATCCAACTTGGTCGTGTTTGATCCCTTTTTATCAACATTTTCAGACATGACAATAGTCAGTCGCCATTCAGTTCCCGTGTTTGCTTCGAACCAACTTCTGAAGTCGACCATATCCTTTGCGAGAATAAACTCGGGACGTTATATCACTAAAAACAAGAACAGAGTCGAATAAGATTCTTTTGAATGACACACGAGACATTGGGAAGTCATTTTCTGCGATCTGATCACAATGTCGGATATCACCGTGTTTTGGTTGTTTGTCCTTCAAGCTCCAGTTTCAGCATCAAAACATTCACTGTCTGATAATTTCCAGTTCAACAAAACAGAAACCTCACATGTTCGTAGATAATGACGACAGAAGAAAGTTGTGACCGTTTATCACTATAGAGCTCGTTAGAAGAGAAATTTAGATGCGTCCTATGATCTCACTTCTTATTTGGTTTTGTTGTCTGATTTATTTCAAAAAATTCGAAAGTGTGTAGTCATCGTGGATTCGCACAGATGAGCAGCGGGAGAGATTGATGGAGAGACCATTGATCTTCCAGCCTCCCGTGAATCTGGAGAAAGAAGCTCTTTTCCTTCATTTTGGGTAGATTTCCCGCGATTTTGAGCTCCGTGGTCCAGATCCGCATTCCTCTGTTTTTCGTGATGGTTCTTTTGTCTTCGTGGGTGGGCAGGATACTGAACAGTGCCTTCTTCCGTTGACTCACATGCGTAGATGGGTGTGAGAGGAGAGATCGCCATGCCAGTGTCATTCCCTTTGATGTTCGCCAGTTTCTTGCGAGTTTCCCTGATTATCGTTTTTGGATCATTTCCTCCACTCTTTCTGGTTCCACTGAGCAGGTAATGCTTTTCGACTCTGCTAGCTGCGGAAAATAGCCTGCTTTGTCCAGATTCATGCCTGACGTCACGGCTTTCATAACTTGTGTCGTGTTCTGTCTGAACTGACATTTGATGAATGCCACAAACGAGTACAGAATCAGAAATCATCACTCCATGGTTGAGCTCGAATAGAAAAGAAATGCAGATGTGTTGATAAGAGGACAAGGATGGTAATCGGGATCAGACACTGAATAGCCTGAAGTGAGACTCATGTGCAAGAAAATGGAAAAATATGGTCATTCTGTGTCAATGACAGATCAACCTAACCAATATCGAGGAAGGATAAGAAGTCGAGATTATTGAAAGAATACGGGTGATGGTAAGATCAACACAGTCATGTGAAGATGTGACAAATTTTGAGTTGCGAAGAGTTTTCGAGAGTCAAAGCGAATTGTGAGCATTCAGAGTGAAATGTCATGAAATGGTAAGGGTAAACACAAAAAAACCAAGAAATATTTTAGATCTGCGTGTATCCATTTGGATCTGCGCGTATCCAAAAAAATGGATCTGCGCGTAGCGAAAATCGGATCTGCGCCTATACTTGGCATAATCCGACCCCGTGCCCCCCTCCAATATTTTAACAGGAGCTTTGTTTAATATCACTTCACGATGTTTTTACAATTATTGCTCGATTTGAGACCGGGTTTTGGAGTTATGGATTTATCTACACTTCACCCGATCCTTTTTCCAGACACTTTTTCATAATGTCGGATAGTCTTCACAGCCCCCCGCTCAAGAGCAGGGGGGGCTGTGAAGACTATTGGTGAATTCTCAAAAGTACCATAGAAAAAAGGATCTTTGTGAAGTGTTGAAACAAATAATGGGCTGGATCCGGCCAAAAAGGGCAGCTTTTTTTCGCCCTCAAAATCACAAAATTTTATCAAAAGTGTGTTTAATATTAAAAACCAGACATATTTGAAAATTTTGGTGAGGGGGCACGGGGTATGATTAAGCCCTATACTTAACCGGGGAAGGGGAGAGGTGAGTCCACTGTGAGTTGAGTCGGTCCGACTTGATTCTGTTCTGTCGAAAGTGTCCTGGGGAGAGATGAGAAGGCCAGTTCGAATAATGAGGCAATGGTCGTCGATCGAGAGACCGTAGCAGTTGGCCGAGACATCAGCGTTCATCTCAAAACACGTCGGTTGGGCGGAGGTGAATTGGCGGATTGAGGAAAAGGCAGTCGGCGGAGGGGGTGTTCGATTGTCGGTCTCGCTGTGAACAACGTCAATGAAAGAAATTGAACATACATCGTTCACCTCAGAACAGGTGATCACAAATGGGGAGCATGCAGGAGATGAGATGATCATGCTTGACGAGATGACCACGTTGGAGTTCGAGAGTTGTCCGTTCAAAATAAACATCCTTCGACAATCAATTATCATCCATGAAATAAAATTCGAACAATTTGAGAAGATGAACATGAATTTTGTCGTTTCTTCATGGTAGTTTGCTTTGTTTTTCCACGTCAGAGATTCATGTTGACGAGCTTCGTCCATCAACCACGTATGTTGAATTCATGTTGCTTTTCATCGAAGATTCAGCGTGTTAGAGCTGTCAAGATCAGAAAAATGCAATATTATTCTCTTGCCTTTCACCAATAGTCGCTGTTTGTCACCCTTTTCTCTTGTCGGCTTCTCTTCGATCGCAAGTCAGAACACAATGATAAAATATCGTTAGAGTCGCACTTTGCGGTTCGTTTCAAAGATTGATCGAGAAAAAGTGAGTCATCCGCCTCATCCTCGGAAGCTGATTCGAACTGTCTGCCAACTCTCGTTCCGTAATTCGTTGCATGAATAAGACACGCTCAACGCCTCTTTTCCCATGTGTACGATGAGAGGATCCGTTCCGTTCTGTGCCAGTAGCCTATTTTCAGAGAGCGGCACGTTCAGATCCTCCTTCCGTTTGGCTTCGATTTGGTTCTCGATTGTGAGTGAGTCGGAGATTGTGTCGATTCTGAAGAGGTGATTCGTTCCTTCAAATAACGTTCTGAAAAGGAGAAAGGAGGAGTCATGGGCAGGGTCGGGAACGGGATGTCCTTGAAGTTCTCCGTGTTGTTCGGAAGAACAGAGGAGGTATGTGATTCGGCTAATTGATGAAAATGAGTCTAGAAACAATAAAGATGCATACTGATGTTGGACGTTTTCCTGATTTCATTTCTTTCTGTTTATTTCAGATTGGAACACGATCAAGTCTTCTATGTCGGACAAATGATGAGAAACATGGGAAGAAAAGGGTAATAACAGCGGAGATACATACTGATGGAGTGATTTTTCACCAGATTAATTCGATACAATATCAATGACAAGAAGAAGAGGAGTCATTTCTGGGTCAAGTGGTTTTTCACGAATTTGGATCAAACACAGACAAAATTGAATTAGACCTCGACAAGAGAAGGGTTGAATGAAGAACTGAATTCAAATAACGTGATAAGAGATCCTGAAAGAAAAGAGAGGACTCACACACGATGCGATGGGTGTGTTGATCAGATCAATCGGACAGGACAGGACAGGACATGTCCGATTTGTCCTGTTTTGAGATAACTGCAGAAGTTGGATGAACGAATTGAGAGAACTCTACAGTGTGAATATAAGGTGCTTGTCCGATTTTGTCCTACTCTGTCCTCTCTTGGGCCGATCGTCCTCTTAACTCCTAATTAGGAGTTTAGGAGACAGAGCCTCCACAGTGCGTGATTCACCACCAATACGATTTTCACACACTTTAACGCCATTTTTAATGTTCTACGATGGACATGATCTAATATTGAAGGAAAAAGTCTGCTATATAGTCAGATATTGCCATGAAAAAAGTGTGGTTTGAAGAAACGTCAATTCAGACATTTTGAAGCATTCTCGGATATTGTACTGAACAGAATGGAGACAAAGAGTGGCGAACGAGTAGAGAGAAGGTGAATTCAGATGAAATAAACACGAGAAAAGCTGTGTTTCAGAATCGGACAAGACCTCTGTCCTCTGTCCTCACGATCGGGTGCTCTGTCCGTCCGCTACACATCATAACGATTAAATCTGAAGGTGACACCAAAAATGCCTGATGAGCTGAAGGATCCTGATCATCACATGAATCTGTTGAAATGATTCTGCAAGACAGAAGAAAGCGGAAACATGGAACAATTCCTTCTTGCAACAGTGTTCCTGTCTCTTTACATTCAGATTCATGACTGTGTGTCATGATTTTCGTGTTCTATCAGGATTTCGAAAAAGATCTCGAACCCATCATTGGTAATCTCGATGTCATGAGCGTCAACGACTTTCTGGAAAAAACAGGTATGTCATGTCATGTCAGACAGCTATATTTTGAAATCACTTCACCATCGAAAGATACATACATGAGCTAGGTGGTTCGACCAAGAACTGGCAATCAGATTGTGACGAATCAGCCGTGAATGGATTCTTTCTTGTTTTATGAGAACTGGCTTCGATTAAACACAAGGATGGGATGATCATGACTTTCTCCGCTGTGTAAACCAAGCGGACATCAGTGAATCGCTTAGAAAGTGAAAAGAGTTTGTGCAATCTGACAGAAGCAGGTGAAGTGATGTCCAAGATACACAAAAGTGTCTTTTAAAACAGAAATATGCTGAAAAGTGTCAGAATAATCCTGCTTCGTTTCCAGCACAAAGAACAGCGTAAAAATATTTCATTTCCGGAGATTCGGAGGAGTTCATGCACAATCAGCAACACAGCTCAGCTCAGCTCGTGCTCTCGTTTCCTCGCCGAGCATGCACCGCGTGAGGCCTCTCCATCTCCTCCATCTCCGCGTCCTCGTCGGTCCGAGTCACAGGCAGCTCCTCAAGTCCTACCTCTCCCTTTTCTGCCTCCCCAACCTCGAGTGTCTGCTGCGGCTGTCCACTCCAATCTCCATTCCCCTGTTCCATTGGCTGGCCTTGCTGCCAGTACTCATTTCCCTGCTGTGGCTGTGGATGCACCCACTGCTGCCCATCCCAATATGGTTGCTGCGGATACATCTGAGCTTGCGGCTGCACCCACCGCTGGCCGTCCCACACTGGTTGTCCAAATTGGCTATTTGGGTTGACTTGTTGAGGATAGTCTGGTTGGAGCAGAGACTGGGCTGGCGGTTGGAGTTGGGCGTCGTCGGGTGTGTTCTTCTCTTTCCCTTCTGCCTCGTCCTCCTCGTCCCACTCTTCAGCATAGTCAGGATCGTCGCGTGCTCGTTTGTACGGAGGCCAGTGTGTCCGCCCAACACTCGTGCACACTGTCTGCGGGATGAACAGCACAAACGCCAAGTTGAACGCGAAGTAGAACATCATCAGCACATTCACCATGTCCAGTCCAACGATGTCAGCAATTTCATACGCACTTCGCCCCAAATAGTTGTAAGTGAAGACTCCCTTGTCTGCATTTGTTTCGTCACACACAGTGTTGAAGAACGAGGCAAGGTTGGTGTTCACCTCCTGTTCGATTGGTGCCAACTTTGCTGCGAATGCGGGTGACACGACTCCCTTCTCTTCCTTGAACGCTGTCTCGATACTCCCGTTGATTCCGTTCGTCGCAATTCCGCCCAACAACAGCGCATCGAGAAGATCGCCAAGCGGATTCGGAATCTCAGTTCGTCCTTTCTCCTTGCTTCGGTACGTCGGCCCTTGCAGAACATAGATCATTCCTTGTCGGATCAGTTCAGGGGAGAGGCCAACCTGGTCAAGTTGATAGAGCGAGATGAGCTGGTCTGCGAATCCCGACGTCTCCATCATCGGAACCGCTCCTCGTCCTTCTTTGTCTGAGTAAAGGGCGTCCTGGATGTCCTGAAGGAGGATCGCCAGAAGCGCAAAGAACATGAAGACCATTCCGAAGAGGATGTAGTAGAAGAAGTTGATCAGATTCTGGCAGCAGAGACACGAGTCGTTCGGACACGTCCAGTTCAGCACGATCATCAGCACATAAACAAGAATCAGGGTCAGCTGGAACCCGGCGAGGGTGTAGCCAACCGATTGAACCGCTGTCCCCACAATCGACAAGACTTCTGTTGGAATGAACTGCTGGAAGAATCCCATCTTCATCTGGCTCGAAAAGTACGCAAAATACTCCTCCAGCTCTCCCAAAAAGTTGTCCAGCACTGTTTTGGTATTATTTTCGGTCCCATAATTGTCGCTGAAGCGGAAGTTCCGATCGAGGAGTCTTTTATAGTATGTCATTGGAGGGTACTGTTGCTCATAATACAGCTGCGTATAGAGGCTGCCTAGATGTGAGTTCAACATATCGCAGGAGTTGGACTTGAAATCATTGAAATTGGACGGATCAGCGAGGATCTGCAATTGGTCAATTTCGTCATCCAATATCAACTTGAATGTCGCCGATGTTCCATTATTTCCGGGAACAATCTGCTTTTTGACTGTCTTGGCCAATTCTCGACGACTCCACGGCGTGTCATATGCGAGTGTTCTCGCCAATTCTCGGATCCGCCACACAAAGCCCTGAACTGTGGAATACGCTGCTGGTCCAGTCACAACAGACACAAACGTGTGCTTAAAGTCTTCAAGTTCAGTGAAACATTGGTCAGGGTCTGGCGTGCGAGTGTATGTCAGTGATGCTTGATAGATCCGTTCGAACTCTTCCATGATCTCGTCAAGGATTCGATGTGAGACGACATTTGCTTTAAAGGTCGATAGAAGCGATTTGGCATTTGCAATATCATTAGTGTGGGACGCAGAACCGAGGTATGAGTTCAGCCAACGCAAGTCGTCAATTTGTTCTGGTACTGATTCTGGATATCCTCGATATAAATGATGGTGGTATCTCAGGCGGGACCACATATAATCAAATTCAAAAAATTGTGAGAGGAGTGTGTTTCTGAGGTCGTCTGACACTTTGATGTTGGCCAGTGTGGACTCGCCCTCAAAAGTATCGCACGGAACGACATCTGCTGTGAAGGTGACGCCATGCATTGCTGTGAGCTGGTAGATTCTAGCAATCTCATCTGAAAAATCAGACATATCGTAAGGTGACCGGAAAAACACGAAACTTGAGGAGGATGAATGAAACAAATAGCAAACTAATGATTGAACAGCATTTGTTGCACATGGAATAATTTGTCCCACAGATTCAGCAGAGGAAGGGTGTCCGAGTCTAAATCACTTGCGATGGTCGAAAGAGGGGCGAGGGCTGCTGGAAGAGCGGTCACAAGCAGAGGCATCGCGCGAGAGGCGAGGGACGGGGGAAAATCGGCAACATCGTCGTAAACTTGATAGATCTTGCCGATAAAGGTTGGAATCATGAAGGCAGCGACAGTCGCAACAATTCCACCAAATCTGACAATATCAAAATAAAACAATATCAAACATGTATCCCGCTGTCAACACCGTCCAGATGATCTTCGAGACATAAATCCAGCACTTCTTCGGTCCGTTCTTGTCGTAGCATCCACACGTGAATATCGGTTTTCGATTTCGACAGCATCGGCAGCAGCAGTTGCAACAGCGAGCACATCCCATGCAGCACTGCCCACAGCACCAGCCACAGCAATATCCGTCAACAATAATCCACAGAACAAGACACGGAATCCATGAGAACGCAATTCCCTGAATCGTCAATGAGAATGTGAAAACAAACAATTATCCATCCAATCACTGCTAGGAAAAATGTTTCATATGGATCTTCAGCAGACTCCACTGAGACGTCCGACAGTGGTGACGGTATTGTTGAAAAAGTAGAAATGTTTGTGTCCAAAAGAAGGGACATGGCTTGCGCAATATCTGGAAACCATTTATCATTCCTAACCATCGTGGTGGGATCAATGACCGGATCTTCTTCTGTTTCTTCTGGATTATTTATGTCTTCTTCAATGAGATACAACATATAATCAATGATTGTCTCCCCAAGTTCGGCTGCACTCCCAACTGCTGGGAACTGCATGAATGACGTGTTCCCAAGTGGACGCCACATCCGGTAGAATCCACGACCCATCACTTCAAAAAAGTTCGGCTTTTTATATCCTGAATTTTCTGATGAACAAAGAAGAATGCGAACGTTGCGGTCCAAATTTCTTCGTCGAGACCTGAGTATCGTCTGAATTTGAGACAGTGGAATTGAGGCTGTGAAGTGAAGATAGAAGAAAGAGAACGACTATCATTCCAACAGTCAAATAAAATGAATTTAGGGTCAGATCATTTCTTCTTTTTCAGATTGAACATACATCTTGATATTTCGTTGGGAGAAGGTGTAAATAAAGGGTTTGATCTATACTGGCCTGACCGAGCCTTTCGGCTCGGTCAGTGTCACCTCTGTTTTCTTTAAAGGGTCAGATCGACTCAGAATGCTGAAAACTGGCCGAAAACTATTTTGTTCTGTCTTTACAGCCAATACAGGTGGAATGAGAAGACTTTTCAATCATACTTGGAAAAACGAATACGATCTTCCCATCGGCTCCATCTCACGCTTTCCAACATCTATTCAGACCTTCTCTCACAAATCGTGTCGACTCCATCGATCTTGTGCAGCTCACTATCCCGATTCCCGACTACAATTTGAACCGCCAAGCTGTTCTGAAAAATGTGTGCATCTGTCAGCATTCTTTCACGTTCTCCTTTTATTACTCAGCCTGAGCTTGAGGGATATCCCAACTATTTCAAGTCAATGCACGACATCTTGAGTTATGTCGACTCTCAAAACATTCGTTCTGTGATGCTGGAAACCGGAGATATCCTCTCGACGCAACTCCACGAAATGAAGAACGAGTGCGAAAAGTGCACACCATTGTCGACGATCTCTCAAACACTTTGAACAGGTCGGGGGAGTGATGAGCTCTCAAGTGATCGTCGTCCAGCCCTGTCCACTCTCAAATCGCAACCCTTCCGTGTCCCTCAATCGGATACTCCCCCTCATCCGCTCTTTCATCGTCCCCTTTCCGATGCTTCTGATCATCAGCCAATCGAGCTTGGCCGATTGTCTGAATCGAAACCGCGAAATCTTCGGATGTGTTGTGCACCATTTGGGCTGACCAGACATTCGTGGCCAACGTCCTTTCACAGTCCTCCACAGCGACTCATCGAGTTCGATCTGTCTCTCCTCGACTGTATCGAAAGTGTGATCCCACCCATGTCTCCAAACCGATATCAGCTGAGGCTCCGTTCATCCTGGCTGATCCAAACGCGACTTATGGATTGCCTCGAATGGCTAGCGAGGTTTTACTGGAACAGGGGACCGACTATATGCCAAAACCTGTGCAACTCAAAGCATCCACATTTCCTCCCAAAATTGGTGATGTGCGAAGTCTCTTGATTGATGACCCGGAAAATTATGTGCCTGAACGTGACGAGGGTGCTCTGATTGTCAGAACCACTCCGAAAGAACCTTGTGTATGCCTCTCAACGTGTTTGATCAATCCGAATCCATTCCTTCATTTTCTCTCATTTCTCTGTCAGATCTTGGCCTTCTGCCGTCCGGTGTTGTCCGAGTGCCCAATCCACTCTTCATCGTCATCCATCCACCCAAAGCACGACATTTGACGATCTTCACATCGACTCCATCATTGAGAGTAAATTGATCAGAATTGGCGAAGTGGAGCAAAAAAGACTTCGTTACGCACAGATGGTTGCCAGAATGAAGGAAAAAGAGTGACAAGAGGCAATATCCAGACGAGCTGAGAAAGCGAAAGATAGTCAGGCGTTTTTGGACTGACTTTGGAACAAGGATTCGGCAAAGCGCAATTTTGGGATGGAGCGGATCGTCAGAAAGGCCGGACGGGCAGAATTGTGGAAACAGGCGCGTTAGATTGCGATGAACAACGATTATTTGAAAAATACGAAAGACACAGCCACCCGACCACTTTGGGAGCCATCAGCAGCTGTGTCGTGGCAGAGCTGGTCGCTGTCCTCGCCCCTTCACGCCGCACACTCCTCGCACACCCAAAACCGACGCCGTCGCAACATGGCAGGATGGGAGGATGAAGCTGAAACTGAGCGGAAGAGGGATTGAGGAAGGAGAAGGAGAGAAGAAGAGAGGAAGCACGAAATCAAACTGAATCAAACAAGAACAGCACAAACTCGAAAGCAAATCGAAGAATGTGTCACACTTCGTGTCGTTTTCTTTCACCGACCGAAAACAGAAAAGAACAATCGCTGAAATCGACGACGGAGAGACCGAAGCGGCTCAACCAGCTGATTTGTGCGAATTGAACGAGGTGAGCGTGGAAGAGATGGCTTCTGTTTGGTTCGATCAGCCATTTGACCTCAATGCTGTTCTTTCTCTTTTGATCTTTGACTTCTTTGTGCCAACACACTTCACTTTTGTCATGAGAGTATCGTTAAACGTTCTTACTTCAAAGTGGGTTAGCCATTGACCAAGCGTGAATTGTTGACACATTTTTGATCTGACCCATATTTTAAAAACTCTCGGTCACTGACCGTCAGTACTTTTTGGTAAAAAGTGACCGGTCACCCCCGGTCAGGCCAGTATAGTTTGATCGTGTTCAATTTGTTGCCAGTAAACCTACAATCATCCAGTTGTGAAGGTGAAACATCTGCAATGCAGACAGAACAAAGAAAAAATGCTGAGTCGAAATGAACCACCAAATGGGCATGTCCTGTTGGAAGAGTTCTGTGTTTACATTACAACACAAGCTGGATCCATGTCCGGATTGTCATCATTGCGTGTTTCCTCTGGATTCGTGTCGTCAGGGAGGTCGGCGACGATCTGAGATGGTTCGTCAAGTTCTGTGACTGAATCAATTCGAATCGAAGTTCCTGGTCCAGCGAGAGAAAAGCCGATTCTCCGTTCGGAGCGTGCGCGAGTAATGACATCATTCAGGGGTTGCCCATTCACAAAGAAGCGAGAGACGCCTGATTTGGGGAACGACTATATCTCATCAAGCATTCCATCTATATCTCATCAAGGTTTGATCAAGGGTTTACTCTTTCCCTTAATAGTCTTTTTTCACCGACTGACTCTCCTGTTTTTCAGACTCAACACATCATTCTTCTCTTCATCTCACTGTAATTCTCTCTATTTTCAACATTTTTGGTGGAATATAGCCCCTTCTGTTGTTTCTTACAAACTGTGTTGATCGAGCCATTGATTGTTTCATTCTGAACATTAGACATCGTGACAGCTGGTCTCCTATCGGTTGTTTTTGCGGGATTGAAACAATTTTCGTAAAAAAGTTAAAAATTATTGGTCAAATAGAACAAGACACTCTTCAGGCTCCTTCTCCAATCTCTTTCCTCTCTATCTCGTCTTTCTCCTTCAAATGATCAAAAACCTCCTAGCAACTCATCTGTCCACTCTGTTTCGACTTCGATGTAGGCTGAATCTGTGTGTGTGTCGTCATCCTCGTCGTACATCCCCGATCGCTCCGTCCAATCTTGTCCCGTCCGTTAAAATATCCGCAATTCTCTGTCCTGCGACGCCTTGTTCTGCGGAAGCAGCAGAATCCAGTCTTCGGGCAGTGGCTTGCATGTGAAGAACGAGAGATGGGGGATCAGCACAGAAGTGCAGTGCCACATCGGAACCTCATCCAACTTCTTCGGTGGGAGCGAGAACGAGGATGGGTGAAGACAACTGTCATTTTGAGTTGCGAGATAGGGTCGTCGCCGATCTTGTTCCTCGTTTGTTTCTCATCGCTGTTTTGGATCGAATCGACATCGACGAGCCAGCTCGTGTGTTGCATTGTGGAGTGCCTCTGACGTTTGTGGCGACAGTGCGAGGACGAGTGGGGGTGAGTGGAACGTCGGCCATCTGGTCGTGCATGGCACGTGTCGGGAGAGCTTGACAAAGAGTGTTGCGGAATTGATGAACGCCTGTCAGACAGACACTTCGGACGGTCTTTGGAGAGAGTGATAGACAACCAGAAAATGAATACGAAGAAAGACCAGACCCTTTGCGCCTCTGTCAAGAACTCCTTCATCATCGCCTCGTCGGCATACATGGTGTGCAGATGCAGTTTGTCGATCTTCCCAATCGAGATCGTCTCCTCCGAGTCTGGCAGCAGCAGCGACTGTTCCATCGACTCAGCGCGGAAAAGGACAGCCACAATTGAACCAAGCAGCTGGCAAACAAGCGTATATTCGCCAGGGGGGAGATTAAAGGTTGTGTGGAGAGCGATCAGGACTCGATACAGCTTCATGTTCGGATGGTCGGCGAAGACGTTCTTAGCGACGGTGTCCAACTGGAGAGTGCTGCTTGTGGGTGTCTTCGGACGACGATCGCTGGGCTTTGTGACAACCACTCCTTCAAGACAGTCAGGCTCTGAAAGCATGAAGTCGCCAGCGTCTATTGTAGACGGTAAAAACACGCGTCATTTCACATCGGTATCGAGGCACGAGTGGACTTTCTGGGCCAAAGGTGATCGAGGTGTGTTGTGACATTGTAGTTCATCGAGGCTATTCTCTCGTAATAAATTGTCGAATATGGATGTGAACACGTTTTATTTTCAAAATGTTGAGAATACTGTCGAGATCGTCTCAGAGAATGTCACGATCATTCGATCGTGTTTGATGA
Source organism: Blattamonas nauphoetae (assembly GCA_033064195.1). Taxonomy (NCBI): domain Eukaryota; phylum Preaxostyla; order Oxymonadida; genus Blattamonas; species Blattamonas nauphoetae. The sequence goes on from JARBJD010000327.1 coordinate 35,900, forward strand.
GGTCGATCGGCGAACTATATCACTTCATCTTTACGCTTTCTTGATTCATTTCAACTTTATGTCTCGTATTTTCTTACAATTTTTCAAAACATAGCGATTGATCATGATGTATCGTGAAGTGACAATCTACTGCAGTTCTCCCTTCAAGACACCAATTTTTTGGAAGTGAACGTGCGGCGCGTTTGGCCTAGCGGTAGCCAACCCCTCTGTCGACTGTTGTGCTCGGGGTTCGACTCCCGCCGAGCACAACTTTTTTGCCACTACTTAGAGTTTTTTGGCCCAGAAAGTCCACCCTTGCCGGTATCGAGATGTTGCACATAGAACTAGTCCATAAACTTCGAGAAAACGAAGATGAGACCACAGTTCCTGATTCTCGAAGAAGGAAAGAAACAATCAATGGTTCGATCAACACAGTTTGTTTGAAACAACAGAAGTAGTTTTATTCCACCAAAAATGTTGAAAATAGAGAGAATTACAGTGAGATGAAGATAAGAATGATGTGTTGAGTCTGAAAAACAGGAGATTCAGTCGGTGAAAAAAGACTATTAAGGGAAAGAGTAAACCCTTGATCAAAACTTGATGAGATATAGATGGAATGCTTGATGAGATATAGTCGGCCCCGCTGATCCCGCTCGAACCATCTCTCGTCCAAATCAGTCGCAACCGTCTGATTTTGTCGTGGAATGATGGCTGCAAAGACACACTGGACTTTCTGACGTTGGTATTTGAAAACAGTTTCTTCCACCAACCGACACTGGATTTCATTTGTTCTTCTCGCATCCCGATGGCCTTCCAATCACTTTTCTCAGATGTTGAAGACACAGAAGTCAAGACATTCGTCATCCGATGGACCATGTCCGACAATATCAACACATATCAGGACGAAGAAGCAAAAGTTGCGGAAAGAAGGAAAATGTTGTTTCAGACACTGGAAGGGGAAGGGTTCAGAGACGAACTCGAGCAAACACTGCTTCACGACAAAACAACTTCTTCTGGAAAAAAAGTGAGGCTTTCTTCTTTGGACTTTCTGAAGAAATTGGGAATGAACGGGCCTCGGTCTGCATAGATCACACGTGGACACCAAAAGAACGCTGTCGCCCACCTTCCACCTTTCATCGATGTTCAGGTGACATCGCATGCTAACCCTTCAATGCTTCCCACTCGCTCTGTGTTGAAACATTGGTGTGCTCCTTTCTCCTTTCTCATTCTCGTCTTTGACTCTTTCTTTTTGGTTCTTTCTCTCCTCTTCCGTTTTCGGGATTTCTGTCGTTTGTGTTTTCATCTCTGTCTTCTTTCATCCTCATTTGTTTCCAAATGTTTCTGGATCTTCATTCTCATTCACTTCATCAGCTTCTCCGTCTCCTCCAATTGGTTTGACGATGTCTGTGCTCCACCATCTCGCCCGACCACCATTCCCGCTGTGGGGACACACTCTCTCATTCTGAAGCGGACTCAATTCTCCAGTTTTACATCCATCGCCTTTTCATCTCATCCACCTCTGTTCCAGTTCTCGTCCAGATCTACACACTTTTCATTCATTTCTTCTTCGCTGTTCTGAACGACTTTAATGAACAATCGTGCGACATTTTCAACTCGATTGGGCTTTTGAACAAAATAGATTCAGTCTCTGTAATTCTCAATGATGAGAAATTGGCGATGGGAAAAGTTTGTGTTAGACCCATAAGGAGGGATTGACATCTGAATCTGAAGGAATGACTGCTTTAAAAGCAACAACTTCATCCGACTCTGATTCTCGTTGTACTGATATCTCTTCACACTGCTTTTCATGTTCTCCAGACTGTTCTGCTTTCGTGAATTGGGATGAAGAAAAAACTAAGTCTGTAGACGGATGGGCTGTTGTCTTTCGATCTCTCGTTGCCACTGTGAAGTCACCACATGCACTTGATGCCACTCTCGAAGCGAAAGCCGTGAGGTTTATCAAATCTCTGGATGAACAGTGTCAAGTGGAAGCTGGTGATTTTCTCAACAATTTCGGGAGTAATCCTGATGATTCGTTGATTCATTTCGTACAGTCCGTTGTGGTGCTCGTATCATCGCCCAATTGGAAAATCACCACAACAACAATGGAGATGCTGGGAACTCTGATCCTGTACTGTTGCGATAATCTTCGCGTACCCCTCGTTAAAGCTGATCTGATCCGTGAACTCGTCATCACTCTCAATCCACAGTTTATTTCGTTGTCAGATTGTGAACATATCCACATAAACGTCCTGAGAATCATCAGTCTATCGGTCTGGCTCGCAACTCCGAATGGCTTCACCCAACTCGGAATTAAAGATCGGAATGAACAACAAGCTATTCACAAGACGATTTCTCAGTCTGTTGTCGCACCTGTGGAGAAGTATATCAGTCATTTGTGCGTCAACCGCTATTCGATCGTCGATGGCGAGCAATCCCAGTGTTTCCTGGACCTCCTCGCCCAACTCCTCCAAATATCTCCTTATTATCAACCTACAATGGATATCGTCCTGAATATGCCTGTTTTTCTCGCGATTCCAAGTTGCCTCACATTCTTCAAAAATGATGACAGAATGTTCAATTTTCTGCTTTGCATGTATTTTTCTCAGCAGTATTGGGACAAAGAAAGGGGAAAAGTTCGAAATATGGGAAAGAACGTGAATGGAATGTTGAGAATGGAGGGCATCGATGCACGATTAGAACCAGAGTAATAAATCGATCCATCATAAGAACAGAGAGCATGTGAATCTGATGAAAGTAAGAAGAGACAGGGAAATGTCAGTGGAGGGATCGTCGAGATAAGAAACCACAGACCTTCTTTCGTAAGTCCGAGGGCTTTTGGGCTTTTGGGAATGTGTTTATCTTCTTCAAGGCAGCCAAACATAAGAATTCCACGCGAATCTGAAGAAAATTACAAAAAGACGAGCACACTCTCAGTTTGAGGAAGAGCGAGGATGGTGATGGTGATGGCTTTGATCGTGTCTTCAATAATTTCTTCCAACATCACCGTGCTGAACTGTGAATTGAGTCCAGTGAAGCCAAAATTTGTGCAAGTGATCACGTTTCCCTCAATCTTGAAGTCTGCAGGGTTTCTGTAGAGGAGAGCAGGCATCGATCCTTCTGCTTCTCTCCGAATCGGATTGTACGGTTTGGTTTTTCTTTGTTTGAGCGCTTGTTGTGTATCGGTCCATTTGATCTCTCTCATCTTGTCTGCCAGAGGTGTCGCTTGGGTGGATTGGATGATGCTTGTGATTTGGAGTGAAGTTCCCATCACATCAGCGGAGAACTGAACGAGTCAGAATCGAAACGAAGAGAGCACAAACCCCAATTCTCACTGATTCTGGAATCCCACTCACATAACATTTCCCAGCCTTTCCATTCACGAAGAATTGGACGGTGCGTGGATTCGAGTCCATGTTCACTTCCATCACAACACGATCCTTCTTCGAGAGAGAATTGCAACAATCAACGACCAGTTTGGCCTGCCCAAACATTTGGATTTCTTTGTTTGACGAGAGACCAGCAGAATCTGAGGTGAAGAGTGAGAAGAGATAGAGATCATCGAACTGAAACGCACACGCTTCACATTGTTTCCTAAAACTCGTCCGAGTCGAGGAACATCCATCGTTGAGTCGAGAAGACCGAAATTGATAAAACCATTCTGGTCTGCTAACAATGATGAGAGAGAAGTGACATACCCATGGAATCGACGATGTTCAGTATAACGAAAGTGACAGAAACGACGCCCTTCGTGATCGGCTCGGACAGCAGAACAGTGCTCGGTTTTGTTCTTCCTCTCTCGTTGATCCCTTTCTCTGTCCGAGTCAGTATGTTATTTCGAATCGCGAAGTGCGATTGGTGTGTGAGGAGCAGTTCAGGCAGCTTCATCGTCGGGAGTTGTCTTTTCGGGTTGTTGACAGTTGGCTCATCGTCCTCGCTGTCATCGTCACTGTTGTCGAGTGAGTAGTCTTCATCCACTTCTTCATCAAGCTCTTCTTCTTCTTCCATATCATCTTCAGACACTTCATCTGGTTCTTCATCGTCTTTCACTTTTGGCAACAGCTGTTCCGATGAGTGGTCGATGTCAATATCAGCATCTTCTCCTCCATCCTCAACTGTGTGGTCCAGCGTGCCGTTGATTTCTGATGTTGTCGCTTGGGGTGGTGCATAAGTTGGCCATTCAACCACTGCCAGGTGATCTGTGATTGGGTTGCCTCTGTTGAGGTTGGTGATTCTGTCAAACTGAATATGTCTTCCCAAATTCTTTGTTGAGAACTGAGATGGAGAGGGGGGAGAAAAGTGAAAACGAATGAATGAGAAGAAAGGTGGAGAATAAATGAGCGAAAGAGAGAATGAGACGACTCCACACTCCAACTCGAACGGATTCCGGAAGATCAACAACGACTGCATTGGCCGACTGTCCGTCGACGAAGAACTGGGCTGTGCGAGGAGTCGAGTCCATGTTGATTTCAACGATGAAGTGATCGCCGACTTCGAACAGTAAAAAAAGATCGATCTCGGCGAGTCCATTTGAAGTTAAGAGAGAGAGTTCATTCTCCTTTATACCGATCGAATCTGAGGAGATTGGGAGAAGAGAGAACGAGCACGTGAGATGATAGAGATGATGGAGACAATCGCAAGGAAGAAGAGTGAGACACACCTCTGATTTCTCCCAGTGCCTGACCCTCACCCGGGATCGGTGCCGCCCCATCGAGCAACCCGAAGAAGGACCGAGACGTTAATGTCTGCATGAGGTATGTGAACGAGACAGCCACAATTCCTTCAGTGATGGGCTCTGAGAGGAAGAAGGAGCTCCATGTCGGTTCGATTCGTCCATTCTCTTCTGATGTGGCCAGGCTCGTTGAAGCAATTCGATTGTCTTCCACTCTGAAGTGTGAAGGATCAGTGAAAACGAGCGATGGCATCTGTGTCTGAACTGTGAGAATGCTCGATCGCATTCCGTTCATGTACATGTCTTTTCTGTCTTTCAGGTCTTCTGGATACCATTTGATCTCCCTCACTCTTTGCAGCGGCGTTGCTCGCTTCAGACGAGACATTCCATCGAATTGAACTGAAACTCCTTCGTTCTTCATCGACAACTGAAAAGAAGGAAGAATGAGGACAATGGATGACACACCCCAATTCGGATCGAGGGAGGGAGACCAGACACAAACGTGAGAGGCACAATTCCGTTGATGATGAACACAGCTGTGCGAGGTCTCGCGTCCATGTCCACCTCCAACACCACTCGGTCTCCTTCCCTCAGCGGAGCAGAGATTTTGTATTGTTCCTTGCCTCGTGGGGCGGTTGGAAGCAGTGCGAGGAGGCTTCCAAGTTTGGGAGCGAGGGCGATTGAACCTGATGAGATGAGAAGTAGTGCCGATCGAAGGGTGAAAACACACTTTCGAAGGTGCATCCAAGTTTTTCATTTGATTTGATCTTCCGCGAGAGAGCGTCCACGATTCCAAACATCAGCCCATCGCCCGAATCTGAAATCGTCCCGAAAAAGAATGACAAGCCTTTGGTTTCGGGGATGGCGAGAATTGTGACGGCAGCAGACACTACTCCTTCTGAGATTGGTTCTTCAAAAAGCGTTGTGCTCCATTTTTGATCCTTGTCAACACCAGTTCGAGTGATCGTGTTTTCAGCGACATCAAAATGTCTTCGTTCGTTTTTATTGAACACATCAGCTTCGGAAAACAGGAGACCAGGCAGTTGATGTGTGGTTGAGAGAACATTGTCCCCAGGGTCTATCTGATTTGGTGAGATGTGATTTGCAAGGAGATTTTGAAGTTGTTCGAGTTTCTCCTCTTTCTCCAAGTCGAAATTTCGTTCGCAGGTTCGTTCCAGTGACAATTGAAGCGATCTCAATTGGGATTCCAGTTCTTTCGTCTCTTCCAACAGCTGCTGCGTCTCAATCTTAAATTCGATCGTCTTCTCTTTCACTTCCGAATCTCTCGTCGAGCTTTTGATCTCACTCACTTGAGTCATAAGCTGAATGTTCTTGATTTTCGACAGAGTCGTATCTGGGCCAAGCATTCGCTCCAAAAGACCACCTTCGAAAAGAGCTGTCGTTGTTGCTCGAAGAGCCACATTCTGAGAAAATACATTCAAGGGAACAATAAATAAATAATGATTGGGTGACTAAAGAGGAGAACAGACAGGTTCCAACATCTTCAGAAGAACTTCTCTCACCGAAGGATCGATTGAGAGAGGAACTTTGGTCTCATCGAATGTGTGCAGTGCCGCACTCATCTGAAAGAGGTGCATTCCGTCAAACAGTGATTTTCCTGTCACCATCCGATACGCCAGAACTCCAAGCGACCAAACATCACTCGCTGGTGTGGCTGTTCCTTTGCTGTCCAACAGTCGCTCGGGTGAGTTGTATTCAAATGTTCCAAGTTCTGCAACGGTTGAGGTCAGTTGCTGATTCAGAGGAGCTGATCCTCCAAGATCACCTGAAGTCAGAAAGATGACATGTGAAAAGGATCAAATCCAACAAACACAGAAATGCCCGATTGTTCGGGCGAAGAAGAACATTTTCTGGCTTCAGATCTCCATGAGCTGTCGAGCCCGACGAGTGGGTGTGCATCCACAAAAGTCCCTCGCAAATGTCAACCAGAATCATCACCGTCAACTGAAAACACATCCACAATAACAAAACAAAGAGAATAAGCAAATTTTTAACAAATATCGAAGAATGATAAAAGGATAAGAGACAAACAGGTAGAGGAATCAATTCGTTTCGTTCCTCATATTCCAACATCAGGTCTTTCAGGCTTCGATGACCAAGCTCCATCACAATCGCCTGGTGTCCTCCCATGTCAATCGATTCATGAAGACCAACAATCCGAGCGTGAACAAAACGAGTCAACAACTCAACTTCACGACTCACTCGCTCCTTGTCTCCCTCTTTCAGCATCGGCAGCACCTTCACCGCATATGAAACTCCACTTCCTTCGTGTGTCATTTTCAGAACTTGTCCAAAGGCTCCTTCACTGATCTTTTTCGGTTTTGTGTCTGAGACATGAATATGCATGTGGCGAAAGGAGAAACAATGATAAATCATCAGAGAAAGGACATACATCCAGGAGGGGTGATTTGGTCGTGTTTTGATGTCATTCTCGAAGATCAAGATCGCTTCAACCTCCAAGAAAGAATTCCACCTGAACAGTCTCTCTATTTCTCATCTATGTTCCGTCCCGGTCGTGGGTTCGGTGGGAATCGGGGATATTCGTCGAGTGGGGGAGCGAATCAATTGAAGGACTGGGAGAACATCTCAGACATCACCGATTCGAACAACTCATCGTTTAAGACTGGTTCAACATTTAGTCGAAGTGGAAATACGAAAAAGGATGATTTTGGACTCTCTTCATACACTGACATTAACGATATTCCGACATCTCCCGAACATCGGACTCAAGGACGACGCTCTCCTCTCGACTTCGGTTTCTCAGGAGGAAAGAACCCAAAGTCTCGATCAAACCAGAGGAATGGTGACTATGTGAGAAATGAAGAGCCTGATGATGATGAAATTTGGCCTCCTAAAGCGAAGGGAGGGGAATTGCGCGATTGGGACAATCTTGATGATATTTCGATGGATATGACAAGTACACACCGAAGCGGGGAAGAAAGATCGGAAAGAGGAAGCATTGAACTCAAAAATTCAAAAACAGAAGACATACAATCACCAGCGCAGAGTGATTTGTTCGATGCTGAAATCACATCTGACGAAGAAACAGAACGGGGGATGGCGAAAACGAAAAGAAGTGAACTATCGGAGACGACGAAAACACCAACGATGAAGGAAGATTATTCATTCGATTTTGGCAGTGATAGCGATAATACCGTGTCAACAAAATCACCATCCCAGAAATCGGAGAATGCAGAATCAGAAAAGAAAGAACCAGAAACTGAAGCGGAAAGTGACTCTTCTGAACAATACCAGCCTCGACAGAACCTGATCTCAGCAGATGACTTCTTCGCGGAATCGGAAGATTCGGTGTCGACAGTGAAGAACCAGAGGAACTCACCAACTCCAAAACCTCAGAAATCACCAGATACGATCGTGGACAGTCGTGATACACGTCAAGAATCTGATGAAAATCAGATACAATCGAGCGACGAGGAACAGTCATCGGAGAACGAGATCAAGGACGCCAGAAATAACCAAACGAACATATCAGAACCTCCAAAGCGAGAATCTCCTGTGATATCTCCGAGACGGCCACAAAAACCGGTGGAATCAACAATAAAGAAGAAATCGAAACCCGTCGTGTCTGATGATGATTCTGAGGTGAATTCTCCACTTTCTTCGGAAAATGAGGAAGAACAATCCAAAGTTGTTGATGAATCACCACAGGAAGAACAATTAAACCAAAATGATAAAGCTGAAGACAGCTCCGACGACGACAACACTTTCTCGTCCACAAAGCGAAGCGGAAAGGGCCGAGATGCAGAATCTCCACAGCAATCACCCAAACGATCACCGAAACGCTCGCCAAAACGAACACCCAAAAAGAATTCAAAAAAACAGCAAATCGAAACGGAACCACTCTCAGACGATGTGGACATGAGTGAGGAAAGCGAGAAAGAAGACGGGACAGAACGGAAGGAGAGAGTGGCAGAGGACGAGACGTGGGATTTGGGAAGGAAATCGGAAGATCCACTCGACACGACACCGCAAACAGACACAGATGGGGACAACCACACTCCCCATCCGACATCACGTGATGGAGGCGAGGGCGAGACGGAACGCGAGTCGTCGTTTGGGGATTCTGAGAAAGAAGAGAAATCGAGGAAGGTCGAGAAGAAGGAGAAGAGACGAAAGAGAGATCCACTCCACAACACATCTGATCTTCTCGATGTCACAAAAACAGAAGCAGGACTGTCGAGTGAGAGCGAGGAAGAATCAGCGAAAGAGGACGAATTGATTCTCCAATCAGAACAAGAAGTGACCAAACCACAGACATCTCAAGAAGATCCACCGAACAATCAGCCACAAACATCGAAACGCGGAGGATCGGCGAAAAGGACGGGACATCCGAAGGCAGCTCAACCGAAGCCGAAACAAGCGCAAAGTTCGACGACGAAAGCGAAGACAGTCAAATCGACACGTCAGATTGAAATGGAGGAAGAGCGAAAAAGGAAGAGACAGGAAGAAAAGAAGCGAATTGAGCAGTTGGAAGCAGAAAGGAAGAAACGTGAAGAAGAAAGAATTGCCGCTCGGAAGGAAGAGCAACAGCGAGAGAAGGAGAGAAGGGAAGAAATTGCGAAAAGTCAACAAGAAAAGAAGAAAGAACCGAAAATATGGGCGAGAAAGACGACACAACCGAAGAAACAGACAGGCAGACCAAAATCAGCTCAGAAAGGACAAACGATGGAGAAGCAGAAGCCGACAAGAACGGCAAAGACGATTGGGAAGAAGGTTGGAGTGAAACGGATTGAAAAGGAGGAAGAAGAGGAGCAAGACGAAGCGGAAGATGAGTGGAGCGAAGGGGTGAGTGAGGAAGACCGACCGCTATCGAAAGAGAACAGGCCAAGCCACAGCGAAAGCAAGGAACGGTTGGAAAGAGCACACTCCAAACTTGAGCGAGAAGTGACTCGTCTGAAAGCGGAAATCAAGCAACTTCGCGTCGACAGAGAAAAGGCCGAGCGAGCGGAAGACGCGGCGATGGAAGAGAAAGCTGAGTTGGAACGAGAACTGGGCGAGAAGGACGAAGAGATTGAAAAGATGAAGAAAGAGGGAAGAGAGAAGAGGGAGAACTTCACAGCGATGGGAAAGAAAGTGTCAGAACTGGAGAAAGAAAATAGAAAACTGAGAGAAGAATCGGAAACTGCGATGGAGAGTGTGCGAGTGGCGACGGAAGCGCTGGAAGAAGAGAGGAAGAGGAATCGAGAGCTCGAAGAGCAAGTGAGGAATTTGGAGAATGTGGACAGAAAGTTCGGGCAGTTGCATCGAATCAGAGGAAAGCAGAACCAACACACGAAAGAAGAGATCGTGGAGAGGATGAACAAACTGACTGACGAAGAAATTGAAGAGCTGGCAGCGCAACTGAAAGAGGAAGGAGTTCTGAATCGAGAATATGAGAAGCAGATTGAAGGGAAGGGAGGAAGGAAGCGAGATATCGAAATGGCGACACTTGTGGAGAGGACGAGAGAGTTGGAGAAGAGGATCAGAGAAATGCAGGAAGAGGAGGCAGCGAGAGCGACGGAAATGACAGAGAGACTGAAGGAGGAGAAGACAGAGAGGGAAGAGAAGGAGAGAGAGATGAAGCGGTTGGAAACGGATCTGTCGAGAGAGAAGCGACAACACAGACAGACTCGAAAGGAGCTGATTGCAGTGACGGAAGAGTTGAGGGAGTTGGAAGAAGAGTTCCACACTGTGCACGATGGGAATCGAACACGAACCAAACCGAAGACGAAGTCAATCCAACGGATTAACAGCGAGGGAGACGAAGATACTTCGGATCTCAGTGAAGACAAGCAGACACAGACAACAGCAACAACAAAACAAAACAAACGAGAGGAGACGTCACATCAATCATCATCGAAACAACCAAAACGAAAAACGAAGTCCAAAACGAAGAAAGAAACGAGGACAACGAAATTGAAAGACGAGGAGGGACCAGAAGTGGACGATCTGATGGAAGAGAACAAGGAACTGAAAGAGCGGCTCAGGGCAACAGAAGACCAAGTGAAACAGATGCGAGCTGAACTGAAAACAACAAAATCAGCACCAAAACCAAAGAAGCAAGATCGTCCATCCAAACTCTCAAAAAGGACAAAAGAGAGAACAGAACATGACGAAAGCAGCGACGAACACGCAGAAAATGAAAAAGCGAATTTACTGGAACGTCGACTGAGGCAGAAAGAGAAGGAAGTTGTGTCGCTGAAAGAGGAGATGGAAGTTTTGAACGAGATTATTGCTGAACACGAAACGATGGAAGAGGAGAGAAGAACCGAAGCAGACAAAGAGAAGATGCGAGAGAAGATGGAACAGGAAAAACAGATTTCATTGATTGAAGCGAAATGGAAGGAGAAACTGGAGATGCACAGGGAAATCCAATCTGAAGAACGAGAACGATGGGAAGAGAGAATGGAACGGATGAAAACAGAGTTTGCGGAGAAGGAAGAGAAGAACGAGGAAAGGAGGAAAGATGAGATGAGAAAAGCAGAGAACACGATGGAAGGAGAGAAAAGGATTCTTCTCGAACGAATTGACGAGCTCGAGAGGAAGATCGAAACACAACAGAAATCACTCGAAACTCCAACAAAGCTACAACCAGAGATCAAAACCACGAAACAAGAAACGTCGAGAAGTGATGAAAGGAAGGAGAGAGAAAGGGAAGGATCGAGTCGGAAAGCAGAGGAAGAGAAGAGATGGAGTGGGATTGTCGATGAGATGAGAGAAGAATTGAAGTCGACGAAAGAGAAGTTGGATGCGACAGAGAAATCTCTCGATCAAGTGGAAAGAGAGAAGAGTGAGATCCAAAACGAAAGTAATAATCTGAAGCAAGTGAAGGAGGAGCAAAAGAAAAGAATCGAATCGCTGGCGTTGGAACTGGAGGAGATGAGGCGACGTCTCTCCTCTCAGCCAGACTCTCGTCAGCCACTCACCACTCCTCCAGCCACACAACGCTCGTCGCATCCCACACCATCCACTCCTCCACCCAAACTCGACACACATCTTCCCTCTGCCGCCTCGCCTCTCCTCTCACCTCCTTCCGTCCGCTCCTCGTTCCACGCAGTCTCGCCACCTCAACCCAACCCACATCCTGACACAGCTCGACTGGCACAAGCGACTGAACAGTTAGATCGTCTGCTTGCTTTGACAGGGCGGATGAGAGAGAAAGAAGAAAAGTGGAAGAGTGAACAGACTCAGATGCTTGGAGAAATGAGAGAGATGTCCAGGAAGATGAGCGGACTGGAGAGTGCGCTTCGAGAGGAAGAGAAAGTGAGGAAAGGGTTGGAGTTCACGATTGGGGAGTTGGAGGTCGCCAACAAAGAAAAGATGGTTGAAATGGTATCGCTTCGAAAACGAATGAAAGATGCCGAGGCCACCACTCGCGTTGTTTCGGAGACAGTGGAAGAAGAACGAGGGCAAAGCGAGGCGCGGATGAAGCGGATGATGGAATTGAACGAGATGGAAATCAGACAACTGAAAAGCGAGATTGAGATGTTGATGGAAGAGAAGAGGGAGTTTGAGGCGGAAAGGGTCGAGTTGGCTGAGAATCGAGTGAAAGTGAAGGAGCTGCTGCGGAGAGTGGAAGAAAACGAGACGATGTTGGGAGGGCTGTCGTTCGAGATTGCAGAAAGAGGGAAAGGAGAGAGGGAAGGACGACGGGAGAGGCAGTTGGAGAGGGAGCTTGAAGATGTGCGGGGGCGATTGGAGAGGAAGGAGAGAGAAGGGGAAGAAAAAGAAGGAAAATTGATTTTGGAGGCAGAAAAGCGAACGAATCAGCTCGTCGCAACTCTGAAACGAGTGATTTCCGAGAAAGACAACACAATCCTGACACTTCGCCAGCAGCTCGACCAGCTACGGAAGGTCCAGGCAGACACGCCAAACCCACTTTTCAGGGGAGACGATGAAGATGGAGATTACAACATTCAGAACACAGAAGATGCCCTTCAGCTGCCTCCACACGAAAAGATGAGGGAGAAGAGGTTTGTTGACATTGTAAGTCGTGGTCAGCATAGAAGCAGTGAGGAGGAAGAAGAGAGCGAAGAACGTCCGCCTCACACACCATCTCGTGTCCAGCCGTATCAAAGCACAACAACCCCAACGCGATGGAAGGACGATCTACACAATCTGCAGATGCCTGCTGATCCTCTCTTCTATCCTCCTCGACCAACGGGGACGAGAGGAACACGGGTTGGGAGACGAGGAGGGAAATGATGTCACTGTTCATTTTGAACCTGGTTCGAAGTGTGTTCTTCATTTTTGTCGGTCATCTTTTCGCCAGTTTTCTCTTGAGTTGACTATTTATCGATCTACCAATTTGTGAATTTTCATTGTCCAAGGAAACGTCTATTCAGTAGAGCCATTTGAAAGAAGAAAAATGGGTGCAAACAAAGGGTCTGATCAACTCAAAAAAAACCATCACAAATCGAACTGAACGATGTTCCTGTTCTTGATGCTTTGTGGCACCATTCGGAGCCAAGAACAACTTTTGCGTTCATTGCGTGAGATACTTGACACGCGAAAAGTGAACTTTTCAAACAAGAAAGACGCTTTATTCGCGGAATTGCATGTTCCGAGCGGGCGATATCACATTGCTTATTATTTGGTTGAATCGGACACACTGCATCTTCGAGGAAATTCAACAACAATCATGCACATGGAAAGAAGAACACTCGCTTCAAAAATGAAATTGGATGTTGAAGGCCAAAATAGACAAGAAGCAGAAACAGGCACCAACACGATGTTTATCTTCTGGAATTGCACGGCATCACTGTGGAACGTGTTGTTGGACAGTAGTGTGATGGGGACGACAGTTGGAAGATTGCGTGAGTCTTGCGTGACGATTGTTGGGAGCAGGATCTTGTCGAACGCGGAACAGTCGCCATTCGTGATTGTTGGTGGTGGGAGTGCGGTCGGGAGTTGGATATCTGTGATTGATAGTGTTCATGAATCATCAGATTGTTTGGTGCTTCTTCCACTTGTGTGGGAGATGTCATCAGAACTGGATGAATCGGGATCGGTTTTGGTGTCTGGGAGTGGGATGGAAGTGTCGAATGTGCATCTGATTGCTGGAAGTGGACCTCTCTTTGGACGATCGGAACAAGCCACACGTGAGACAAGAAGGGACGATTCTCGAGTGGAAACTCGCTTGATTGGGAGCAGAATTGTGAACACGACGAGCGAAGTGGGAGTGAGAAGTGGTGTGGAAGGGATTGGGGAGGGACTTGTGGGCTGTTCAGTTAGCTCGAGCACGAACCATCTTTGTGGAACAGCGATTGGTGGGATGGATGATGGAGGATCGCTGCTGTCGCTCAACACGTCCTTCACTTGCTGCCACACTCCCTCCTGGACCAACGCGGACCCCAACATTCGCCAGAATCAATACTTAAAGGGACGAACAGCCATCTCCTCAATCACCTCGCCTCATGTCTTCACTCTCTGCACGTTCAAGCAATGCTCAGCACAAAAAAATGGAGGAGCCATTGCCACAGAAACCAATAAGATCATCCTCCAGATTGACCAATGCTCATTCCACACTTGCTCTTGCATAATATCAACTGGTTGGGGAGGAGCAATCTCAGTCTGTCCACCCGACGGCGGTCAAGCAACCCTCTCCGTCTCCTCGTCCTCCTTCTTTGGTTGTACAGCTCCATTTGGAGGAAGTCTGTATCTCTTTCGAGTCCATGATCTGTCCGTTTCTGAATGTGTCTTCCTCGATTCCAAATCATCATTCTTTGGTGGAGCGATCGCCATCGCCAACACTTCATTTGGGGCTTCCGCTGGAATCACCAACACTCTCTTCCAGAACTGCCGAGAGACAACCACCGGCACGTCTTTCGGAGGTGCAGCTTTCCACATCCATAACTGCCCTTCGCACAAGTTGTCCTACGTCCAGTTCAGACTGTGTGTCGCTGCAGGTGGACGTGGGCACGACGTGTTCCTTCAAGGATCCCCATTCACTTCGAGCTCGTACTCGACTTGTGACTCCACATCGTCAAACAAACATCGAGTGTCGAGTGGCTCGTCAGACAACAGCTCTCTACTCAAAGACACGGAATTCGAAGCAACAATCGAATCACTTGCCTGGACAGAAACAGGAGACGACACGGTCACATTCATACTGACTTTGGACAAGGCAGTGTCGGGGACGATGATGGTGCTTGTTTCGAATTTGGAAGGAACACGACAAGAAGTGAATGGAATGGCACCGAAGATTGGGCGAGTGTTGTTCTCTTTCGTCTCGTCTGCAGTTGGAACGTGTTCATCGTCGGTTGGCGAGTCGGAACTCCTCCAACTTCCTCTCTCCGACTACAAAATCCTCGCTGCATCAATCTCGAACCACAAAGCGACGACTCCATCAGATTTACTTGCTGCTCCTGCGATACCCACCATCATTCGCGCTTCGTGTGATCTGGACGAGAGTGGAACAGAAGTGGATGTGACCTTCTCTGGGATGGTCATCCCCGAAGGACCCTGCACACTCACTCTGAACGACAGCTCAACTTTGGAAGTGACCTTCAGCGATGAAAGTGGGACGAGTGTTGGAAGTGTGACGAAGGGAGTGAGTGGGAAGGATGGGGAGTGGTCGGAGAAAACAGAATATGTGCTGACTGGAATTGTGAGCTTGGTGAGTCCAGCCACATCGATTGAGATTGCGTCTGATGTTGGATTCAGGATTCCAGCAGCAGCTCGGCTTTCGAAGGTGAGTGTGAGTGGATTTGTGGATCCAAGAAAGACTTCAGTTCAGCTGTCATTCGAATCATTGAAACTGGAAGCGAACAAGAACTACATTTTGAAGCTGAAACAAACAGAATCATCTGAAGATGCGATCACTCGAGAATTGGAAACAGATGGAAATGGAGATGTGTTGGATGTGACAGAGAGTCTTTATCCATTTATGACCGAAGCTGAGGAAAGGAGAAAGCAGCTGAAGTTCGGAAAGTCGTATGAAGTGTTGTCTCTGACCGCTTCTGGCCGCACTCGATCCGTCCTGATCTCCTCTTTTGTGATCACAATGCCCGACGAACCGATGCGAATCACATCATCTTCTTGCTCGCTGGGAGGAGATCAACAGAAATCAGCATTGGTGATTCTGAAGGGAGTGAAGTTGGGAGGAGGGATGGAGTTCAACGTGACAGTTCAGAAGATGATTGGATTGGCAGCAAGTGGTGAAGATATTGTGCTTTCTGGAAGACTCTCTGGTTCTTCGTCATCAACCGAACACACCCACTCTGTTGATATCTTCGGAGTGTCCAACGCTCCCCTCTCGTTCGACACGAAGTATCTGATCACCAAATTCGTTGCCAAAGATTATGTTTCTGCTGTTGATGCCTTTGTGACATTCTTCGTTCCTGCTGAACCAGCACGAATCACGGGAGCTAGAAGTTGGCTGAATGGAAAGAAAGACGAGTTGATTGTTGAGCTGAGTGGGAGTGCTTTGTCGTCGAGTTCGGATCTGAGTGTTGTGATGACAGGAACGTCACACTCAGTGTCGTCGAGTGGAGGGCTGTTCAACGTGTCGTCGACGAAGTGTTTTGTGAAGTTCGCGATTGGATTGAATGAGGACGAATCAAACGTTGTGTTTGGAGGGCACTACGATTTGTTGTCAGTTGGATCTGGATCATCGTCAGTGATTGTGACACCTGGTCTCGTCGTCGATGTTGATCATCCTCCCCGCATCGTCTCAATCGTTGTTCCAGAAGAAGTCACCACATCCACTTTCGATCTTTCAGTTTCTGGCTCGCATCTGCCATCTGGCAAGACATACACTGTGACGCTGACAACTGACCACACTTTCGAGATTTCATTCAATTCAGCCTCCGCTGGGGCATCAACCGTGACTATTGGGGGAAGTGGACAAGTTCAATACGACACATCATACACGATCCAATCGATCATTCTGAGTGAGAGTGAGAAGGAAGACGAACACATCCTGTTCTCAGAATTGACGTTCAAAACGCCTCGTGGACCGACTCTCTCATCGATTTCGTGTGACTTCGATCCCTCTGATCCAGATTCTGTGAAAGTGTCGTTATCAACAGAACGAATGCCTATTGCTGACTTCACCATCGTGGTTGAGACAATTGAACCTGATGACTCGCCATCTGAGACGGTCGAGTTGACAATCACTTCCAGTGCCATCTCGTCTGGATTTGTTGTTGTGAAAGTGTACAAACAGACAGGCACACTGAAGTATGGAACGAACTATCTCGTGACTCAGATGTGGAGTGGGAGTGTCGTGGTTGTTCTTGCGAATCGACTCTTCTCGACTCCGCCAGAACCGATCCGAATCACATCAGCTTCTTGCTCGCTGGGAGGGGATCAAGAGAAATCAGCGCTTGTCTCTCTGAAGGGAGTAAAGTTGGGAGGAGGGATGGAGTTCAACGTGACAGTTCAGAAGATGATTGGATTGGCAGCAAGTGGTGAAGATATTGTGCTTTCTGGAAGACTCTCTGGTTCTTCGTCATCAACCGAACACATCTTGTCTGTTGAGATCTTCGGAATCTCCAACACTCCCCTTTCATTCGACACGAAGTATCTGATCACCAAATTCGTTGTCAAAGATTCTGTTTCAACTGTAGATGCCGATGCAACTTTCTTCGTTCCTGCCGAACCAGCTCGTATTGTTGATGTCAAAAGGAGGCAGCTGAACCCGGATCGAACACGAATGCTCGTGCTGTTGAAAGGTCGCGCTCTCGATTCTCGAACCGGACTGGTGTGTCTGATGAAAGGAAACACTCTTTTGGAATGGTTGTCGGATGTGGCTGTTGTGAACAACACGCACTGCACATTGGAATTCACAGTTGGAGGAACGGAAAACTCAACCCACATGAAATATGGAGAAGAATACACTCTTCAAGGAAGCTGGACTGCATCGAGTGGCTTTCATGTTGAATCTGGAATCAAAGTCAGAGTACCCTTCCCTCCAAAAATCACAGATCTGAAGTTCACGTTCTCGAACACTCTTCACACGGGCTGCTTTGTTGATCTAACTGGAACCGACCTGATTGTTGGGAACTCACTGAATGTCACTCTCAACGAGTCGCTCTCCTTCATCACCACAATCACATCGGAAACAAAAGCTCGATCATCAGAACAGCTCATTGGATGGACAACGTCTCTCAATCACAACACTCAATACACGATCACATCGATTGAAGCGATGAATGAAGATGATGGAACCACGTTTTGTGATCCACTGATCACCAAAGCGCCTGGCTCACTTCCTGATGACGTCGTGATTTACGTTGATTCTGATTCATCTTCAGATTCGAGTTTGTTTTGTGGAGATCGAACTCGACCATGCTCAACGATTGAAGATGGATGGAAGATTGTGGAAGGAGTTGGGATTTCAACATTCTCGATTTCGATTCTTCACAACACGACGCAGACAGAACAAGTGAAGATCTTGTCTCATCATGAAGTTGTGATTGAATCAAAGCCATCAACGAAACCAGAACTGTTTGTGTCTCCTTCTTTGTCGTCGTCGGAGTTGGATGGCGAAGGAATGGTTGATGTTTGTGGTGGTCGGCTTCGGGTTCATGATGTTGATGTTGTTCTTTCTGACTCTGCTTCTGTGATCTTCATTCGAATGGTTGGAGGTTACTTGACAATCGAAACGTGCTCACTCGTTGGACCGAAAGGAACCCCAGCAATCAACAACATTGAATCAGGCCATGATTTGTGTGAGTGGGATACTGGCGCACTCATCTTGGTTGACTCGACAACGACGATCACATCGACACGACTGACACATCTCTCGTCTGGAGCGATCAACATGAAGAAGGGAAACCTGACCATCAGCTCGTCGTCCATTGATTCAAACACTCCCCACTCATCATCATTCCCGTCTCTCCGCCACAACATTCGGTGCTCGGAAGGAGGAGAGATTGAGGTTGGGAGTCTGAATGGAGGAGATGGGTCGTCGGAGACGCATCCTCATCTTTGGCTGTCACACGACGACTGCTTGTTGAGTGGCAACGATGTGAAAGTCAACGCTCCGTTCTTCGTGCCAACACTCTCGTCATCGTCGACGAGCAAACTGAACAAGACAGAAAAGGCATTCATCTTGACGATAAACGGTACAACTCTGATTCCTTGCTCGCTGATGCTGGAAGTGTTTGAGAAGAAGAAAGATGGAACAGAGGGACAGTCGAAGCAGTTTCCGCTCGCTCTGGACACGACAATGTCGTTCAACGACTCAACGATCGAACTGTCTCTCCCGCTCTCGTCGCTGTCGTCGTTTGATGCTTCCTTGGAATGGGATGGTCGACTGTTGTTTGGGAAGGATGAGAAATCGAGCAGTTTCACGATCCAACTGAGCGCAGCTGACCGACGATCGCAAGCAGTGAGGGAGAACATGAAGTGGTGGATTCCTCTCCTCGTCTCTCTCATCTGCCTCCTGATCTTCATTGTCGTCATCGTGTTCGTCTGCTGGCGACGAAGAAGGCAGACGAAACAAAACACTCTACTGGCCCAACCGCAAGAACTTGCCCCGATTGACGAAAAGATGGAGATTGAATACGAAGACAGTGTGACGATGGAAGTGAGCAAAATTGTGGAAAGCACCAAAATGGAAAACAGAGAATCGATAGCTTCAAAGGAGATTGATTCAGACCTCGCTGAATGCCTCAATTGTGGGGAAGGATTTGTGACGAGCTTTGTGCCGAAGAAAGCGACACTTTACGAGCTGCTCCACCGCGAGAGGAAGACGCTGGCGAACCGACGACAGTGCGAGATCCAGCTTTCGCGAGGACTGGACCAGATGGCTCGGATGGCAGAGTTCTCGAAAATGCTTCAACATGTGACGAGCCATCGGATTCTGATTGGGAAAGACGGATCACTTAACGTGAACTTGGAGAAACCAGAAGGGACTGGATCAGGGCTTTCCAAAATGGGAGCCATGTTCGAAAATAGCTATCAAAAACTGAGAAAATGGTTGTCTAATTTAGAGTAGGCTATCATAGGGAGCCGCAGACTATGTGTTCGGCAGAAAGGGAGAACGAGAGGTTTTGATCGAACCCAACATTAAATCAAAGTACCAGTTCTTTTTTCTCTAATCTTGGAAGTTAGTCATATGGATCAAATTGGTAATAGATGTGGGACACAAAAGATTTTGGAGACATATTTCACATTTCATCATAAATACGTAACAAGGACAGTTGTAGAGTGAAGGAGAGATTGCAGGAAGCTTATTACACCACCTAAAGGAGTGTGAACTCAATTGGAGATGCTCGGGAATCTCATTTCTTTTCTCATTTGTTATGGGTTGATCTCGATTCTCAAATTGACGATTTCCACACGGTATCGAAAAAATCATCAATAAAAACTGAATGAAAACACGTGTGAAATGGATGAAGTCGACATGAACGTGATCCGTCCTTCAATTGGAGAGATCTCTTTCTGCGTCCATAATCGGAGTAGGACGACATGTTATCTCTGTGCTTGCCTAAATTTGTGAAGAGAATGAAAAATAAGGAATGAGAAAGAGAGCAAACGTGCAAAACACAGAAAAGAGGCTGGATCGGTTCGGATTTGTGGAGTGACGAACCTGTTCGTCTAATTTGTTGAATCAACAAAGTTGGATGGATAAACACTGAAAAATGTGAAAAACGAGAAGGAAATTGAGTGATGAAGGAAATAGGGAGATATTGGCAAGAAAAGTGATGAAACAATTGTTGTGGATAAAAATTGAACAATTGAGTTTTGTATGATGGAAAACACACCCGAATCGCATTTCAGCGAACATCAGGTCATTGTCCGTGAGTGGGTTAATCTTGAACACAGGATCCTTGAACGGGGATTTTTGGGCGGGCAAGAGGGGATTTCGGCTTTTTGATCACATCCATTATTGGGTTTCTCAATTTTTTCGGATTCTTCTGATTAGGTTTTCGCCATGTCATCTGAGACATGGAAGGCGAAACGGATTGTGATATGACTTTTTCCGGAAAACGGATATCTTGTCACATTGATTGCGGGATGATCAGACCTTGATCCTCCTTTCTCCACTTCAAGACCATTTTACCTTTCCGTTGACTTTTGTAGTGTAAACCGATTAGTTCACGAATCATTTTCACAAATATGAGATCTTAATTGTCTATAGATCGCTCAAAGAGGGAATTATGTCCCGAAAAAGAATTATGTCCCATGTCTATAAACAATCAGCCCTCATACAGAGGTTTCAGATCGAATTCGGCAATTCTGACTCCGTCTTTCGGATTGTGGAAGATTCAGGAATTATTTGTACTCTCTGTTCGAACTACTACAAAAACATCTTCAAAACACAGAAAGCTTTCATCAATCATCCTTCCTCGACGCTAAAATTCAACAATTTAACGAAACATATCTCGTCTAGAAGACATCAAGCAGCAGAAAACGATGATGTGCCCACGAATGTTCCAAACAAGCGGTCGCTCCCGCTTCCTCAACTCTCTGAAATTCTACTCCAAAATCTATTTCGTGCCGTGCATTGGATAGTCAAAAACAATCAACCGATCCAACTGTATTCGTCACTAATTGAACTTCAAGATCGAGCCTCGGGTGTGCCATCGGAATCAGTAGGCACATATAGATCTCATCGATCGTTTCGGAAAGGCTTAGCAATTCTTTCAAAGACCTTCGGCTTCAGATCAAACAATCTGAATTCATCATTTCCAAAGTTTTGTCTTGTTCTCGACACTACCACAGATTTAATGGGTCAAACCCATCTCATTATTTTACTAACGTTCCTTGATTTGGATTTCACGCCACAATCACAAATCCTCGCACTTCCTGCATTGGAAACCTCATCAGGAGAGGAAATGCAAATCTCGATTCAGAATGTTCTATCGAAGCACAATCTCGACGTCTCACAATGCATTGGGCTTTCGACAGACGGGGCCAGTTCGATGGTAGGTCTCCAAAATGGATTGCTGGGAAGACTTAAGAGGGTTGGGTTCTGTGGCTTGCACGTACACTGTTTTGCACATCGTGTGCAAATCCTCATCAACAGAGTCCAACAATTCACCCACAATTCTCAATTTAAGCAAGCGATCAAAGAGCTCCAACGTGGTGCAGCGTGGCTAAGAAAGAGTGGGAACAGGAGGAAACGATTGGAGGCACTGCAGAGACACCAACATTCCCATCTCACAACTATCCCGATTGTCCATCGAATCCGGTGGACGTCGGTGTATCGGTCTCTCACCCACGCTATCGCTGTCTTTTCTTCCATGAGAAAAGTCATCCAGTCTTTTGCTTCATCACGCAAAAAGGATCTATCCTTGAAGTCGGCTTGGTCAAGTTCTCTACTGTCACAATTTATCATTCTCGAACGAATTTTAACACCTCTAAACAATCTGACACTTGCTGTGCAGTCGGAAAGGCTCACAGTTTTTACGCTTCAGCAGAAGCTCAATCAAACTATCCTGGAACTCTCTGAAATTGGCTCACCATCTCTTCTCCTCGAGTCAATTTCGAATCGAACACTGTTTGATGCATCTCTACAGGATCTGGAAATTGTGAGTAATGGATTGAGGATGGCAGCTGATTTGGAGAAAGAGTTGCGGGCCGAGACAAAACAAGGAGAGTGGAGGTTGTTGGTGGACTTATTTTCTTGGACCGACGAAGACGAACTAATGATGTCGAGGAGCGCATTCAAACAGCTATCGGATCTCCTCTCCGGACATTTTCCCACTTTTCAAACAATTTCTCTCGATGCTGAATTTGATCGTTATGTTCTAGTCTGTCAAGAGAATCCAGGTCTTTCTCTCGAAAGAGGCCTCCAGAGGGCACTTCATTTCTCGAGTATGAACGACGTTGGTTCGTTTCCACGCATCACCCTTTTTTCTCACATGTGTTTCATCCTTTCTCCTACTTCAGTTGCTGCTGAGAGAGGATTCAGCCGAAAGAACCGGATAAAGACTTCATTCCGAATGTCTCTCTCGAACAAAACCTTGGAGGCCCTCTTCCTTCACTCAACAAATGGGCCAGAGACTCTCTCAGAAGATCAGCTCACTTCACTCATCTCAAAGTATAGACAAAAACATCCACTGACTCGATATTCACCGATTCGACGCGGTGTGAAGCGCTATGGGTCTCCAGAAATCTCAGTTGGTGAAAAGGTGATGAAGCCAGGGATTGGATTTGGAACCCAGATTGAAAGGCTCTCAGCTGAAATGGATCGATGTGATGAATGGGAAAGAGAAAGTGAAGCTACTCTGGTCTGGAGCAGTTTGGCCAATGAACAGACTCATTCTTCAATGCTGGTGCTCCCGTGTTCAAACGACTCAATCAGATCCATGCCAGTTCCATTTGATGCTCCACTTCACAATCACACCAACTTTGAACAGGTGAATTCATTCCCTCCTCGTTTTGACCCGGTTTTCCAACATTTCTCTGGCCGCCGGAATCAAGAAGTGGAAAAGCAAGATACTCCTTCTTTGTCAACACAGATTCAGAAAGCCTTTTCGTCACAGGAGGACAATTTCGGGACAGAACAGCAGGATTCTTCGGATCTGAATGAAGAAATGATGGAGAATTCGATGTTGTACCTTCCGACAATGCGATTTTCTTGAAAGAGAATGCCTCTTCAACGTCCAAACTCACGCCTCGCCCGACTCCTCAAATCTCTATGCACAGGCCGCCTCTCACCCACTTCGAGAGCTTCACAAGTGCAACACTCGCCAATGAGACAGGAACAGAAGAAGCTGTTCATGCCATCGCCTCCACACCCCAACCACCCCGCGCACTCGTCTCTCTTCGTCACCCTCGCTTTCGCCATCCCAACGCACCCCTCCCGCGATGATTGAATACGAAGGGAAGATCGTTCGTCGTCGCTACAACCCAAGTCGCACACCGTCCAACGACGACCATCTCTGGCGGAGAGTGCCGAAGTATCAAGTTGACAAATATCCCATGGAGGAGAGTGGATCAGAACCAATGACACCAGATTCCATGATTTCGATGCACAACGAAGGGCTGCTGTCGACCGAACCAGAAAGAAGGAGGGTTTCTGAACCGATTCAAATCAGAGACTAAACAACCACACCTCCTTCCCTCCGCAGATCGACGGAGCACGCACACGAATCGGCAGTGGCGTCGCCTCGAGTGGTTCAGAACAGACTGTCGCTCCAATTTGAGGAGGTCAACCTGCCTGTTTTGAGGTTTACGAACTCAACGACAGCTGAAGGGATTCAAACGAGAGATATGATCCTGGAGATCCCAGAAGTGTTGGGGAAGGATGAGGAGATTGACGGCACACACGATGAACAGGCAGTTCCAGCGACGGAACCAGCAATGGTGAAGGAACCAGCGGAAGAAACACAAGATTCACTTTCACAAAACTCATCATCATCAATCCAAATTAGCAGTCTTTCTCACCAAAGCCAGGATCAAACTCCATCCGAATCGAAAGAAGAAGGCGACACACACACTCCTTCAAACTCGATCGCACCAACTCCTCCAATTTCGGCCAAGTCGCCACTTCACCACCGTCTCCCTCCCTCGAAGCTTCGAGCTCGCCAAGTCCTCCTTCTTCGCCATCTGATTCGTCGTCGTCCGCCTTCCTGTCTCAACTCACCAGCGGCGAAACACCAGCGCCTGTCTCGGAAACCAACGATTTCTTCAACACTCCGCAGGCCTCTCTCGTCAAACGACAGTCAGGATTCACCAAAACAAGCCCTGATTTCCTGAGCGATTTGGAGGGAATGAAGGATGAGGCGGGTGAGTCGTTGGGTGTTGCTCGTCAGATGGTGTTAGAGACACTTCCGCCACTCCCACCGCCAGCTCCGTCGTTGATGAGACCGAAGGAAGAAGAATCGATCGTCCCACATCAACCTGTCCTTCTTCCAGCGATCAAACTGAATAGAACTCACTCCCTCCCTCAGAATCTCAAGATGATTCTAATACCATCGACGACAGCGCTGAATCAGCCCAAAAGTTCAACTATTACGCTCCAAAACCAGACTCACTACTCGATTTACACCATCGCTCCCGAAGAGACCTCATCTCTTCCGACGCCGAGCTCTTTTCTTCGTCCGACGATGCACACTCAACTATCCCTCGCTCGCCTCTGACAGATTGGAAAGCTGACGAATACACACTCCCAACGTCGCAGTCGATGGTTGGACTGAAAAAGAAGAAGAAACCGCGCAAGTCAGCCAGATTCTCCGCAGACCGATCGACAAAGTAGATGCGAATGGAAAGACAGCAGAAAATGATCAACGAGCAGATGGAGCAGGAGCGGATGAATTCGGAGGTGACAGCGAAGCCGAAGACGAAGAAGAAGGGACGAAATATCAAAGTGACGAAAGAGGAAAAGACGAACAGTGTCTTCCAGCCATCCACGCCTCAAGCCGGCGGAAAGAAGAAGAAGATGCTGAAGAAACAACCGCCGTTCGGAGCGAACAAGCCGGGTCTTCTTTTGATGCCACTGACTCCACGCTCCACGCCACAGCAGCACCCGCTCACGCCACAACTCAGAGGACAGCAACTGGCGACGTCGCTGACTGGACTGAACGTGACTGCGTCGCTCCTCCAGCCACTCACATCCACATCCTCCACCACTCAGCCGTCGACACCTCAACCATCTGTGTCTCTTCGCTCGAGACGAACATCACTCTCGCCAAGTCCGAATGTTGGGAACGATCGAGGCCAATCCCCAACCACGTCACCCCACCTCTCCCTCATCAGCACTCGATCCATGCAAGGTCGCCTTCCCTTCTTCATCTCCCTCCACTCTCTCGTGTAAACACTCGTCATCCCAGCGACATCCAACCAGACAGTCTCTCCAGCCGAAACTCGTGTAACACCACTGACAAGCTGACCTCAACACGATCTCCCCGAAATCATGTCCATTTTGTTCCATTAAATTGCGATGCACATTCCGGATGCTAAATGACAGCTGCGCATCGCCGCTCGCGTCATTGAAACTCTCTCGTCATCCAATCTGAGAAGCCTCGTGTTTATCGGCGATGAGGAGCGAGGGTGGAGAGACACACAACGAATGCGAATGTCGCCAGCACCGCTGGTCAGAACAGAGGAAGTCATTCCAGGTACTTCTCGTGACATGTACTGGGCATTATCGATGGACAGAATTTCAATCACAAGCTTCAACCTCAACCCAGTCGAGAGAACAAGGGAACAAGAAAGGAGATTCGTTGTTAGCCAAGTCCTCGCTCGGATCGGACGGACAGGAAAGCAAAGAGGACGTCGAGGAAGACTCAGACGAGTGATGGGACCAAGCAGAGCCGATCATTGAAAGCTACATGCGCAACGAACTATCAAGTCTGTCTTCGTTGGAGACAGAAATGGCGAGTTGGACTTCTCATCCCTCAGCCTCACTCTCCCACACTGGAATCGTCCAGGTTGTGGTCGCTTGCCCATCAGACCATCTCGGCCTCCTCCGGCGAACATCCGTGGCTGGTTATGGAAAACGATCTCAAAGAGAGCAGATGAATCAGTCAGCTCCAATCACGCGCAGTAAATCCCTTTCTTTTTTCTATCGCCTTAGTTATTTCGTATATCAATGTGTAGCTCGGATTTAAGATTTCAGTACATGGTTTTTAAAAGGGTGATGTGATCTGATTCTACAAAATTATGGGTACTTTTGGAAAGCCCTGTTTGTGACTTCATGAAGCTGAATCAGGGTCGAAGTAATAGATATGTCATGAACCCGGTCCGTGTCACCAACCCGGAACATGGGGTTGAAAAAAACCATTTTGGTCAAACTAAGACAAAAATTAAATTTTACTATTTTCTGTCGAGGCGAATCGGAGAAAACCTCAAAATACTGTATACAGCAGGAACACACACAGTTTTTCAAACTTTTTTAGCTCGGATCTCCACAACCAGATATCCGTTTTACACCAAATAAAAAGCATTTTTATCGTGAATATATCGAAAAAAGACTCACAAAAAAAATAGATTTTTTTTTCCCAAAAACTTTTTTGTCGAGAAAAATAAAGTTTTTTCGCAACTTTCCAAATACCCAACCTTTTTTTTCATAATTTGTTCAAACAATTCTTTTCTCGAAAACAACGTTTCTGTGGAAAATTTCATCTGAATTGGTCCACAGGTTGTGGAGATACGATTTGGACACACTACCACAGGGGCCTTAAACGAGGTTTTTCGAGGTTTTCTCTGATTCGCCTCATTAGAAAATTCTCACATTTTATTGTTTTCTTAGTTTGACCAAAATTGTTTATTTCAACCCCATGTTCCGGGTTGGTGACAGAACCGGGTTAATGACACATCTATAAAATGAAACATTGTTGTGGATTCTGGCGAAATACGTTTTGTGGAAGAAGATGTGGTGATCTCCCCTTATTCTGATGTCTGCCCATAACTCTATCTTCTCTCTGACTGTGTCATAAAAGTCTGACAATCAGAGTAAAAGGGCTTGATTGAAGTGAAAAAGAATCTCTTTTTGAACATTTGATAAAATTAGGAGAATACTCACGTTATAGATTCACTTTTCAGTTTCAATTGAAATCACTCCGGAGAAATTGTAACTCCCAACTATGGGTTCCGAAATTTCTCCGGTCAGTGACCGTCAGTACTTTTCGGCGAAAACTGACCGGTCAGTGCCGGTCAGCCATGCCTATACCTCTCCGATGAAATCGCTAAAAAATCAGTGAGCCGAAGATATGGATTGAATAAAAGCCTTTCCACCTCCTATTGCTGTTCATCATCCACAATCAAGACATTTTGACGGGTGACAAAAACCGAATCTATGTCGAAACGCCTGGGTCGGGAGAAAACCTCAAAAAACCCCCTTTTGCCCGATAAAAAAAATCGTTTCGGCAATATCTCAACAACCAGTGAATCGATTTCGATGAAATTTTTCACAGAAACGTTTTTTCGGTGAAACGAACATTTTGAAAAAAAATGGAGAAAAAATGCTGGGTATTTGGGAAAATGGAAAAAAACCCATATTTTTCTCGACAAAAAATTCTTAGAAAAAAATCTCTTTTATTTTTTGAACAGCTTTTGTCGAGATGTTTACGATCACAATGCATTTTATTTGATTCAAAACGGATGGCTGGTTGTAGAGAAAAAAGGGTAAAAAGGAGAGAAAAATCAGTTCATTTCTGGCTTTCAGAGTATTTTGCGGTTTTCTCCCGACACTGGCGTTTCGGCGCTGAACCAACTTTTACTATTCTTAGTTTGACCAATAAATATTTTTCAAGCCCTATGGTACGGATTTTTGAATATGTACGGATTATTGACGCTACTATAAATTTTCTCTTTTGACGTTTCAAATCGATAGGCCAATGAGATATTAGACGAAATAGATGAACACTTCGGTCCTGACTTTCATGTCTCCCGGTCCTACGCAGACTCACACACAAAACGACTTCCAGAAATGAGAAAAGTTATTCGCGCTGAGAGACGACAATCCATGGTTAGTCTTCAACCTTGACGAGACTCACCATAGTTTTCAAAGAAGTCAGCCGCTCGTTCCATGACCGATCGAACTCCGAGGACTCTCCTATCTGTTGCTTGTGGGTGCAGATGGAGAGTCTTGTTCGACAGTGTGTTTCGTCAAATCAGACGAGATCCCACCAGACTTGTGAAAAGTTCAATTCTGGGGGATGATCGAATTGGCCATTTGGATTGCCAATTTGTTGAATTGGTCAATTCGATCAAAAATTGTTACAAATCCACCAATTCACTGTTTGTCGTGAGATTTTTTGAGAAAATTTGTGTCAGTGAAATGTGTTTATGGATTTTGAGATGAAGTGGTCTAAAAGTTGATGTAAGGGTCGATCAGACGACACAACAAAGCTTGATCCTTGGTTGGGGACGAATGATAGATTCCAAACAATCCACTATCACAACATTCTCTGAAATAGAGACACAATTTCACTGAGAATCTTCTTTTTACTAGATTTTTCGGGATGGGTTCGGAGTGTATGCATCCGTACTGAGAATCTCAGCCTAGTCAAAATTCAACTGAACTGAAAAAACAATCAAACAGACGATTCAATGTGTGCAACATTTGAGTCTCTATGATGAGAGAGTTGGATCAAGGATCAACATAGAGCATTCCAGTGATGTTTTGGGGGAGAATTTCGGTCCGATGAGAGGAAATTTGTACATCGATGAAAGAAACCTGCCAAATAAGTGAGAAGGGAAGATCGACATTTTTTTTCCATTTCAGTTTCGATGTGACTATCCTGTTAATAGTCAAAGAAAATGATGGATTTAAAGAAGATACAATATTTGAAACTGAGATTCTTGGTAAATACGAAGAACAATCCACATAATATAGTTTTCCATGGATTTGTTGGCTTCAATATATAAATCTCTCGTACAAACCGTGTATACCATCCATTGTTCTCTCATGTATTACATTTTCACTTTCAGAAACAGTTTGAGGACAACAAAACAAGAACGAAACGACGCAAAAGAGAACATTGATCTCACTCAAACGGAGGCTATCGTTGTCGACGATGAACAATCTGGTCGAGATGTGGAGGCCGAACCCGTCCCAGAGAGAGTCGAGGCTACTCCAGCAGGTTTGACTCTCATCTTCCTCTTTGATCCTCCTTCTCAACCCCGTTCAGAAAAACTCCCAGCAGACACGCTCGTGCTCTTGCCCATTTCACCACCAGCTCCAGCCCTAAAACTTATGGATGGGGATGAGTTCGAAAAAAGGGTTGGCACACCTGAAGGAGCAATTTTGTTCGCCCAAGAATGTGGGCTCCTCCCCAGCACAGCAGTCTGCCCTGAATGTGGGAAAACTATGACAAAGAACAAGAAAAACAGGCCAGGATCAGAATCGAGTATCTTTACCTGCGAAAACAAGTATCCCCGTGTCCGGATCTCGGTACGGGATCAAATCATACTTCAAAACTCAAATTTGCCGATCCGAACAGTTTTGAAAATTTTACAGTCCTTCTGGAAGAATGATTCGATGGCAGTCCTACAAGCAGATTGTGGCATCGCAAAAGAAGCAGCTGTGAAGTGGAGAAGAATTTGCCGACTTGTGTGTTGCATTGCGCTTCAAAAAAGAGTAAAGAAGATCGGGGGACCTGGAAAGACAGTCGAAGTGGACGAAGCTCACATGATTCGATCGAAAGGAAGACGTGGGAAGGGAAGAACAGGATACTGGATGGTGGGAGGATGCGAAGTTGGAAATCCATCAGCCTATTTTGTGGAGATGGTGGCTTCAAGAGATCGAGCGACTCTGGAAGAAGTCTGTGAACGACGAATCAAGAAAGGGACGGAGATCGTGACCGATATGTGGAAAGGATACGGATTTGCTGACACGAAAAAGGTCTTTTCATTCTCTTAAAATACCCGAAGGAAACTTCGACGAGATGACTTGAACATCGAATGTGGATTCTCAATTTGGGTGAACCACCCTGTAGATGATATGTCGACAGACGATTTCGTGGTAAAGCCTTGATCCAGCGGATACTCTATCCAAATCTGTGTGGAACGTAGTATTTTGAAACGAAGGTGTTTGAAGGTCAGGAAGAAAAAAATGCCATTGATCCTTTATCTTTTGAATTGTTGAATCTCTGAAGAATGGTTCGAAATAATGATACTTGTTTTCCGATTCAGCATTTCCATACGTGTCAAGTGAAGATTTCTGGAAGTGAACAACGATTTGAGAGTTCAGAGAGATACATAGAACGGTTGTTCCGGAAGAATATATGAGTCGAGAGAGTGCGACTGAAACCAGATGAGTCGTTTGCGGAAAGGTTACTGATGGACACTGTTGTTGAGTAGATCTGGGTCCAACTACCCTTCTTCCAAAAAGGCGCAAATTCCCAAAAAGAATCAAATTCGGTCCATAATGGTGTCATTCGTGGAAACATTTCGGTCGAACCAATCTTCTCTGATTGGCTGGTTTGATGGATTTGTTTAAATACATTCTTGTTTCACTTCATTCTATCTGGTCACTCGTCACTTTTCACCACTCATCCCATCTGGATCGTCAAATCGGAAGTCCCACAAAAATGGGAAAAAGACCGTCTCGACCGCAACGCCCTCATTTAGAACGGATCCTTGCCGAAATGGAGTATCGACGATATCCACGTGTTGAACGGGGAATCAGAATCCATCGAGACTTTGGTATCTCTCTTCTGGAACTTTCTCACAAAATGTCGATCAAATATCACATTTTGCGAAGAGCAAAGAAAGCAATGAAGTTTGAAAGAGATTGCGCTTTTCCTCTTTTTCAATGCGTTCCAGGCAGAAAAATATCGCAGTCAACACGATAGAGAAACAAAAGACAGACCTATATCTCGATCATTTACATGGAATCTCGTCCGAGATGAAAAATCTTTGTCCGTTTCGAAACCAGTTTCAACATCTTCTGAACGAATTGCGGCAACAACATATTCTAATTTGAGTGGAAATCACACTCTTCACCCAGACCATCAATTTCATCCAAATCCCTTTCGAGCTCGTTTTCAACGCGGATGAGACAAGCCTTCCACCCCATCTCGCACCAAAACGAATAAAAAACGCATCGCTTCTCCCAAATATATGGGCTGATCGGACGAATCTTTCAACACACCTCATTTGGCCATCCACAACAGAAAAAATAGAATTTGAGGGATTGAAAGTTTTCGGTATCGTCAATCATTTTCATAAAAGTGGATACGTGAACTCTGCTCTCTTCAATAAAATCGTTTCCGACCATATTTTCAAGGAAATCTCACAAAAACGAAATCGACTCCAAAAAGACGATCAATGGGCATTGCTCATAGTCGACGGACCAAAAACGCATCTGTCGCCTGAACTGGCTGAGAAAGGAAGAGAAAACAAGATTCACATACTGATCCTCCCAGCAAACACAACACACATTTCACAACCTCTGGACCAAACCGTTTTCCAGAGACTTAAGGGAAATCTTCAAAACAAGTATCACAGTATTTGTTTGTCCTCCATTCGCTTTTAGAACCGCTTCTATCCTTCTAGGCATGGAGCGAATCAAGTTTTGTATCAGGTTCTTTGGAATCGAATCGCACCCGTTCGACAGTTGTTCCCGAAGCTGTTCAGCGGTTTTGATTTCTTTTCGTTTAATTCGAGACTTTAGAGCGTTGAAAACATTCTCAATCGGATTAAGATCGGGTGAATATGGTGGCCACCCGACCGTTTCCAAAATTCACCAGATCTTTTTCCAAGTGCTCTTCAACATTCTTTAGATGAGTCCAACAGATGTGAGAGTCGGATCCGTGATCGGATGGATGGATCCAACACCATTCCATCCGATCGAAGCCCAGATCATGATCTTGGGAGGGTGTACCTTCTTTTCTTTTCCATATCCAGGTCCATTCACTTCATCCTTATTCAACCAAACAAAATCTCGTCCATCCAAAACAAATGCACAAATCTTACTCTCATCCGTCCATATCACCTCCATCCATCTTTCTACCAACCAATCTTTCACTTTCAACGCAAAAGCAAGTCTGTCTCTTTTATGTTTTTCTGTCAGCACAACACATTTCCGTCGCACTCTCTGCCTCAGTCCCGCTTCGGCTGCTCTTGAACGTATCGCCCCTTCACTCAACTCCAATCCGCGTTTCAATTTCTCATTTTGGATCGCTGGAATGTGGAGATACCTGTTGGCCTTGATAAAGGAGATGAGCATCTGATCCTTCCGAGGTGTGGTTTTTCTTTTTCTTCCTCGACCTTTCTTGTTGGTCTTGTAGATTCTTAAATACCACCGATTTTTGATGGATCGAACAGTCGCTTTATTTTTCCGAGTCTTCTTTGCAACTTGGGCAGGTGTTTGTGTATCATGTTTTACTCCAAATTGTGGATCATATCCGTTTTTTGAAAAACAAACAGTCATTCATGAAGATCACGCGATCGACACTCTTCTAGGAAACTGAATCTCCAGCTCTCGATCCTGCAACTCTTCTTGTCGTCCCAAAAGTATGAACTGCTATCTCTCTGCTCAACACTCTCCGCCACTCCTTCAAACATTATTGTCTCTCCTTTGTGCCGCAGAGAATTGTTGCAGGCACTGGAATGAGCTATGTTAATCGAGCTTTTTTTTACAAAAAGACTGAATTAAAAGTAAAAAGATGATCACTCCCACGACATTTCAAAAACTATCGTGAAACATGAATAGCTTTCGATACCAAATCGAGTTGCTCGTGGACTGAAATTGTACGAAGGCGAACACGTCAAGTTGGAGACCCTCGAAGAAAGCAACCACGAATCTCCTTCCCAGCTGCGTCGCGGAAGGCGAGCGCTAAAGGATGGGCGAGAAGTTGGAATCAATGGTCGCCCACGCTTTTTCCCTTTTCGTGAAAATCGAATTCAGGCCAAAACATGCGGAATGCACTTCTTCTCCTCGATGGAGCATCATCTCACATGTTTCCTGAATTTCAAGAGATGGCAGAAAAGGCATACATTCAACTTCTCTTCATCCTACCTCACTCATCATCAATCTCGCAATCTCTTGATGGTTATTGTTGTGCAAGTTTCAAATCAGAACTCTCTCGAAAAAACTGGCAACCCGAATCAAACTCAAATGCAGCTTTTAGAACCGAACTCGCACGAATTCTGCCAGATTATTTGGCGACGTCAATGAAGCCCTGTGTCATCAAGGTATCATTCGCTCGATGTGGGGTTCTCTCCTTTCACTCGCTCAATTGCTTCAATTAGTCCCTTCCAGACCAGAATCAGAAACGCCATCTTCATCCATACTGTCTTCTGAAACGACTTGTGTAACTCCCGATTCTCCCCACTCAGTTCTTCAAACAAAACCGAAATATCAGGAAAAACTTCTTACGACTCTCACTCAAAGAAAACCTGGTTTCACTAGTAGTGGTATAAGCGAAATGGGAACCAAACTGGCATAGGTGATACTCCTAGGAGAATTGGAACGAGAAATCAATTTGAATCTCAGAGCCAACTGATTTTTTTTAATATGACTCATTCTAATTTCCATCTCACTTACTACTGAAAATATTGACATTTCAGAGTAGTCAATATTTTGCTGTAAATTCAAAAATAAAGACGAAAAACGGACCTCTTGAAAAGTGTCTTTTTTGAAGCAAATTTTGAGTACTTTTAGAAAACAACGTCGATTTCTTTTTTTATTCAATTTTTTAATTTGTATAAAATGAGCAGCGTCTTGACACCAACACAACTACTGGAAAATTTGGACAAAGAAGATTTGAAAATGAAATCACCTCCAACTCTCAATCGACAAGGAACAACATATCTCACTGGAAGCACTTTCGAATACTATCTCGAAGAGAAACCAGATGAAACTTATCAAGTGTACGTCAATAGTTTCGTCAAAGGATACAGACCACATCTGAATCGCCAGAAATATCTTCGACCAGCAAATCGTTGTACAAAAGAGAAGCTTATTGAATCAATGAAAAATGAGAATTGTGAACTCATTTCTGAATACACTCATTCAAGTACTCCAGGAACATATCGACATGAAGGAATTGAATGGATAGTGATCCCATCAAAATGGATGAAAGGATTCAGAACTCATCAGAACAAACGAAAACGATACACACAATCGTTTGTTGAAAATGAATTGAAAAAAGAGAATTGTGAACTCATTGGAACATACACAAAGGTACTTGAGCCATTCAAATATCGCGATTTACGAACAAAGAATGAGTATTACGTTCGCTTGGACAATTGGTTGTATTTTGGAGACCGTCCTCACTTGAGAAAGTACCACGAAAGGTTTTGAAACTACTGAAAATCTATTTTTGACCACAAATCAATGAAATCCAATGTGAGAACCATTTCGAATAATTCTGCAAAAAATTCTAAAATGTCAGGGACACTGTAGGTCATCGATCAAGACAATCCTGATGAAAATCGGTTGAGAATTCGTCGAACTGTGTACCGAACTTAGGTCCAAAAAGTGACGAAAAAGTCGATGTTCAGATTTCGCCACTATGAACACCTTTATGTCTGAAATTGTGCTCAAACACGTTCTAAAATTACGAAACTGATGTTGATAGGTGAAATTTTAGGAAAAAAGCACTTTTGAAAAAAAAGTTTGATCCGACCCCACAACATATTTTGAAAATGACAAAATTTTTAAGGAGGAGAAAGTGACGTCTCGCTCTTCTCCAACACGTCACTTTTCGCCCTCTGATGGTCTCAAAACATGTCAAATCGATAGTGGACAGGTATTCGCGTCATTCGGTTCTGACGATCCTCGACACACGATCGTTTTCACAATTTTTTGTCAATTTTCATTTTAACCGATTTTCCTTCAAACCACTTCACAATTGCACTCAAGCGACGCTTTTTTGAGAATTCTGGTTTTACATCACCTATAGTTCTCTCTGGAGGGTCGGTTTTTCGATCACACTTGTGACAACACATTTGCACCAACATTTTGACACTATAGATTTTTTGATCTGAATTTCGTTACAAATTCTTCTTTCTCACGGTATGAGTAAGGTGTGCTCAAATTTTGAGGAGATTTTGTCGGATAGTTCTCCCATAAAGTCACTTTTTCATGTTTTCACTTCACAACTTTTGACCGTTTTTGTCACTTCAAAACCGACTGTAGTCCCTTTCATTTCATCACTTTTGCTCCCCATTTCACATCTGATCTCTTCACCATTCCTCTTCATTTTGCTCATATCACTTCCATTTTGTGGGCCGTTCTCACTTCACTAGCACATCATTTTAGTCAAGTTTTCATCACTTTTTTCACAAAAACAGAGTAAAAGAAAGCGAAACAACCAACAATGAAACGGGTAAGTATGAAACTGAGAGGGAAATTGACGAACGTGAAAATGACGTGAAATGTGGCACCAATAGTGAAAATTAGGTCTGTGTTCCGGTTTTTCTCTCTTAAAAACAACAAAAATGATTCAAAAATGTTCGTGAAATGATGAAGATTACGGAAAAATTCCGAGATATGAAGTGAGCCGTTGAATGGTGGATCGCTGCAAAAGTTCGGAAAACTCAGTAAACGGAAATTAGTGTGTTGTATTGGAGAACAAGATTAAGAGAAAGAAACATGAATGAAGTGGTTAAAAACAGTAAACAACGAGAAAACGAGGACTGAAGTGGTCATGAAAATGAAAACATAACGAGTGAAAATGAAGTGACAATTCGGTTGAAACTAGTGAAAACAGAGCTGAAACAAGATAAAAATGATGTCGATATGGTGAAGAATGCATACTTTTACCGAGATCTGGACCCGGTTGTGAATCGCTCAATAACTCTGCATAAGTCCGGAATCTTCAAAAAACGGAGCATACGATCATGATCTCCAACTTCAGGAGATTCCGAAACGCGAAGAATCAGAACGAAACTATCACTTGTGAGAAATGAGTGATCGAACCCATTGATCCTCGTTTCTGATGAAAAATCCAAAACTGAGAAATCAACGAAAGAAAATCTAATTTTGACTTTTTTAATTTGTATTAAATGAATCCAACTGCGATGTACAAGGAAAGACGTCGAGTATGTTCAGAACAAGCATTACTTGAATCAATGAGAGAAGAGAACTGTACGCTGGTCTCTGAGTATGTCAGAAATAATGTGCCGGTGACGTATGTTCATGAGGGAGTTGAATGGAGAATAAAACCAAAGTTGTGGAATCAAGGAAACAGACCTCACATTGCGAAACGTCGACACTACACTCAATCATTCGTTGAAAATGAACTGAAGAAATACAATTGTGAACTCGTTGGTGAGTACACCAAAGTTCTGGTTCCATTCACATATCGAGAGATTGGTGGAAGTGAAGTGTTCAGAATTAGACTTGATTCCTGGTGAAAGGCACCGAAAAAGCCCCATCAGAGAAAACAGAAATAAACGCTCAACTTTTTTTATTTTCGGATTTTTTAATTTGTAGTAAATGGCACTGCTAAAACCAGTCAAGGAAAGAATTCAAGAAATTCGAGATCTCTTTCCGAATGCACAATTTCAATTTAGTGATGGTCGAACGTATATTCCAGACAGCAAAAATTATCAACATCATCGTTCATTTCTTCTGAATATGCTTCAACACACAGATCTCGAGTTTCCACATCCAACAAAGAATCTCGATCTCAATCTCATTCCAGATTTTCTAGAACAAGTGAAACTTCGACAACAGATGGCGTTAGAAGATCGACTCGCTCACCGAATGATTGTTGAGAACATGAAAGCAAATCCAAGAGTGAACAAAGATGAACTGAAAAAGCAAGTGTTCAGAATGACGTGGAAACTGAAATCAATCGAAGAGAAGCTGATGGATCATTGGATGAAGAATCTGTTGATCATTCAGAAGAAAAATGAACAAATGGAAAAAAGAGAAGTACAGACATTTGATGGATTTGAAGAATGCATATTACTTGCTGAACCGCGTGACAAAGTAGCATTCAATTCTTGTCTCATGGATGCACGAAGGAAGTTCAAAAAGAATGAAGTCGAGAAGGTTGAAGAGAATGGAAAACCATATCAACTGTACTTCCACAATCATCTGAAGAACGTTGAAGAAATCACAACATTCATCAAAGCAGTGTTCGACAAAGAGAAAGATCATCCATTCAAGATTAGTATTGACTTTGGAAAGATCATCGAGAGAAAAGACAAAGATGAGACAACTTACAATGACTTCAGACCAGAATTGGAGAACACGTCAAAGAGTTTTCCGACAGTGATCCGAAGTACTGGAGATATTAATGAGTATTCAAAATATGCAATCAATCTGATCAAAGAATCACAAGAGAGAACACTGATGGATACGAAGACAATGTACATCGCTTTCCACTCAATTCTAGTTGCAGTCTATCGATTCCCAGTTGCAGGAAAAGCAAATGCCATTCTCACTGAACACATCAAAACGAGAAACGTTCGGTACATCGATTCTGAGTTCAACATCTGCTTCTTTCAATCATTGTCGTTCCTCACACTTCCTGAGGTTCCAGGGAAGAAGATATCAATCAATATGAGAAACGTTGAAGCAAAAAGATTGTTCGCAGAATCGAAGAATCTGACCCACCTGAAGCCACATCAACTGACTGAACACTTGCGCAATTATCCTGGATTTGATATCGCTTGTGATTTGGAGAAAGAAATGAGTAGACACAACATCACAGTTCACATTTATGAATATGATGAAGACAAGAAGAAGTATTTCCTAAGTCAATCGTATGTCAACGAAAATGATGATGCTCGTGTTCTCCCACTTCTGATGATTCCACTCACTGCAACTCTCGTTCATGTCATGTTCATTGTTGATCCTGAGAAAATCACTGGATATAAACTCTGTCCGTATTGTCAGTCAAGAGGATTCCAAGTCAAGGATTCTCACTTCAAGACATACTTCGAGAAGCATCTCAAAGAGTGCAAAGAGCTTGATGGAAAACATGTGAAGAAGATCACTCTTGACAAAACACCAAGACCATATGTTCCACATATCCTCAACAATAGAACTTATGAATTTCTGATGGCACATAAGAGACAAGACGAGTTCAAACCAACGCAGTACTACATCACGTACGATTTCGAAACGATGGAAGATCTCATTCTTGACAATCTCTTCTCTGATGACAACACACAGTTGATCTCACACTTGAAACCTCTCTCAGTTGCATCTGCAATCAAAACAAAATCAGGTGTTCAATCAATCTACTTTGATCTTCGAGATGGAAAAGACTTTGTGAAGCAATGGATACGAGAACTCTTCAGATATGCTGAGACAGTTCGAGAGGACAACTACTATGATGACCCAGAAATACCCTCTCAAAATGAAGTCAGTGTGATTGGATTCAACAGTTCCAGATTCGACATCAATCTCATCTTTCGTGATCTCGTTGACAAGGATTGGAAAGTGGTGAGTTTCCTTGGATCCACAACGAAGTACAAACAAGTACTGATCAGACATGAGAAGACACAACAGGTTCTTCGCTTTATTGACATGATGTCGTATACCGGACCAATGACTTTGGATAATGCAGTCAAAGCTTTCGGAGGAAACACTACACTCCAGAAATCATTCTTTGCTTACGAATCATTCGACTCATCAGACTACGACACAGTGCTGAGCAAACAAGAACCATTCTCCAAATATGAATTCTATTCGAGTCTGAACAACAGTGAAATGTCCGACAGTGATTACCAAATGTACCTTGATGATTGGAACAAACAAGGATTCAAGAACCGTTGGAAATATCTGAAATTCTACAACATCAGAGATGTCGAATGTATGATTGCACCTCTGGACACTCTGATTGATCTGAACTTCCAATACAAAGTGGATATGTTGCACAATCTCTCATTGTCAGCCAACGCTTCTGCAATCAAATATACGTGTGCCTACAAGGACTTTGATATTGATGATGATTTCAATGGAGTGGATCAATCTGGTGAAATAAAAATCACGAAACAATACTGGAAATACAAGGTTGCATCGTACATTTATCAAGACCAGAAAGCACATCGCAGCACTGATAAAAATGTCACTGAAGCAGATTACGACTGGTTTGTTCAACAATGCAAGAGAGTGTGCTATATATGCAAGAGTCACTTCTCACAAGCTGTACGACCTACACTGGATCGAATCGACAATTCGAAAGGACATTCAAAAGAGAACGTGAAGATCTGCTGTGACTACTGCAACACCTACAAGTCAGACAAAGATGAACATCTCACAAGATTGAGAATTCAACTGAAGAAGTATTGCATCTGGAAATCACTACCGATGACTCTGACACATGAGCAGACCTACCAGAAACTGAGAGCAGCAGTGACTGGTGGATTTTCGAATGTTCAACACCGACAGAATATAAAAGATGTGACACCGATCAATCACTTCACATATGAAGATGGAAAAGTTGTCTCCACTGATACAGAACATAAAATGACTCATGTCTGTGGAGTTGACTTTAATTCACTGTATCCAAGTGCTTTCTCATCAATCAAGAACAAGAACAATCCATACACGAATCACAGAATGTACATGCCAGGAAGATGCTTATTCACCGCAACAGGAGATAAAGAATGCAGGAAGATTATAGAGGACAAAAATCAGAAGACATTGTTCGTTGCAGAACTGAAAGGACACATCGATGAAAAGTACATCAATGATTTCATTAACTTCCCACCAATCTTCAGAAACATCATTGTCAATACAACAGAAGAGAACATTGGAGAGAAGACTTATTCGTTGATGAAGAAACATGGATTGAAGACTGATGACAAACAAAGAAAGCTGACCCAACTCTTGAGCACTCACGATCAGTATATGTTCTTTTCGACATACTATCTGTGGTTCCTCATCGACTATTGCCACTTCATTGTAGACGATATTAAGACTGTGATGGTCTTTTCGAGACATGCTGGATTTGAACCATTTGTGACCTCGTTTATGAATGACAGAATAGAAGCAATGAAGGTTGGAAACAAAGGAAAGGAACAATTCTGTAAAACGAACTTGAATGGAAGTTACGGATATGATGGAATGAACACTGAGAAATACAACTCAATCACAATCTGCAATGAGAAGAGAACATATTTGAAACAGATGATGAAAGGATTTGTAGCGACAAGAGAAATCAATGAGGACAACTACATTGTGATCGAAGATCGAGAGAAAGCATCATGCAAGACATGTCTGCAAGAAGCAGTATTCACACTCGACAATGCGAAGTTCTGGTATCTGAATTGCATCTACAACTTCATGTACAAGTGCTTAGACATGAACAAGATTCACTTCTGTGAGGGAGATACTGACTATGCTTATTGGGCAATTAGTGGAGATCCGAATGCTGGAATTCATCAACAATTTGAACACGTGATTGCTGACAAAGAATTCTATGATGCCCACAAATACGAATGGTTTCCCAATCCTGAAAAAGGAGTTGATGATGAGAAGAAGTTGTTGGGATTAGCAATTGAAAAGGAAGGTGAACAGATGATCTGTCTTGCACCAAAGTGTTACTCTCTCGATGAGAAATGTAAGATCAAAGGAGTGTCTCTAAAGAAAACAAATATCACAAGTGACGATTATGTGAAATGTCTTAATGGAGAGAAAACAGTGACGACAACACTGAACTTCACCGTAAAACGGTTCAAGCATCAGAATGATGCGTTCCAGACAAGAAGAATCGTGAGCGAAGAGGACACCAATGGATTTGAGATTGCGAAAATACAACAACAGAAACTCAGTCTCAGTGGAATTCATCTGAAGGCAATCGTACTTGAAAATGAATCGTGTCCTCCATTCATTCATGGACTGAAAGCAACTGATTATATTATTGAATAAACACAAACTTTATTTTTGAATAAATGAACACACGACAGATTAATACTTTAGTGAATAGGTTACTTCGGTGTACACAGCATTCTAAAAACGAAATAGTCGAAAAGAAATGGACTTTAACTAACGTTTTACCTGTCTATCATGGCGCTGATTCTAACGGACCATTTGATGGAAATGATGAAACATACTTCGAGGATTGGTTCAATGGAGGTTTATCTCCTGAATTATCACTACCTGATGGAAGAAGAGTAGTTCAACAATTTGTTAGCAACTTCCTAGGAGTTCGTATTCGGGATAGCACTGCTAAACTTGCATTCGAAGCATATCAATTTTATCATCACGAGGTGAATCAGGGAGTGAATTTTTCACCACGGATTCGAAGGCCTGCAGAGGCAAGACCAATACCAATTCCAGTGCAAAGACCAATAGCAATAGAATCACCTGAATCTCCAATCAAAATTGGACAGAAGAGAAACTTGAAATCAATGGGGTTTGAATATGAATATCCAATGAAGGAGAGGAAATTTGAAGAGGAGGACGATGATGACATAATTCCCAATCCACCAATGTCAATCAGAACAACTCCATTCAAACACCCTGTGAGAGAGATCAGACACTACGAACCGACGACACAGCAAGTGCTCAATAAGTTGGGACGAATGAAAGGATTGTTTGATCATCAACAGAGAAACGATTCAGAAGATGAACAGATCAAAGCTGAGAACTCAATAATGAAAAATCAAAAGCAGATGGAACACTTTATTACATCACACATTCTGGATGCAAATAAAATGAACAGAGACACTTTTGTTCGAGCCTCGATAAACAGAAAGATTGCGAACGAAGATCTTGACTTCATTCTGACTCACACAAAACAAATCCCATTCGGAGGAAGATCATTTCAGGATTGGTATGAGGAATTTGATCACAGATGGAGTGCTGCACATCCGAGGAAAATCCAGAGGGAAAAAGGAAGTGACAGAATGAGAATTGATCCACCAACGATGCCAAAAACAACGGAGACAATTGTGTATCCATTTCGATCAAAAATGCAGTTCATGTCGAAAGCAATCACTGGTGATCCACAGAAGACATCAGACAGAAAGGTTCCTCAGAATTGTGATCGACCTTACTTTTCTCCCAAGTTTGGATCATGGGAAATTGATCTTGTCTTTATCCAATCACCAACGTCGAAAACAGTTCTTCAGATCTACCTCTTCGCAATTAACATCAACACTAAATACCTGGTTGTCATTCCAGTTCTGGATAAATCATGGAG
This sequence comes from Blattamonas nauphoetae, assembly GCA_033064195.1. Classification (NCBI taxonomy): domain Eukaryota; phylum Preaxostyla; order Oxymonadida; genus Blattamonas; species Blattamonas nauphoetae. The sequence goes on from JARBJD010000327.1 coordinate 78,035, forward strand.
CAAAGTCAAGACTGCAATCAATGACCTGATTAATCATCGTGGAGTTCATGTCAACAACATTCGAGGAGATGGTGAAGCAGCATGGACAAGTGGAGAAGCATCAGAGTTTTTCAAGGATCAGAATGTCAGCACATATTTCACAAGTTCGCCATTCACAAATCACAATAGAATTGTCGATCGAGTGATCAGAACAATCAGAGATGGATTCCAAGACAATGCAACACAAATGGCCAATCATTCACTGATGAATCAGATGGTGGAATACTACAACAGGACTCCACGTCGAGCGTACTGGAACAAGTTCACTCCACAGCAGGCACAAAACAATCGTGAAATTGAAGCACTGTAAATCTCCAGTTGTGAAGAACAATTAAAGAACATCCAAAAGCAACAGACAACACAGATGTTGTAAGATACAGAGCCAGAGGCATTCTACTTTGTCTTGATCTGGACAAGACTGTTGCAAGTTTCAGAAATAGCGGTTTCAATTCGTGGGGGAAATTCATCAGAATACAAAAACACGGTAATGTTGTAGCTACTCTCCTGAATGGTCTCACATATGTCTGTCAAAGTTATCCTACGTTTCCATTCCCAACTTTTAAAGAGTTCCATACCCGGGCTCGGGGACCATGGAGATTTCGGTCTATTGACCTCAGAACTTCGTTCGCTTTAATTTGGCGTAACTTCAATACTGTTTCAAAATATTGTTATTTCATTTAAATGACATCACTGAAAATCAGCTAAGACTAGATTTGATCCTGAGCGAAAGAGTTCACAAGAACACGACTTTCAGAGGTACTTGGAGAAGAATAGAAAGAACTGAATGGAGTACACAACTCAGAAACTGAATAGGATGATCCCAAATTGATGGATACAGAATCACAAAATGAGGTGTGCACTGAGGGTGATATGTTGATGCTTCCACTTCCTCCTAATTCACTCCTCAATTGATCAAAGATTATCCGACATTGAAGAATCAATTCAGACGCTGACTGACTCAATTGGAACCTCATCCAAAAATTGCTAACGGACCCTTCTGAATAAAACCATCTTTTGTTGATCTCATTCAATTTTATCCATCTGTATTGTATCACTTAAGAATGATTGCTTCACACTTTTGTTTCCGTTGATAGATATTCCAGAAGTGTTGAATGTCAATTGGTGAGTTCAACTGAGGGGATAGACTCGACTTATTCGTTCTTTGTTGAATCCTCAAGATCCACATCGAATCAATGTTTGACTTCATCTGCTGACAAACTGAAGAGCTCATCATCCAGAAGAACGTGAATTTCGGCTGT